>JADMNL010000031.1:105527500-105880000 GCA_016271365.2 Neoceratodus forsteri | reverse complement strand
GACACAGACACACACACAGACACAGAGAGACGTACACACACAGACACAGAGAGACGACACACACAGACACAGAGACGCACACACAGGCAGAGACACACAGGCACAGAGACACACAGACACACACAGACACAGAGACACACACAGACACAGAGACACACACAGACACAGAGACACACACAGACACAGAGACACACACAGACACAGAGACACACAGACACAGAGACACACAGACACAGACACACAGACACAGAGACACACAGACACAGAGACACACAGACACAGAGACACAGACACAGAGACACACAGACACAGAGACACACACACACAGAGACACACACACACAGAGACACACACACACAGAGACACACACACACAGAGACACGCACACACACACACAGACACGCACACACAGACACGCACACACACACAGACACGCACACACACACAGAGACGCACACACAGACACAGAGAGAGACGCACACACACAGACACACACACACAGAGACACACACACACAGAGACGCACACACACAGAGACGCACACACAGACACACACACACAGAGACGCACACACACACAGACACACAGAGACACACAGAGACAGACACACACACACAGACACACACAGACACACAGAGACAGAGACACACACACAGACACAGACACACACACAGACACAGAGACACAGAGACACACACACACAGACACAGAGACACACACGTGACAGACACAGAGACACACACGCACAGAGGCGCGCACACACACACACATTAGAGACACACACACACACACACACAGACGCCATGCACACAGAGGTCCAGACTAACAACTCTACCCTGTCTCTGGTCCAGAAATGATCCCCTACCATGCCCAGAAAGGCAGACTAGCTTTATCAGGCCTCCTCAGGCCTTTGTTTCCTGAGCCATCCTGAGGCTGATTTTAGTGGTAAATAATAAAAGCAGCTCATGATAGGTCTAAGGTGCCTAAGCGTCTCAGCTTTCTTCTCTCCTCTCCGCCTCCGATAAAGAGTCAAGAAAACTGGAACTTTCGGTAAGAGAACCTTTGCCCTCTACCCCACTGGGTCAGAGGATAGCAAATTATCAGGCACATCTGGTTAAATACAGAATACTCTGGAAAAGGCTAAAGCAGCAACTCAGTCCCTCCCAGAGGGTACTTAAAAAGCAAAAGATGCTCAAGGCTCTTCAGACTGCAGTTGATATGGGTAAGCACCTCTGTGGTCTACCTGCAGCATTTTCAGATGCCTCAGCCAGAGCAGCAGCGACTGGCATCTGCCTAAGAAGGCATTCTTGGCTAAGGGTGTCAGGATTTGCTAGTGATGTCCAGCAGTCCATTCTGAATGTTCCTTTCAGAGGATACATGCTCTTTGGGAAAGATGTGCAGGATATCCTCAGTGACGTGCAAGCCTCAGGGAGGACTCCAAGGCCTGTCCATTCCCCCTACCACACACAGCAGAGGAGCAGGCAGAGGCTTCCCTTCTAGGGCTTCTGACAAACTTGGGTGTCAGGGACCAGACAGTGGAACAAAAGCAGAGCAGGGTCAGCTTTGTCCGCCCCAACCTCCTTGGCAGTTGCCCACTCCAAAGCCCCTAGGGGTGCAACTGCTGCCACTGGATCTGCTTTGGCATGACTCCTCCTTGCTCTCTTCCCCCACCCCCTGTGGGGGGTCATTTTTCCCTTTACCTGGAGCCGTGATGGGAAGTCACCACAGATGCTTGCGTCCTGCAATTAATGGAACAGGGCCATGCTCTAGAACTTCTAGAGTTACTTCCAGATCTTCCACCTGTTACCTCCACTTATCCTCCAGATCACATACCAGTGCTACTAGAGGAAGTATATACACTTAAAGAGGGCCATAAAACCAGTTCCATGGAAACAAAGGAACACGGGGGTTCTGTTTCTTTCTCATCCCCAAACCCAGAGGGGACTTATGGCCTATTCTGGGCCTGAGAAATCTGAACTTCTACATTTGGTACAAAAGGTTCAGAATGGTCACTCTGCAAGGATTGTTGCCACTTCTGAAACAGGGGAACTGAATGTGCTCCCTGGACCTGCAGGATGCTTACCTCCATATCAAGATTTGCCCCTCACAGGAGGTACTTGAGATTCCTGTTCCAGGGGAGCACTACCAGTTCAGGGTCTCTAGGAGTGTTCAAATCAAAACTTTTAGGACTTGCCCAGACATAAGTGTAGCTGAATTTTCACCTGCCCCTATTCATTATAATGAAATTAGCTTTCTTTTTGTATTTGCCCTTCAAGGAAATTTATTTACCCCAGACAGGGGGCAATAGGATTTGCACACCCCTGGTTTTGCCCTTTGGCTTGTCATCTGTGCCACAGGTATTTACCAAATGCTTGGTAGTTGTGGCAGCAGCAGCAGCTCTCTGGAGAGAGGGCAGTATATCTTCCCCTGTCTAGTTGACTGATTGTTCAGTGCTCAGTCCAAGGAGCAACTCAAACCCTAGCATGTATCAGGCAGCTGTTCAGTGCCCTAGGGATCACTGTCGGTCTGCCCAAGTCCTGACCCCTGATCATCGCCTGCAGTACATGGGGACAATACTGGACAGGCCCAAGACCTAGCCTTCCTGCCCCAGGATGGGGCAGAATGCCTCATAGCTCAGGCCTGGATGGTTTCTCAAAATGTGTCACAGCCAGGACATTCGTGAGACTGTTGGGCTTACCTTGGCACGGCTGCACATGAGGTTTTCCCAGCAACTCCGAGGGTCCAGGTGGGACCAGCATAGACTATCTAGAACAGCTGGTTCTGTAAGTTGTGCTATGCGCAAGGTCCTTCAGTAGTAGATGGAACCCAGCAACTTTCTAAAGGGGTTCCTGTCCTCATTCCTTCCCTACAGCAGATTCTCACCACAGATGCTTCGGGTGCTAGTGGGGACTCATCTGGGTTCTCATTGGACACAAGGAACGTGGACCAAAGTGGAGACTTCCTCTACATAGATTTTCTGGAGATGAGGACTCAGGCTTTTGTGTGCTTTGCAAGCCTTCCAGAACCATCTGTCCCTAGGACCTCTGCTGGTGCAGATTGACAACATCAGTGTGGTACACTACATAAACATGCAAGGGGGAGCTTATTCTTACCCCCTTTGCAGGGAGGCAATTTGAGTTTGGTATTGGGCTGTAGAACATGATCTGGAACTGTCAGCTGTCCATGTTTCAGGCATCCAGAATGTCCTGTCAGACAGGCTAAGTAGGTTACAGTCCAGAACACGAGTGGGAGCTGCTGACCTCAGTGGTAGAAGACCTGTTCGACAGGTGGGGTTGTCAAGAGTTGGACCTCTTTGCGTCCCCACTCAACACAAAACTGCTGCTTTTCTACTTGCTCAATCCAGGAACTGGAGTTTTCTGGCAAGAAGCATTGTCCATCTCTTGGAAAGGGAGGTTCCTTTATACCTTTCCTCCCTTTCCTGTGATTCAGAAGCTCCAGATGGAGGGAGCCACTCTACTCCTTGTCGCTCCCTTCTGGCCCCATCAGATGTAGTTTCCCTTGCTGCAGTAGTTAGCGGTGGAACCCCCAGTACCCCTGCTCCTGTGCAAGGGCTTGCTGTCACAGGAACCGGGAACTCTGGTCCATCTGGACCTCAAGTCACTCCATCATGCCTGGCTCCTGAAGACATAGCCATTGCGAGATGTGGAGTGTCCCCCAAAGTGGCTGATGTCCTGGTGGCTGCCAGGAAGTCTTCCAGCAGAGCTTTGTTTTGTGGGCTGCTTCCCACCACCTGGATCCCTTCACTTGCCCAACGAATCAGATTCTGGAATGTTTACTGTCCTTGTCAGATGCAGGACTCCAGTACTTTTCTATCAAAGTGCACTTGGCTGCTGCTATATCAGCTTTGCATGTGCCATAAAAGTTTCTTATAAAATATGCTAATATGGATTATGACCCCTTATTAATCCTTATGCATTCTATGACTAAAGGTGAAGCTTACTTAATATCCAGATTTTTTTTCTCTGTGATAAACTACAAAAGGAAACTCTCTCCTGCACCTTAAAACTAATGCACTTTATTTTTATTATGTCAGTTTTTTAATGTCTGACAGTATTGTCCATCTGTGGCTGCTTTTTTTGCTACTAATTAGGATATTGCATGTAATGCTATTAGGATAACCTTACGTTTTATCTGTTTATACCTTTGTAATGTCTAATACTTCAATGTTTTGGAAGAACAATAAACCATTACTTGACTTTCCATGTGCCTATTGAGGGCCGTACTGTGGTCCAGCTGGAGGTAGCCCAGACATTTTTGCGAGGCATTCTGTACTTGAAGCCTACCATCTGCAATCCAGTTCTGGCTTGGGACTTGAATTTTGGGTTGGAGAAGCTTGCTTTAGCTGGCCTAGTGACACAGAGAACTGAGGCACCTAACACCTTGTGTCTTACCACGCCGGCAGCCCAGGGTGGGAGCGAGCTTGTGTCATGCGGGGGGGGCGCGGAGAATTGAGCATCCGGAGGACAACTTGCCTCTCCTAGTGTGTGGAGGCTTTTTGGCTCAGTCCTTGGCTGCCCCAGGTGAAGGCCCCAGCGGTAGCTCCAGCAGCTAGAATAGCAAAGACTGGAGGGGCCGCAGTTACATAGTGTGTGCATGCCTCCATGACGCTGCAGCATGGGAACTGGGGGAGAAAATGGCTATTGCAGGCTCTGTGACGTACTTCTTGTCCGTCCTCACTCCACACTGCCACTGACTCGCCAACCTGCAGATCTAGATGCTGGGTGTCTGGGTAGGGGGAGTACTGCCTTCCCCTTCCCAGCCCCACCAGAGGGGAGAGGGCAATCCATGGGAGATATGGGGCTTGGTGAGTCGGAGGCAGTTGCCGGGTGGGGGAGACGAGAACAGGATGGAGCAGCATGCCCTGGCAGAAAAACCTCTGTCAAACAAAAAAGGAAGCTTACTTTGGCTCCTTTGGAGCCAGCCATGACTTGACAGCTACACTTTATGTCATGGAAAGCAATGTTTTAGTTGCTGTTACTTCTGCTGGAAGGATTTCCGAGCTTTAGGCTGTTATGTGTGAGCCTCCTTATTTGATTTTCCACAAAGACAGGGTGTCTTTGCATATGAACCGTAAGTTCTAGGGATGTGGATAAGTTCATCCACACTTGTTGGCATGTCCCTTCCCCCTTTAAATCTTGCCGGAAGGTCTTTAAGCTGGCTTCTCCCACCCTCCTGGGTGGTATAACCCTCGGTTCTGCCCCATGACACCAGATCTTCCTTTCTGCTGGAAGATTCAGGTTGCTTCCTCTTCGCTTCACTTTTTGTAGGCCCTGGCTTCTAATCCTTTGGTTATTCTGAAAATTCAGCTCGTTTGAGCTAGTGACTGAGTGTTTCTCGGTGATGGAAGATAAATCTTCCCCGGATTTCGCCGGTGTTCGTGTGGCCAAAAAATGTTGTGCACCAATCCGCATACCACATGCATCTACTGCCTGGGTGTCGGCCATGACAACCAGACTTGCGACATGTGCCTTGCGTTTCACCCGAACGTCCTTGTCGATAGTCTCACAAGCCTTAAGTTGGGCAGGCCCAAGAAACTGAATCCTCCGTTGAAATCGGAAGGGGCCAGATGAGCGGTCTCCATGGCTGTGGGGTCTGCAAACAGTTGGAACAGATGCAGGCCTTCAAGAAGCAGTGGCGTGCAGCAGAATCCTTTCTCTGATTTTTTTTTTTTTTTTTTTTCCTCTCAACCTGGGCTCCACGCTTTCAGGTTCCTTCCGAGAGCTGTCAGTCTTTCCCCACTAATGGCAAGGGACCCATGGGGCTCTCATTCCTCTCAGTCCTGTAAGAAGAAATCTGATCCAAAACACTTCGTCTCGGTGAAGATGCTCTTGGGATCGTGAGCTATCTCTGTCCCAGGAGCCGGCAGTATCGGCTTCGGCTCGAAATTGCTTCCTCAGCTGCTGGCTTCTCAGCCTTGCCATCTGGCTAGTCGGCCGAGGTCTCGATTGACAAGGTTGAGATCACTCTTGATCCTGACAGCCTGTCACCTGACAAGGCAGACGACCCTTTCCAGAGGTAGCTCACAGCCTGTTCTCCCACTGGGGCAAACTGATGGTGGACCTGTTTGCCTCCAGGGAAAACACCAAGCTGAGGCTGTTTCACACCTGCCCCCCTCAGCAGGGATCGCTGCAGGGGGATGCCTTCTCGAGGCCGTGGACCCCAGGCCTCTTCTATGCCTTCTCTCCATTTCCCTTGATCTACAGGATGCTTTTCTCAAAGTGAGGAGGGACAAGGCAAAGGTGAAACTGGTAGCCCCAGACTGGCCCTGCCAGTTCTGGTATCCAGATCTCCTCTGCCTCAGCAACAAGCTCCCGAGGAGTCTTCCAGCACACCTGGACCTGATATCAGTCAGTCGGGAAGGTATTCCATCCGGACCTTCAGTCCCTGTACCTGACAGCGTGGTACCTGAGCGGCTAGAGTTCCCGGCTTTGGGTGTCTCTGAGGATGCACTCACAGTAGTGGAAGCATCCAGAAAGGAGTCGTCCAGAAAGTGCTACGCCTTCAAATGGGAAAGGTTTTCCATTTGGTGCCAGGGCAAGTGCCTGGACCCTCAGTCCTCTCCTGCGGTGAGCATTTTAGACCATCTTTGGTCTCTGTCCAAAGGGGATCTTAGACCCTTAAGGTGCACCTGGCAGCCATTTCGCTTACCGGGCATGGGCCAGTCGGCAGATGGTGGCACAGGAGAAGGTGGTCTGGTGCTTTTTCAAAAGCCTCTATCATATATCCCCTTCGGTGCGTGAACCTCCACCACCGTGGGATTTACCGCTGGTTTTGGCAAAGCTCATGGGCAGCCATTCGAACCAATGCACAAGTGAAATGTCACACTTGGCATGGAAGACATTCCTGGTGGCTGTCGCGTCTGCCAGAAGGACTGGGAGCTCCAGGCACTTCGTGGAGTCTCCTTATCTGGTCTTCCACAGGGACAAGGTTGTCCTCTGCCCCACCCAAAATTCCTCCTAGGGTGGTGCTGTTTCACCTTAATCGGGTGTTTGACAGTGCCTATGTTCTACCTGAACTACACCTTCGATGCAGAGTACAGGCTCCATGCTCTGGACCTGAGATGTGCTTTCTCCTTACTATGAGAGGACGGCAGAAGTTTGGGGAGAGGTTCGCTAGCTGTTTGTCACCTATGCTGAAGCCACACCTGGCAGGCTTCAGCAAAGTGGACAGTTGGCAGATGGATTACATCATGCATTGATCTCTGCTGTAGGCTGGCGGGCAAGGAGCCTCCCAGAAGGATAAGAGCTCATTCTACCCGCCATACCACTGTGTCGGTGGCTGCTTCTAGGGACATTACTGTCCAGGAAATCTGCAGGGTTGCTACTTGGAAGACAGCAAACACCTTCATCACCCATTACCACATCGACCTTGAGTCACACTGGGATGCTGGTTTGGGGCCTTGGTTTTCAGTCTTTGTTCCCAAGTAGGGTGTGCATCTTGCCATCCTCCTCCCAGAGAACTGCTAGGAATCTGCCAATAAGTGTGGATAAGAACAACATATCCACATTCCTAGAAACAGGTTACTCACCTGTAACAGTAGTTCTTGGAATAGTATATGTTGTTCATCCCACACTGACCCACCCGTGTTCCTGGTTGCGACGCACAACCTGGCTTCCAGCGGGCTAAGATCTGACATCATGGGCCGGAGCCAAGAGTTATACCACCTGGATGGATGGGAGGAGCCAGCTTGAAGACCTTCCAGCAAGATTTAAAGGGGAAAGGGACATGCCAACAAATGCGGATGAACATATACCACTCCTAGAACTACTGTTAAAGGTGAATAACTTTTTTTTTTTTAACCAAAGGTGTGATGGCTGAGTTTACTTTAAATCAAACCATCCACCTGCCAGTTTATTTTCCAGAGCATGCCAACAGAAGCTTTGCAGTGCATAGAATATTATGTTCACTGTACGAGGGACTGCAGGACTTAAATGGTGCTTGTCCAAATGGTTGGCCACCTGTATTACTTTCTGTTATAGGAAATGCGATAAAGAACTTCCTGGAGTTATTCATGGCCATTCAGCCAGAGGCAGGGCCACTTCCTTCACCTGTTTCGGCTGCAGAAATCTGTGCTGCTGCAACTTGGAGTACTGTCCACATTTTCACAAAACACTACAGTCTGCCTCAAGAAAAAGGGCAGGCATCAGCCTGGCTGTGCTTCAAGGCCTCCTTTCTTTGGCCTTTAGCGTCTGGTCACCCAGACTGTTTCTCTCCGTGCTGCTTGGGACTTGTTCTGTAGGTGTGGCCTAATGAAAGGGATATCCTCGAAGATGGAATAGTTATGTACATACAGTAACAATAGATCTTCAAAAGGATCTCTCATCAGGTCAGGCCATGCCATCCCACCTTCTGTCCCCCTTAGCCTCTGAGCTTTTTCGCTCCTGTCTCTTATTCTCCAGGACAAACTACCTGCTGTTCTATCCCCTCCTGGTAGCTGGAAACTTAAGCTCTCTCCTTGGTTCCCTAACTCATTCACTCCACAGCAACTGTCTTGAGTTCCACCCTTTCTGCCCTCTGTACTCTTAACACTGCATCCTGAACCTTTCTAAGCCAAAATGAAGCCATATGCCCCATATCATAAACAAATATGAATACCTCATGAACTATAAGTGCTACACTCAAAATATGAGTAAAGTTTATTCAGCACAAAATTACGTTTCTAACGGTGGAATGCATTCAAACATGACGTCTTGCTGTATTGTGACAATTGCAGTTAGCCCCAGCCTTTAAACTGCCCTGGAGAACAAAGGGTTAACTTTTCTATGCATGGCATAGAATGTTCATCTCAAGCTCGGTTGAAGCCTCTGCCTGTTCGAACTGCAACCGTCGGATTCTTTACTCCGCCACACTGAACAGTCGCTCTGGAGATTTCTCCTGCTGCTCAGTTCAAAGTCGGTTGAAGTGTCAGTTTTCGATCGGTTTTCTACGAAATTGTTGTTTCCGCATAGTTGGTTCAAGTCTCTGTGGTACCGTGAGTACTAGATAGGTTTTGTTCTGTTTTCTGTGTGGAACTTGTAAAAGTGTGGATTGGTTCGGCTGAACCGATCATTTTCAGGTAAAATTTGTACTTTGCTTTAGTGTGTGGTTACCGGTCTGTATCTGTTCTTACAAAAAAAAGGGTTTTAGTACGTTTTTTTTCCAAGACTCGTGACATGGTCAGGAACCGATAGGGGAGTCTTGCCTGGCAGTTGCCGAAAAAAGGGTAAGTTTGGTTAGGTTGGCCATGTCTGAGAAACCAAGAAAAAAAACGGGCCCACTGGGTTTCAACACTGCAGTTTGTGTGTGGGGAGGTCTTTGCTAAGGCCGACCCCCCCACACCACCTGTGTTTATTGTCTGGGGTTTGACCACCTCGATTCAGACTGCCAAATTTGCAAACATTTTTCCAAATCTACACTGGAAAAGAGATTAGGTAGGCTGAGAAGTCTGCTGACCTGAATGGCCAGCCCGGTTCGGTTCCGACCGAACCAGAAGGAGTGCCCTCTGACCAGGGCGATACTACATCGGGCAAAAGGAGAGCCGATTCCCGAGGAATCTGTTCCAACAAAAAGAAAACGAAAAGACAAGTCGACCTGTTCGGATCCAGAATCTCATGCTCCGACCACCGATGAAATAGCCAAAACGATTCGTATTATGGAATCACTTTGATCGGTTCCAACTGATCCGACACCTTTTGGCAGGGGCTCGGTTCGGTCGGTTTCCCCGGTTCTGGATTATACCCTGGAAGAATTTTATGAACCGGAGTTTGAGGAGGAAGGAGAGTTGGAAGATGATTATGGTGATGGTGAAAAGTCTGGATGTGCCTATTGACCCAGACATCTCCCCAGACAGACCTTCAGGTGTTTCTCCTCCTAGGCTTTCTGAGTCCCCGTCACACTTCATGTTTTACAGAAAGGTGGCTGATACCCTCCAGCTTCCTGTGGAGGAGGCAGTGGAGGATCAGGAAGAGCCTGACTATGTAGAGATGATGGACATCCCAGAAGATTGTCTATTTCTCTCCACAAATCTTTTGGGAAACAGACACACAAAATTCTGAAGTCTCCCAATTCCATACCTCCTGTGGATAGAAGAATGGACAAGAGGTATAATCTTTCAGGCTCAGATAGAGAGTTCCTTTATCAGCAGTGCAGCCATGTTTGCGTTGTACAAGCTGCTGCCTGTGATAAGGCAAGCATTCCCTTGGCATCACACCTCCAGACAAGGACTCCAGGAAGATTGATGCCATGGCAAAGAAGCAGCACATGGCATCATCCTTGGGACTCAGGCAGGCTAATTATATGGCCTGTGCAGCCAGGTACCAGAAGTCCAGGTGGGACACTATACTGGCACTGGCTAAACAGGCTTTCCCCCAGCCTGCCAAGGAGATGGAGGAGGTGGCTGCAGATGGTATTGAGGCATCAAAAGTTCAGTTTCATGCTGCTGTAGACTCCAGTGATGTATCATAAAGAGTCATGGCTACATCTGTGGCTCTTCGCTGAATGGCTTGGCTCAGATGTACTAGCCTCTCACAGGATACCCAGGCTAAGGCCATGGATTTTCCTAGTAGGTAATTCTGTTTGGGGAGCAGACAAGAATTACATGAAGAAAATGGATGAATACAGGATCACTTACAGGAGTGCTTAGGCCAAGGAAGGCAAGCAACTCCTCAAAGGCAGCAGTCCAAGGGCAGGGCAGGCCTTCCAAAGGCCTTTTGCCAAGCAGGCCTCTTCTTCCTTTTACAGAGGGGTTCTTCAGAGGGAGAGGCAGAAGGGGGATGAGCAGGCCTGCATCCACCCCTCAGCCTAAAGCCCCTGCCAAGCAGACACCCTGATGGGTCTGCCCGGGTCGATTCTCCTATCCCAGTAGGGGGTGGGCTGGCTTACTTTGTCCAGGACTGGATGTCTCTTACATCAGATAAGTGGGTCCTGGAAGTACTAAGCCAGGGACTGGTTCTCAGCTTCAAAAAATTTCCCAAGATGAGAGCCAGATCTTTTCGCCTGCAAATCTCTCAGAAACCCTTGCCTTAGAGGCAGAGGTTTCTTCTCTCCTAGCTTTAAGAGCTATAGAGAGTACCTACCCTACACTGGGGCAAAGGATTGTACTCCAGGTACTTCCTAATCCCTCAAAAGACAGGAGAGTGGCGACTCATCTGGACCGAAGATGCCTGAACAAACCTCTTTAAAGCCAAAGTTCAGTCAGTTCAGAGCAGTGCGTTGCCTAACCTCAGCCCCAGGGGTTTTCACAAAGTGCCTGGTAGTAGTTGCCTTTCTAAGAAGGCAAAATATTTACATTTTTCCTTATTTGGACGATTGACTAATAGTGGGTCAGTCTCCAGACCAAGTCAAGTCTCACCTACAAGTGACCCAGCAAGTGCTCACTTCTCTAGGATTTCTTCTCAGCCTTCCCAAGTCAGTTCTCGAACCAGTCCAGCTTCTTACCTTTATTGGGGCAGAACTGGACACACACAGAGCAAGAGCCTTTCTTCCCCTAGAAAGGGCAAGGGTTCTTATAGAACTAGCTGCTTCCTCCAGCCTTCGGGTATCTCGACCAGCAAAGCATTTCCTCCAGCTCATGGGCCACATGGCAGCTTCAACAGCAGTGGTCTAAGGGGCAAGATTCCAGATGAGGGATATTCAGTTCCTCCTAAGAGCTTTTTGGCCTTGAAGGAAGTATTCCGTTACCAAACTGATCCCAGTGACTCTGACCTTGATGCAAGCCCTCCAGTGGTGGCAGGCTCAGGACAATTTAAGACAAGGTGTCCCCTTTGTTGCTCAGCCTTGTTCAGTGGTCCTTACCATGGATGCTTCTCTCCTGGGCTGGGGAGCCCACCTGGGGTCCCTTACTGCCCAGGGGCTGTGGTCCCTCCCCAAAAGTCCCTTCTCCACATCAGTCTTCTAGAGCTCAGGGCAGTTTTTCTCGCCCTAAAAGCGTTCACTGTCAGTACAGAACAAGGTGGTTTAAGTCAGAACAGACAACACCACCACCATGTGGTACATCAACAATCAGGGAGGCATTCTGTCCACGGCCTTGTGCAGAGAAGCCATGAAGTTGTTGTTGTCCCTGGCTTACTCCTGAAAACCCCTCTCGAGCAGTTCACCTTCCAGGCAAGGACAATGTGCTAGCAGATGCACTGGAGCAGGATTTCTCAGGGCATCACGAATGGTCCCTGGACCCTCAGGTGTTGAAAGTGATTTTTTCAGGTGGGGCATTTCAGAGAGAGAGATCTTTACAGTCCCAGACAATCACCAACTCCTCTCTTTTGTTGCAGACCTCCAGTCCTGTGCCCAGTCCCTCTGGATGCCCTGATTCTGAATTGGGAAGGAAGTTCAAGGAGCGTGATATGTTGTTCATCCACACTGTCTGGCATTGTCCCTTTCCTCTTTAAATCTTGCCGGAAGTCTTCAAGCTGGCTCCTCCCACCCACCCGGGTGGTAAATACCTCGGCTCCGCCCCATGACGCCAGATCTTCCTTTCCGCTGGAAGATGCAGGTTTCCTCGTGCTACTTTGCAGCAATAGAGGCCCTGGAGTCAAATGGATGGTTTTCGCCACACTTACTCTCCTTAAAACTCGTAAGTGTACAACTTTGATCCGAACGCTTCGGATATGGAGGACAAGTTGTCCCCCGGGTTTCGGCGGTGTCCTTGTGGACAAAAAATGTCGCTCACCGATTTCCCCCACCTCTCGTGCGTATGCTGCCTTTGTGCCGTGCATGATACCTCGGCGTGCACCATATGCTCGGTCTTCCATCCCACCGTTCTGGAGGACCGTAAGGCATGCCTTAAGCCGGGGAGACCGTAGCTTCGCAATCCACCGGTGAAATCGAAGAGGCCAGATGGGCGGTTTCTGCGGCTGCGGGATCCACCGTGCAGCTCGAGCAGATGGCCTTCGAGGAAGAAGCTGCCCAAGCTTCGGCCAACTGAAGCTTCTTCGTGCCACTCAATTTGGGCTCCACCTTCATGGGATTCTTCTGGGAGTTGTGCCAGTCTCTCCCTACTAAGGGTGAGGCGCCCTTGGGTTCGCATGCCTCCCGATCCAAAAAGAAGGATAAGGATCCTAAACCATCTTCTTCTAGCCGAAGAAGTCGCTCCTGGGACAGAGAGCGGTCCGACTGTCAGGAGCAGGGGGTCTCGACTATGGTCGAGAGAGCCTCCTGGGCTGCCGGCTTTTCGGACCTTCCGTCAGGCCAGGGCACCGAAGTAGAGGACACGGCTGAACCAGCTGAGAAATCTCTCGACCCGATCGCGCCGTTGTCGCCGACGAGTCGATGACTCTCTGGAGAGGATGCCAAATCTCTCCTTCCCCGACGAGGAGACCCGTCCTTCGGGCACCCCGATCGAGGGACAAGAGCCAGAACCCCAGTTCTCTCCGAACCCGGCTTCCCCCAACCGACAGAGCAGACGCAGTCGGTCTCGATGGAGGAGTAGGACCCCGTCGGTCGGACAACCAAGGAAGGGCCACAAACACTTCCGAAAGAGGTGCCGCCACCATTCCTCATCCTCCTCGGATGAGGAGGAGAGACTTGGACAGAAACTCTGTCGACTTTGAGGACCTTATGTGGCAGCAACTTCTTTTGACAGGTCAGAAGCCGGCAGTACCGGCCATTACTTGGCCTCAGCCTCTTCGGCCGACACAGACTCCCTCGGTACCGAGGACTCCGGTTCTCCCTCCAGTGGGCCTGGTGTGCCTTTTGGCTCTGCCTGTTACAGGCTCCCCACTAATATTGGAACCACCACCAAAACAGCCTCAAGTAGGGGTTCCCTCTAAGGAGGACCGACTGTCTTCGGGCCTACCCCACAGGCTGTCCATCACAGTCACTCCTGATCGCCCTAGGCACATCGAGGGGGATTTGGGTGGGAGGCCTTTGTATCCGGACTCCTCGGATTCGGATAAAACCGGTCTTCAGTCTCATGAGCTGTCTGTGTCAGGCATGGAAGAAGGGCCTTCTTCCTTCCAGGGCATCCTTCGACTCATTTCAGAGTCCACAGGCAAGCCTTTGCAGCCTATTCAGAAAGCAAGAATATCCCTCATGGATATTCTCAGAGAGGATACCCGACAGAGGCCTTCCCTGTGGCCGAAGCCATAGTTGGCCCAGCTCTGGAACTTTGTCAGCCTCCAGCCTCCTGCCCGGCTCCCTCTGCCCGCATGGCCTGCAAGTACGCAGTGCCCATGGGGTCCTTGGTGGGCTTTACTGAGCACCCCTCGGTGGAAAGTCTTGTGACTGCCTCAGTGTTTAGGCGAATGGGCAGCTCTATGGATACTGACCGCCCTCCGGACAAGGAGTCCAAACTTATGGACCACTCGGCCCGGAAGGTCTACGTGGCATCATCCTTAGGCCTTCGTCAGGCTAGCTCAGCAATGATCATGGCAGACTTCTCTCACGCCCTTTTGGGGTCGCTGGATGAAGTTCTTCCTCATCTCCCAGCAGACATGCAGACCACGGTCAAGCTGGTCGGGGACCATGGCCGGGCTGTTGCTAAACAGCAGCTCCAGATGGCTCTGGACATAGATGATTCCTGTGCCCGCTCACTGGCTGCCACGGTCGCCTATCGCCGCAGGGCTTGGCTGAGGTTATCCTCCTTTCCGGTGGATACCCAGCACAAGTTAGCTGACGTGCCTTTCCTTGGCACCAACCTCTTTGGTCCAGGAGTGGCAGGTCACCTTCAGCGCATTGAGCAGTCTAATCCCACCTTAGATGCCACCTCTGCTAAAGGTTCTTCGGGCAAGAACCAGCAGAAGCACAAGAAGTCCTTTCAGCATTCTTCCCCTGCGGTCAGACAGCCCTCCTTCCAGGGAGGTCAGCAATAGCAGCAGGCTCAAGCTTGGCACCCTAGGCCCAAGCAAGGTCCTTAACAGCCCCGCAAAGGAGGCCGAGGTGTTGGTCCAGGTACCTCCTTCTCCAAGCCTGCACAGTGACTGGTCCGGGGTGGCCTCCCCTGCACCAGTCACGCCAGCTCTGGGTCCTCCCGTGAGGGGCCGGCTTCGCCACTTCCTTTCTGCCAGGTCCGGTATTACTCCGGACAGGTGGGTTCTGGAAGTGGTCGGGCAAGGTCTGCCCCTAGCGTTCGAGCAGTACTCTCCCAGCCGAGCCCGTGCCCCATGGGAGGAAAGGATCTCGGTTGGCGCTCAGTCGGCCCTTCAGGATGACATTGCGCAGCTCCTCCTCAAGGAGGCGGTTGCTCCAGTGCCGGATTCTCCTTCAGACCCAGGCTTCGTCTCCAGGTATTTCCCGGTGCCCAAGCGGACGGGGGGTTGGTGTCCCATCCTAGATCTCCACGACCTGAATCGGTATCTCGGGTCTCGCACCTTCCGGATGGTAACTCTGAACTAGATCATACCACCTCTGGAGCGAAACATGTGGTCTGTACACTGGATCTTCAGGACGATTCTGTCACTTCCCAATCCTGTCCGTCCCATCAGTGGTTCCTCCGCTTCAGGGTCGAAGGGACCCTGTACGAGTTCAGAGCCATGCCGTTCGGCCTGTCATCGGCCCCAAGGGTCTTCACCAAATGTATCGCAGTGGTGGCAGCCCATCTACGGTGTCAAGGGGTTCGCATTTACCCCTATCTAGACGACTGGCTCCTGGCGGGTTCCTCCCTTCAGGAGGTGGAGAGGTCCAGGGACCTGACCCTCCAAACCTGCTCCCACTTGGGCCTTCTAATCAACGAGGCCAAGTCAGAACTCGTGCCTTCTCAGGTGATGGGCTTCATCTGGGCAGAGCTAGACTCTTGTCAAGCCAGAGCTCGGCTCCCGGCGGACAGGGCGGAGGTTCTTTCCTGCTTTGCCCAGTCATTTGTGGTTGGGCACTTGCGCCCTGCCCGGGACTTCCTGCGCCTCCTGGGTTACATGGCGGCATGCACTTCAGTGGTCTGCTGGGCCAGACTGCACATGCGCCCCCTTCAGTGGGAGCTGGCCGCCCAGTGGTCTCAGCGTCAGGGTCTCTTCGACCAGCTGGTCACAGTCACCCAGAGGATGTGGGATGCTCTCCAGTGGTGGAACGTCCAGAGTCATTTGCAGGAAGGAGTCCCATTTGTCCGCCCTGAGCAGACTGTCGTCCTTACGACTGATGCGCCACTCATGGGCTGGGGAGCCCACATGGGGGACAACAGAGCCCACGGGTTCTGGACCCCCAAGGAGTCCCGATGCCACATTAACCTGTTGGAGCTCAGAGCAGTCAGACTGACACTGTCAGCTTTCACTCCTCAGCTCCGGGGTCAAGTGGTTCAGGTCCAGACGGACAATACCACGACCATGTACTACCTCAACAAACAGGGCAGCATGCACTCCCATCTGCTGTGCAAGAAGGCGCTCTGGATCTGGATTTTCGTCAGCCGGCTGGAGGCGAATCTCCTAGCCATCCATGTTGCAGGAGTCTCGAACCAACTGGCGGATGCTCTCAGCCGCATAGGCCAGACATCCCACAAGTGGTCTCTCCATCCAGAGGTAGCTTACGACCTGTTCTTCCTTTCGGGCAAACCGTTGGTGGACCTGTTTGCCTCCAGGGAGAACACCAAGCTGAGGCTGTACCGTGCCGCCCCCTCCTCAACAGGGTTCATTGCAGGGGGATGCCTTCTCGGAGCCATGGACCCCAGGTCTCCTCTACGCCTTCCCTCCATTTCCCTTGATCCACAAGGTGTTACTCAAGGTGAGGAGGGACAAAGCGACGAGTGATCCTGTAGCCTCAGATTGGCCACGCCAGTTCTGGTATCCAGATCTCCTCAGCCTCAGCTGCAGGGCCCCGGAGCGGCTTTGTACACGCCCGGACCTGATATCATTGAACCAGGGGAAGGTCTTCCACTTGGACCTTCAGTCCCTGCACCTCACAGCCTGGTTCCTGAGCGGCTAGAGTTCCAGGCTTTGGATCTTTCTGAGGATGTCTACACTGTGGTGGAAGCATCTTGAAAAGAATGAACTAGGAAATGTTATGCCTTCAAATGGAAAAGATTGTCCATTTGGTGTCGGGGAAAGAGCCTGGACCCCTTATCCAGCTCTGTGGCTAACATTCTAGGCTACCTTTGGTCCCTCTCCAAAGGGGTCTTTGGTCATCGACCCTTAGGGTGCACCTGGCAGCCATCTCTGCTTACCGGGCGCGGGCTGGTCAGCCGACGTTGGCACAGGAGATGGTGATCAGGCACTTTCAAAGGCCTGATCACATGTCCCCTCGGTGCATGAACCTCCACCTCCGTGGGATCTCTTGCTGGTTTGGCAAAGCTCATGGGCAAGCCATTCGAACCCATGCACAAGTGTGAGCTCTCTCACTTGTCGTGGAAGACTGCCTTCTTGGTGGCTATCACGTCAGCCAGGAGGACTGGGGAGCTCCGGGTGCTTTCGGTGGACTCCCCTTATCTGGTCTTTCACAGGGACAAAGTTGTCCTGCGTCCCCACCCGAGATTCCTTCCGAGGGTGGTGTCAGTTTCACCTCAACCAGGTGTTGACTCTGCCGGTATATTACCCTAACTACACCTCTGATGCAGAGTACAGGCTCCATACTCTGGACCTCAGGCGTGCTTTCTCCTACTATAAGGAGAGGACAGCAGAAATTCGGGGAGAGGTTCGCCAGCTGTTTGTCATCTACGCTGAAGCAGCTTGCAGACCTGCAGCCAAGCGGACTGTTGCAAGATGGATTACATCATGCATAAGTCTGTTATGAAGTGGCGGGCAAGGAGCCTCCCAAGGGATAAGAGCTCATTCTGCCCGCCATACTGTTCGCTTGGTGGCTTCCAGGGACATCCCTATCCAGGAAATCTGTCGGGTTGCTACTTGGAAGTCAGCGAACACCTTCATTACCCATTATCACATTGACCTTGAGTCATGCGACGTGATGCTGGTTTTGGGGCCTCGGTTCTCCAATCTGTTTCCTAAGTAGGGGGTGTGCGCCTTGCCTCCCTCCTTCTGGAGAACTGCTAGGAGTCTGCCAGACAGTGTGAATGAACAACATATCCATGCTGCTAGAAAAACGGGTTACTCACCTGTAACATTAGTTCTAGAAGTGATATACGTTGTTCATCCACACGCACCCACCTGATCTCCCTGGCTTAAGGTGCACAACCTGGCTTCCAGCGGGCTAGATCTGGCGTCTTGGGGCGGAGCCGAGGTATTTACCACCCAGGTTCGTGGAGGAGCCAGCTTAAAGACTTCCGCAAGATTTAAAGGGAAAGAACAATGCCAGACAGTGTGGATGAACAACATATACCACTCCTAGAACTACTGTTACAGGTGAGTAACCTGTTTTTTTTTTTTTTTTTTCTGTGTTGCCTTTCCTCTTCCCACTCCTGTTCAAAAGGTTTGGTAAAAATAAGGACTCAGCCTTGCAAGGTGATCCTGATTGCTCCAGACTGGGCCAGACAGCCCTGGTACCCCCTGTTGCTGTCCCTAGCAGTCCATCTTCCCCTGTCTCTTCCCAGGAATTACAACCTGATAACATCCTCTCAGGAAAGCATTTGGTACCCCAATCTTCAGTCTCTCAATCTCAAAGCATGGCTCTTGAAGAGTTAGTTTGCAGATCTGCATCTTTCCCAAGGGGTTCTGGATATCCTAAAGGCTTCTTGAAAGGCCTCCACCAGAAAGACTTACAATTCCAAATGGAAAAGATTCAGCATTTGGTGTTCTAAGAAACGTGTTTCTCCAGACACTGCTGAATTGCCTACAGTTCTGGATTATATGGTCCATCTTAATGGCCTAGGCCTCAGACCAGCTACTCTCAAGGTACACTTGTCAGCTGTTTCTGCGTTTTTGTCTGTGGGGAAGTCTTCCTCACTATCTTCCCATCCTGTGTTGTGTAAATTTTTTAAAGGATTGCTTCACACCAATCCTCCTTTTAGAGACCCTGCCCCTGCCTGGGATTTGAATGTTTGCATTGCTCAACTTATGCAACCCCCCTTTGAGCCTGTGTCTTCAGCAGAGCTTAAGTACTTGACTTGGAAAACTGTGTTCTTGGTAACCATTAACTCTGCCAGTCTCAAGTGGTTGCAAGCCCTGTCAGTGGAACCTGATTTTATCTCATTTCACAAGGAGAAAGTGGTCCTTAGAACCAATAGAATGTTCTTGCATAAAGTGGTTTCAGACTTGCATTTGAACCAGTCTGTCTCTCCCTGATCATTCTTCCTCAGGAGAGAGGAGGCTACACAGTTTAGATGTCAAAAGAGCCCTTGGTTACTACATAGTGTACTAAGGGTCACATGTTTGACTCCCTCCAGTTGTTCCTCACTTAAGGAGAAGTGGGGAAGGGAAAGCCTGCCACCAAAAGATCTATTGCCAGGTGGATTGTGTCTTGTATACAATTCTGCTATGAAAAGCTGGGAGACTCCACCCTCAGGCCTGAGGGCTCATTCCACAAGAGGTACAGCTGCTTCCCTGGCTGCTGCCAGGGATATCCCTCTCTTAGAAATTTGTCAAGCAGCCACCTGGAAAACAGTCCATACCTTTACCAAGCATTACTCTCTGGATATCCAGGCTAGGAGTGATGCTTGGTTTGGCACAGCAGTACTTCAGAGCCTATTCCAAGGTAGGTTCTGTCCCTCCTCCTTGGTAGTCTGCAGTTGAGAAAAACAGCAAGACTTCATGTTTGAAGAAAAATTACTCACCTTAGTACTTATGTTTCTTTTAATGAAGTCTTGCTGTATTCTGACGTCCCTCCCTGCTTCCCCTCTCAGAACCTGTTTTTGGGATGTGGGTTGGCAGGTGCAGTGTTGCACCCCAGGGGTGTTTTTTGCTTGCACCCTCCTCCTTTTGTTTGGGTGCTGATTTATTAATTGTTTATAGTACATTGGGTTTTGTTTTTGAGTTTCCTGACTTGAGTCTTCCTTGGTAATCCAAAACTTTCAGCCAGTTGGCTAGTAGAATTTTTACAATTTCCACATAACATTTTTAGTTTAGTTGGGCTCAAAGAATCTGACGGTTTAGGTTTGAATCACTCCAGACAGAGACTTTAACCGAGCTCGTGCTCGGCATTCTATGCCCTGCATAGAAAGTTAACACTTTGTTCTCCAGGGCAGTTCAAAGGTTGGGAATCACTACAATTGTCAGAATACAGCAAGACTCCATTAGAAGAAACATAATTACTAAGGTGAGTATTTTTTTTCTTTTTAACCGACCTGTGACACGGTTGGAACCGATAGGTTTGTAGTTGCCTGGCTTAAACGCTGGTAAGGGTAACTTTCCCGCCCCTAGGCATGTCTGAGAAACCGGTCCCACTGGGTTTCAGCACTGCACAGAGTGTTGGGAGGCCTTTGCTAATGCTGATCCCCACCTCGTCTGTGTTTACTGTCTGGGGTTTGACCACCTCAAAGCAGACTGGCAAATCTGCAAAAACTTTGCCAAAGCCACTTTAGATGAACGTTTAAGTAGGCTGAAGGAAAGAGAGGCCGAGAAATCCGCTGACCTGGATGGCCTGTCCGGTTTGATTCCGATCACACCTATGGGGATGCCCACTGACCTAGGAGATGCCTCCTTTGGCAAAAGGAGAGCTGATTCTGCAGAATCTGTTCAGTCTAAGAAAAAGCACAAGTCGGCTGGTTTGGATCCTGGTTCCCATGTTCCGACCGCTGATGAAATGGCTAAAGTGATTGCTATTGTACAATCGCTTCGCCTGGTTCCAAGCAAACTGACACAGACTCAGACGATCAGTTCGGTCGGACTTGTCTGCTTCTGAATATGATTCTGAAGCATTTTATGAGGGCAATTGGGAAGGAGATGAAGAGGATTATGAAGGCCTAGTTGAGCCAGTAGAGCCTGATATCTCCCCAGACAGGCCTTCCATTGTGTCTTCTCCCAGACTTTGAGTTCCCCTCCCATTTCTTGTTCTACAGGAAAGTGGCTGATACTCTTCAGCTTCCAGTGGAAGAGGCTGAACAGGATCAAGAGGAACCTGACTATGTTGAGATGATGGATGTCCCAGAGTCCAAAAGAGTGTCTATTCCTCTGCATAAATCCCTGGGGAAACGCACTAAAAATTCTTCAGTTTCCAACATCCATACCTCCTGTGGATAAAAAGATGGACAGGAGGTATGCCCTGTCAGGTCATGGGACAGAATTCCTTACAAATCATTGCAGCCATGGGGTGGTGCAAGCTGCAGCCTGTGACAAGTCTAACATTCCCCTGGCATCTCACCCCCCAGATAAGGATTCCAGGAAAGTGGATGCCATGGCAAAGAAACAATACTTGGCATCCTGTTAGGGGTTCAGGCAATCTAACTGCATGGCATATACAGCCAGGTACCAGACGTCTATGTGGGATATGGTTCTGGAGCTGGCTAAGAATGCCCCTCCCCAGCTAGCCAGGGAGCTGGAGCAGGTGGCTGTAGATGGTATTAAGGCATCAAAGGTCCAGTTTCATGCTGCTGTTGACTCGAATGATGTAAATTCTAGGATCATGGCTACATCTGTTTCCATTAGGAGATTTGCTTGCCTTGGCTCAGGGGTTCCAGTTTATCACAGGATACCCAGACCAAGGCCATGGATTTCCTGTCTCCGTAACTCTGTTTGGGGAGCCAAATGGAGGCTTATATGAAAAGATGGACGTATACAGGACCACCTACAGGAGTGCTGCAGCCAAGGAAAAGCAGGTCACTCTTCAGAGGCAGCAATCTAGGGCTAGCAGGAGCAGGCCTTTTTACCAAGCCCAGGCCACCTCCTCTTTCTAACAGAGGGGGTTCTTTACAGGAAGAGGTAGAAAGGGGATGACCAGGACCCCATCCTCCACTCGGTCTAAGCCCCTTGCCAAATAGACACTGATGACAGTCAGGGTCGCCTCCCGATTCTACTAGGGGTGGCTGGCTCACTTTCCAGGTCTGGAAGTCTATTACCTCAGACAAATGGGTCCTGGAAGTAGTGAGCCAGGGACTTCCTGTCAGCTTCAGAAGGTTCCCAAAACTAGAACAAAGTGTCAGTCCTCCCTCTTCTTTGGAGACAAAGGCTTTAGAGGTAGAAGTCTCTCTCTCACTGCTTCTAGAGCAGTAGAGAAAGTACCTCTCAATCACAGGGAAAGGACTGTATTCCAGATACTTCCTTACCCCAAAAAGACAGGAGTGGCGACCAGTCCTAGATCTACTATACCTGAACACAAACATACTAAAGCCAAAGTTCAAAATGGTGATTCTGGGAATAATCTCCCTCTCTGAGACCAGGAGACTGGCTAGCCTCCCTGGATTTCAAGGATGCCCATTTCGCATACCTATCAGACATTCCCACAGAAAGTACCTGGGTTCGAGTTGCCCTCAGGCCACTACCAGTTCAGAGCAGTGCCTTTCAGCCTAACATCTGCTCCAAGGGTATTCACCAAGAGTCTAGCAGTAGTGGTGGCCTTTCGGAGATAAGGAATTTTGTTCCCTTACCTGGATGACTGGCTCATGGTGGGTCAGTCCTCAGACCAAGTCAGGTTAGCTCTAGAGGTCACTCAAAAGCTTCTGGACTCCTTAGATTCATCCTAAATCTAGAAAAGTCTGTTCTGGAACCAGCCCAGCTTCTCACATTTATAGGGGTGGAGCTGGACACTGCCCAGGATAAGGCATTTCTTCCCTTCCAAGGGTTCAGTCCCTCATCACTCTGGCTTCCTCTTTTGTCCACTAGTGTCTCGGCCAGCCAGACATTTCTTGCAGTTGCTAGGCCACATAGCAGTTTGCACTGCAGTAGTGGAAGGGGCAAGGTTTCAAGTGAGATTAAATTTCATTTAAAATCTTTTTGGTCTCAGAAAATAGACCCCCTCTCCAAGTTGGTTTCAGTGCCCCAACAGTGATTCTCACAACAGACGCTTTTCTGCTGGGATGGGGAGCCCATCTGCATCAGCTTACTGCTCTGGGAACATGGCCTCATCAGGAGTGTCTCCTGCACATAAATCTTCTCAAACTCAGGGCTGTCTTTCTAGCACTTCAGACATTCTCGAACAGAATTCAGGGGAAAGTGGTGCAGATTAGGACAGACAGCATCACAACCATGTGGTACATCATCAAGCAGACGGGCACTCGGTCCTCAGCCTTGTGCACCGAAGCCATACAAATATGGTCATTAGCTTATTCCCTGAAAGTTTCCCTGATAACTGTGCATCCTCCCAGGGAAGGACAATGTACTGGCAGATGCTCTCAGCAGGATTTTCCAAGGTCTCCATGAATAGGCCCTGAATCCTCTAATTCTTCCGATCATTTTCAAAAGGTGGGGCACTCCAAAGATGGATCTGTTTGCAGCCCCGGACAATCATCCGCCTCCCCTATTCTGCTGCAGACCCCTTTGGGGTCTGTTCTCAAGATGCTTTCCGTTGGATTGACAAACAGGTTTCTGTATGCTTTTCCTCTTTTCCTCTGCTACTGCTACAAGATCAGATCTCAGCCTTGCACTGTGATTCTGGTGGCTCCACACTGGGTCAGGCAGCCTTGGTACTTTCTACTACTGTCAGTGTCGGTGACCATTCTTCTTTGTCTTCCAACAGTTCAATCTTCTCACCTCCTCACAGAGGAGGATACTGTATCCCAACCTTCAGACTCAAAGCACGGCTCTTGAGGAGCTAGATTATGCAGGCCTGCATCTTTCCCAATCAGCCCTGGACATTCTTAAGGCTAGTAGAAAACCTTCCACTAGGAACATCTACAATTCCAAATGGAAGAGATTTGGTTTTTGGTGTTCTCAGAGGCATATTCAGCCAGATTCAGCTGACATTGCCACTGCTTTGGAGTATTTGATGCATCTTAACAGTTAAGGCCTCAGGCCTGCCACACTCAAGGTGCATTTGGCAGCCATCTCTGCCTTCCTTTCAGCTGGGAAGGGTTCTTTAGCCTCCATCCAGTTTTCAAGAGATTTTTTAAGGTTTTGGTTCATATCAATCCTCCTTTTAGGACCCTACTCTTGTTTGGGATCTGAATATCTGCATTGCACAGCTTATGCAGCCTCCTTTTGAACCATTATCTTCAGCTGAGCTAAAATACTTGACTTGGAAAACTGTTCCTAGTGGCCATTACCTCTGCCAGGAGAATCAGTGAGTTGCAGGCTTTATCAGTGGAACCTGATTTCATTTCATTTCATTTCACAGGGATAAGGTGGTCCTTCAAACGAATAGAAAGTTCCTTCCCAAGGTGGTTTCAGATTTTCATTTGAACCAATCTGTCATTGCCTGTATTTCACTGACCATTCTTCCTCTGGGGAGAGAAGACTACACAGTCTTGATGTAAAGAGGGCCATTAGTTATTATATAGAATTCGCTAAGACCCATAGAAATGACTGTTCACAGCTGTTTCTCACTTATGTAGAAGTGGGAAAAGGTAAACCTGCCACTAAGAACTATTGCCAGGTGGATTGTCTCCTGTATCCAGTTCTGCTACTCAAAGTTGGGAAGGAGCCACCGTCAGGCCTGAGGGCTCACTCCACCAGAGGTACAGCTGCTTCGTTGCAGCAGTCAGAGACGACTTTTAGTGGAAATCTGTAAAGCAGCCACCTGGAAAACTGTTAACATATTTACCAAGCATTACTCTCTCAACATCCAGTCATAAAGTGATGCTAGGTTTGGCACAGCAGTACTGCAGATCCACTTCCCAAAATAGGTTCTATAACTCCTCCTCCAAGGGGTACTGCTTGGTAGTCTGTATATAGTCAGAATACAGCAAGACTTCATGTTTGAAGAAAAATTACTCACCATAGTAATGTTTCTTCTAATGGAGTCTTTCTGTATTTTGATCTCCTCCCTGCCTTCCCTCCTGGAACCTAGTTGTTTTGGGATGTGGGTGGGCAGGTGCAGTGCTGCACCCAGGGGTGTACCTGGTTACCTCTTCTTAGGATGAGGTTTTGTTAATTTAAATATGTATTAAGGATTCTTTTGGGTTCTCGACTTGTCTTTTGGACCCTAAAAATCTGTTTATTGCCATCTGGAGCCCCTGTTTGGCCACTGGTCGGCCCTGGTCCCAGACTTGTTTGGCTGTGGTCTGTAAGTCAGTCGGGCACAACATTTTAGAAAACAATGTCTGTTTATAGTTAGTATAGCATGCCAGTCCTGACTCCCTGGGTCCTCTGTGGGGTTGGCTTCGCACTTCTTTCCACCTAGTCCACTGTCACCACAAACGGTGGGTGCTAGAAGTGGTCGGTCAAGATCCGCCTCTGAGTTTGAGGCTTACCTCTGTGCCGAGTCCATGCCCCACGGAGGACATGGTGTCCACCTGACATGCAGTCAGCCCTTCGGGAAACAATCGCCCAGCTCCTCCAGAAGGAGATAGGCTCAAGTCCTGGACCTCTAATAAGCCTAGGGTTTGTTTCCAGATATTTTCTGGTTCCATAGCAGATGGGGGTGGCACCCCATGTCAGATCTGCACAACCTGAACAAATTCCTTTGGTCACACACCTTCAGTATGGTCACTCTGTCTCAGAAAATTCCATCCCTGGAGCAGAACATGTGGTTCTAACCCCAGGAATCCACTAATATCATTACTCGTGCAGTGCTTCCTTAAGCCAGCATTGCCCCAGAGAGAACAGAATGCTATGCTAATCATGGAATGGTTCACTCGTTCATCTATTTTCAAACTGCCCAGTGTCAACTACCTACATTTACCTCATATTTCGTCTCTGCTGCAAAGTTCAGATGCCCTGGTGATCTCTCTCAATCAAGACTGATTCCTGTAGTGGATAGAGCAAACAAACTTAAGTATTTTTGTTTTATTTTTCATTACTGCCTAGTGTCATTGTTCTTTAGTGTTTTATACCTCATTAGTTTTAAATTTAAACTTGTTTATCAGTTCCCCACGGTTTCTTTGAACCGAGGGGCAACCAATTTTTTTTTTTTTTTTATTTAATCGGAACCTTTTTAGAGTGCTCTGGTTACTTTATCCTTTAATTTTATTTAATTTTAACCGAGGTTTATCTGTTTTCCTCAGAGATTTCTCTGTTCCGCATCTGATCAGAACTGATAGTTTTTTCACTATCAGTTCCTGAAGCGACTATTCTGTTGAAACCGACTGCAAATGCTTACATTTAGTCTATTGTTTGATCAGTTACTGGTTCCTGTTTTCTGTGTCAGACAAGCCTAAAAAGAAAACTGGACCCCCTGGGTTCAAGAATTGCTTGAAGTGTGCTGAGGTGTTTGCTAAGGCAGATAAGCATGATCTTTGCTTGATCTACATTGGGCAACAGCACTTCTGTGAAGACTGTGATATCTA
Organism: Neoceratodus forsteri; assembly: GCA_016271365.2. Classification (NCBI taxonomy): domain Eukaryota; kingdom Metazoa; phylum Chordata; order Ceratodontiformes; family Ceratodontidae; genus Neoceratodus; species Neoceratodus forsteri. Next base: position 105,853,878 of record JADMNL010000031.1, on the reverse strand, counting down.
TAAGGCTTTCCCTGTTAAGACAGTGGAAAAACACAGGGAGAGGCTTAAAAGAAAACTAGAGGAGGGGTCCATGAGTTCTAACCAGTCCACCCCCTCTAAGACACTGGCAGTTTCTTCTAGAGCCTCTAAATCCACCCCTGATATGGGTGAGGGCTCTGGCAACAGAGGCAGGCAGCTGGCTGACTCCCCGGTGCCTGCCAAAAAATTAAAACCAAGCACACTGACACTCTGGCTGAAACACCTCAAGGGGTCCTTCTGTTGCCTATTAATGCTGAGTTGATGCAGGCTTTCACCTTACTCCAGGTGCTGCAGGGTTATTACCCCTCAGCAGCCTGTGATTACTACTACTACCACCACCACCACTACTGCTGCTGCTGAAAATGCAACTGTTACCCTCTTGCCTACTGTTGCAGTACAGTATGAGGTGGATGACCAAGATGAAGAGGGACTTGAACCAGAGGTGGCACCAGAACAGGATTCTGGCTTCCTCCCAGACCCTCTGGATTCTCTTCCATTTTCTTTTAAGAAAATGGTAGAGACCCTGGATCTGCAAACAGCTGAAGAGATCCAGGATGAAGAGGAGGCACAATACATGGAGCTTATCTGTAAATTATTTAAGAAGGATGTTTTAGAAATCCTAAAGGCTCCCAATACAGTCACACCCACAAAGTGTGACAAGAAGTATCAGAAAGATCTGGTGCAGAGTTTCTTTTTAGTTACCCAGACCACTCGGGTATTGTACAGCAGGCTGCCTGTGAGAGAGCCAAAACTCCCTTATCCTCTCACCCCCCTGAGAAGGATTTGAGAAAGGTGGACAGCATGGCAAAAAAGGGGTACCTTTCAGCATCCCAGGCAATTCGTCATGCCACTACCAAGCTTATGCAGTCCTTTATCAAAAAGCCTTCTGGCAGTCGGTAGTGGACAATGCTGAGGCTAACCCCTCTTTAACAGTGTCAGAGCTGCTAGACACAGCAAAATTGGGCTTGGAGGCTTCCAAATACTAATTTCAGATGGCAGCAGACACCAGTGATACAGCTGCAAGGTGGATGGCTGGTACCATTGCTCTGAGAAGATTTGCCTGGCTGAGGGCTACCAGCCTCAGCCAGGACACCCAAACTAAGGCAATGGACTTTCTTGTCGAAGGCCACCTTTTTTGTGCCCAAACTGAGGCATGTGTGGAAAAAAGTAGACAAATATAAAGCCACTTTTAGGAGCAACTCGACCAGAGATGGTCCCTCTACTTCAGCTTCTGCCTTATTCTAGGGAGGCAGGGCAGGTCCTCTTTAGGAGGCCTTTCTTTCAGGTACAGGCTGTTTCCCAGCAGCAATACCAACCACAGCAGACTGGATTTTACAGAGCTAGAGGTAGAAGGGGTTCTCTGAGAGGATCTCAATCTGCTCAGCCTTGGCAGCAAACAAAAACTGAACCCCTGGCATTTCCCTTCAGGCTGCCTCTCCACATCTTGTAGGGGGAAGACTCCACCACTGTTTCTAGGAATGGTTAAAAATAACCACAGACAACTGGGTCCTGGAAATAGTCGGGGGTCAGCCCTTTGCTTCAGTCCTTCCTCCTCCAAGGTTAAAACATTTTTTCAGCAGCTCCTTGGAAAGAAAACTACTGGAGCAGGAGGTACAGGCCCTACTGCTGGCAAAAGCAGTGGAGCCTGTCCGTCGCAACCAAAGAGTGCAAGGGTTCTATTCCTGATATTTCCTAACAAACAAGAACGGAGAGTGGCTGCCTATACAAGACCTCAGACTGCTAAACGGGTACCTGATAAAGCCCAGATTCAAAATGGTCCCAATGGCCATGATTTTGCAACTCTGCAAAAAGGGGTCTGGCTAGCTTTCTTGGATCTAAAGGATGCATATTTCCATATTCCCATAAGGGAGTCACACAGAAAGCATCTCTGATTCAGACTCCCCTCAGGCCACTACCAGTTCTCAACACTTCCCTTCGGCCTTACCTCTGCATCAAGGGTCTTACCAAGTGCATAGCAGTAGTAGTGGCACACCTCAGAAGACTGGGTGTCACAATTTTTCCTTATCTGGACGATTCCCTAATCATAGGGAAATCCCACCAGTAGGTGTCAGACAACCTTCAGGTAACCCAGGATATGCTGCTCTCCTGGGATTTCTTACTCAACAAGTCAGTCCTGATCCCTGTGCAGGTTCTGCAGTTCATAGGTGCAGAACTGAATACAGTAGTGGGAAGAGCTTTTCTCCTCAGGAGAGGGCAGAAAGCATTCAACTTGGTAGGCTCATTTGCCCTGGGCAGGCCAAAGCCAGCAAAACAGTTTCTTCAACTGTTAGGGCACATGGCTGCAGCAACAAGCAGTCATAGGTACCAGGTTTCAGATGAGATATGCAGTTCCACCTTGAAGCACACTAGTGCCAAAGGTGGGACCCCCCCCCTCTCAAAGCCAGTGCCAGTCACACAAACGTTACTACAGGCCCTCCAGTGGTGGCAGGAACTGGAAAATTTAAGGGAAGGGTTCCATTTCTGCAGGAGCCTCCTCCCTCCCTCCTGTTCTCTCAACCGATGCTACCTGCTTGGTTGGGGTGCTCACTTAGGGATCACACCATCCATGGTACTTGGGAGAGTGCAGACTACTCCTGCACATAACCTGCTGGAGTTAAGAGCTGTTTATCTGGCCTTCAGGGTTTCTCATCTCATACAGGGAAAGGTGGTACAAGTCAGAACAGACAATACCACATCAATATATTACATCAACAAACAAGGAGGGACAAGGTCCACTCCTCTGTGTATAGAGGCAATGAAGATACAGAGCCTTACTTACTCTCTCTAAATGCCTCTCTACAGTCAATTCATCTGCCAGGCAAGGACAACACCTTGGCATATGCCTTGAGCAGGATAAACCAGGCCCATCACAAATGGGCATTGAACAAGCAAGTGGTGAATGCTCTGTTTAGGAGGTGGGGGACCCCAGAAATAGATTGCTGCAGGACCCCAATGAAGAGGACAGTTCCTGTGTTGTGTGTTTTTTTTTTTTTTTTTTTTTTTTTTTAATACTTCCTTTATTGTGGTAGGCCCGAAAGGGCTTGAGAGATCATGTCCATTTAGATAGATCATACATCTATTACATAGGTACATAAAACATATCTTGATGACATCACAGTGCGTACCTACACATTAGCTTTTTACTGAATAAATAGAGAATAATGGATAGGCAAGTGTGTTATGCATATTTTTTTCATACCCAAGTTCTTTGATGAACAATAAACCTCGAGAGCGAAGCTCGAGAGGTTTATTGTTCAAAGAACGAGGGTATGAAAAAATATGCATAACACACACTTGCCTATATTTTATTATTTTATAATAACAGGTGACCCTTTAATACCTCTGAAAGTGAAAGAAAACATTTAGAGAATAATTGTGTTTTTTTTTTTTTATTTTATTTCAACTCATTCAACAGTCTGTCTATGAAACCATTTGTTTTCTTTCTTAAGGTTTCTCAAGCTATACTAGAAGTGCAAAAAATGCAAACGTTTTAAAATATTATGATTACCAATTCAAAACAAACTGAACTTACAAGCTCAAATGGGCAGACTAGGTGGGCCATAGGCCCTTATCTGCCGACACTGTCTATGTATCTATGTATCTATGTAAAACATCGTCAGGGAATCCATCTTGGAGCTAGGCTGAATGTTGTGTCATTTTTAAAACTATTAGTAAATACTGTTAAAACGAGCAAAACATATTCTTTTTAAGCGTTTTTAAGAGTATATTCTATGAAGCAGTTGTTGTTGTCTGTATCTTTTAAAATCTTCCGGTTGCTGTGGTGAACCTAGGGACAAAAAAAAAAAAAAAAAAAAATCTGTTAGGGACCGGGTTCAAGTACTTACACTGGTAACATTTTTTTTTTTTTTTTTTTTTAGAGTGACGGCTGGAAATTAACTGTTTTATGGGTTATTTATGTGTGCTATGTAATACTGAAATTGTGGTACTCACATGCTGCCGCTTTAGTCGGAATCAGTGTCATAGATGGTGCGATGCTTGGGTTTTTTATAACAGGAGCTTGATTTGTAATATTTATCGTCACTCCTGATGGAAGACACAGTTGGGACCGAACATACTGTGGAGGCTTTCAGTGTTGTCGTCCATAGAGAGCCTCGTGGGTGCTAGTCTTGTTGGGCGATGGTGATCTCTGGAGCACTGGGTCTGACACAAGAAATTTCTTGAGGTGCTTGGTATGCCGCCTGGAATCTGAACTTTATTTAGGATATTCGAGATGTGTCTTTGCTTTTTCACTTAGCACAGAGTAGTTGTTGATGCTCTGTAAGCTTTTATGTCCTGAGACCTGTTGGACATCTGTGGGTGGCACATTACGCCTATGAGATGCTGAATTGATGTTTTAAGTAGTGCTGTGATTAGTTATTCGTTTTCACCTGGTATTCCTGCAGACAGCTTCATGTTAAGCATCATTTTACGTAATTTGTTCATTCCTATTTTCATGGAACGGAACCACAGTGATTTACCAGGGACATAATTTATGTTTGGTGCCAGATAAAAGGGTGACTCTGCTGATAGTGTTGATTTTGGTCGGTTGGATTTATAGATGTCATAGGCAGTAAGTGGGTCTCTGCTTGGATTGTGGGGGTTCTCATAGTCGAGGAGCCACAGATCGGACATCACGGGGGTTTTCCCCCCGTTCTTGTTTTTGTCTGCCTTCTTGATATTGTAAATAGCGATGCCCATCTGAGTCTTTCCTTCACTTATGTCTCCCCATCGTTAAATCATATTGTTCCTTTGTTCGCAGAGCGAAATGCAGTCCAATGTAGAAAATATTAAATTCAGTAGTGCTGTTGGAGTTCGCATGGATATGGTGCCAGAGGTATGTAGGAGGTTTATGTCTTCCTCTGAGAGAGCTTGTACTTTCAGTGGTCGGTTTCCTTTTTTTTTTTTTTTTTTTTTTTTTAGGAACTTTTGTTTTGCTCTTAATGTTTCTTTTGTCTGTAAAATCAGATTCAGTACTTTGGAATATGGATGTGGGGTATTTTTCATTTCTGAGGTGCCTGTCAATGCTTGCTAATATCCCTCGTGAATGTGCTGGGCTCATATTCGGAACCATCTGCTTTTTTACACAAAAATAAACTCTGCAACAGGAGATCCAACTCTGTGGCACTTACAGATTTTTAGCTCTCTTGTTTCGCTTTCTGTTCCATGAATGCTTTTAACAACTTTAAGTCGCTGCCTGTCTTTCGTGCTGTGTTTTGATTCTCTTGATCAAGAATGAAGATTTCTCTCTCATTTACTGAAGGCAGTTGAAATCTTTGTGCCATTTTCTTTTTTTTCAGGAGATGTGATGAACGAGACACTTTATAGGTAGGAAGGATGCTGTCTGAATGTAGCGACCGTAACTTAAACTGATTCGCAGTTTAAATTTATTGATTCAGCGCTCTGAATGTCTCGAGCTCTCACACTGAACTGTGAATGAAGAATGTCTTGAAAATGCCGTAATAACTTGATTTTGAGTTATTACGGCATTTCAGCAGTGTCTGAAAAAAGGGTATTAAAGGGGGTCGCCAGTAATTATAAGCATATAATCTGGTTAAAGTAAACTGTATGTTATCAAAGATCTATCAAATACTGCAGATGTTCTTATCTATTACTACTCAATGGAGATATTAAACTGTACAATGCACTGCATAAAATAAAGTATATTTCCTTTCTTATTTTTATAACTTCTTAATGAGAGAGAGAAGGGAGAGGGGGCCCAGCTATGCCTAATTAGGCTTCTAAATGTAAATGAGGCTCATACAAGAGCCATCTAGTTCACCTGTTTTGGTGCGAATGGGTTTGTTGGCGAAGGCTGAATGTAATCCTCTCCATTAAGTGAATATTTTCCACTACGTCTGTCCAGTCTGCTACCGGGGGGGGTCTCTCTGTGCCCATTTCTTAGTAATGGCCTTCAAAGCAGCTATATCGTAAGAACTGACCATAAATATATTGCCTCTCTTCCCGTATCTCCTTTGGTCTAAGACATAAACCAAATGTTCAGGGCCTGGGAACTGAAATTGAAAATTTCCTGGAGATGGTGTTCTATATTTGACCAGTACTCCAAGTATCTGACATGTCCAGAAAATGTGGGCCTGTGAAACTGGGGAGATCCCACATCCCTTCCAGCAGTTCGAACCAACTGTTGGTGCATAGTGCACCACCTGTGCAGGAACTCGGAAGTACCTAGCTCTGTTTCCATCCATCTTCCCTCCAAAGTGGGGCCCCTGTTGTCCACCATGTAGCTTGCCACACAGCAGTCCACTGTTTCTCTGAAAGAGTGATTCCCCAGGTCCGTTTCCCACTTAAGTTTAAGTTTTTCAGTAGGAAGGGTCTGATCTGTTAGATACAGTATCTTTGATACAATAGGGATATGGCTCCTTTCCCACCCCCTGAAAACCAAATACCCTAGAAAGGAGGGTCCTCCATCTCCACCTGCAACCGGGCATGCGTCTTCTGAAGGGCAAGGACGTAGTCTCTGATCTGGATTATCTTGTGGGAGAAGCCCAAATGTCTGCCTGGCTGCCTCAAAGGAAATAGGGTTATCTGCTGATTAAAAAAAAAAAAAAAAAATCTGATGAAGCGTGAAATCCTTTCCTGGCCCACTGTTTTAAACCATGAATCCAAGGTGGCAGCTGGGAAGAGGGGGTCATAAGCCCACCATCAGAATTTCCACAATTGATTTCGTATAGGACCATGGGTTATGCCTCTCCTCCATCCTTAAATCAAAACCAGGACTGCCCCACAGGCGAGCCACCCGCATTTGGGCTACAGCCCAGTAACCCTGTAAGTTAGGTAAGGCTAGCCCACCATGGTCCTGTGGGGCATACATAAGGCCTCTACAAATCCTAGGATGGTCTTTGGCCCAAAGAAATCTGAAAAACATGCCCTGCCATATGCTTAACTCTCTGAGAGACCTGACGGGGTACACTTTGAAATAAGTAAAGTAACCTTGGCAGGGCATTTATCTTTAATGCCTGTCTTAGAATATATAAATAAGGGTAGGAGAGTTCGTCTTTGGATATCCATCCTTAATTGGTTAATCATAGGGGATAATTAAGTTCCAAGAGGCAATGGTTACCAATCCCAATCTTAATCCCTAGGTAGCTCATCTGATCTAGGTCCCACCTCATGGGATATCTGTTCTTTAATTCGGGAAGGAGTAAAATTGCAACTAAGTATTTCTGTTTTAGAGCAGTTCAGTTTGTATCTGGAGAGGAGGAAAATTCTCCAACTGCCGAAACAAAGCAGAGATAGAGGAGTCTGGTTCTGTGGGTACATAAAGGCGTCATTGTCATATAAAGCCAGTTTCTAGGGACATGGATATGTTGTTCATCCACACTCTCTGGCAGGTATCCTTGCCGCTTTAAGTCTTGCCGGAAGGTCTTCAAGCTGGCTCCTCCCACCCACCCAGGTGGTAAAACTCTCGGCTCCGCCCCATGATGCCAGATCTTCCTTACCACTTGGAAGCTCAGGTTCCCTCCTTAGCGCTCTGCGTTTTAGACTGGATCCTAACTCTTCGGTTCGTCCGAAATTGGTTTTGAAGTTTTCTAAACCTCGGTCTTCATCTTCCCTCGTGGCTGCAATGGACAAATCTGTTCCCGGCTTTCGGAGGTGCCCTTGCGGGCAGAAAATGTCCAGAACGGATCCGCACTCCATGTGCGTCTACTGCTAAGGCCTAGATCACGACCCGCAGGCTTGCGAGTTGTGCCGCTCTTTCTCGGCCAACGTTCTGGGCGATCACGCTGCCCGTTTGAAGCTCGGGCGCCCCGAGAGACGTTTCCCGCCGGTAAAATCCAAAGAGGCTCATTGGGCGGTGTCCGCGGCGGCTGGCTCGGCTGAGCAGCTCGAGCAGATCGCCCTCAAGGAGGAGGCGGCCCAGGCCGTATCTTCCTCCTCCTCGGCCACAGCATTTATCCCGCTCTCTGAGTTCCTCATATACAGCGTCGTTCAAGGAGCTTTGTCAGTCCCTTTCCACGAAAGGAGAGGGGCCTTTGGGACATTCTTCTCTGCCTAAGTAAAAGGAGTCGATAGGTAAGTCCCACCGTTGGCGTTCGTGGGAGCGGGAGAGGCCCCCTTCCCCGGACAGCCGACCGTCTACTTCGGTCGTGGTTGCGGCTGAGGCCACTGGCTTCACGGTGCCCCCGTCAGGCCAGCCTGCCAAGACTCCCGTCGACGAAGTCGAGATTTTTCTCGATCCGTTAGACGGGCTGTCGACTGGAGAAGCAGACAACCCCACTTCACCGGTTCCCCCGGTGGATACAGAGGATCTGCCTGATCCTTTGGGACCACAGTCCCCGGTTAAAGTTCCCGAGCCGAGGGAAGAGCGGGTATCCCCCGGCCCTTCCCAGACCCACTCTCTGTCCCCCCCGAGGTCTCTGTCTCGGACCTCTTCTCGGTCCAGCCATTCCCGCCGACAGCGGCGGTCTCTGTCTCATTACCGAAGTAAGCGGCGACGCCGTTCTTCCTCGTCCTCCTCCTCGGGTGAGGAGAGGCTGTGGCACAAGTTGCGCCAGCGCTGTGAGGATCTTATGTGGCAGCAGTTGCTGTTATCCAGGCCTAAGCCTACCCCGGCCAAGACCCCGGCCATCAAGTGGCTGTCGCCTGAATGCCCGAAGCAACCACTCGTTCCAGTTGAGTTGCCCGCTCCAGGGCTGGTTGCTAAGCCGAAACCAGCGGGTCCACCGATTGTGGTGGAACCTCCGCCTCCACAACCTAAGTCGGGGGCACCGACCAAGAATTCTCGGTCGGGTCATGGCCTGCCCCACAGGTTGTCGGTCACCCTCACTCCCAACCGTCCTCGGCAGGTGGAGGGTGGCTCAGGGCCGAGGCAGCTCTTCGCAGACTCTTCGTAATCCGAGGATGATTCCTCCCTGTTCTCCAGGCAGTGCGATCTGGAGTCCTCCGGGGGCCAGTCAGTGGACGATAGCCCATCATCCTTCTTGGGTCTGCTTCGACTCATCTCGGAGTCCACCGGGATGCAGCTCGAGCCCGTGTCCAAACGGGCCAAGTATCCTCTGATGGAGATTCTGGACCGAGGGGATTCTTCCATGGAGGCCTTTCCGGTGGCTGAGGCCATTGTTGGCCCAGCCTTGGAGGTTTGGCGGTGGCCTGCTTCCTGTCCTGCGCCCTCGGCCAGGATGGCCAGGAAGTATGCGGTCCCTACCGGCTCTTTGCCCGGTTTCTCGGAACACCCCTCTGCCGAGGGGTTAGTCACCAACAGCATTTTCCGGCGTTCTAGTAACGCTCGGGATGTGGACAAGCCCCCGACAGAGTCCAAAAAGCTGGACTTTGCTGAGCGCAAGGTGTCCGCTGCGTCCTCCCTCGGCCTCCGACAGGCCAGCTCGGCTGTGCTGATGGCACACTTCTCCCACGCCTTCATGGGCTCCCTGGATGAGGTTGTTCCTCATCTCCCGCCTGACCTGCAGACCACGGTCCGCCAGTGGGACCAGGATAGGCGGTGGCGAAGCAGCAGCTCCAGACTGCTCTGGACATAGGTGATTCCTGTGCCAGGTCACTAGCGGCCATGTGGCCATGCGATGCAGGCGTGGCTGAGGATATCCACCTTCACGGCGGACACCCAGCACAAGTTGGCGGACGTCCCTTCCTGGGGACTGACCTCTTCGCCCTGGGTGGAGACCCTCCAGCGGATCGAGAGGTTCAATGCCACTCTGGATTCGGTCACCTCCGCCCAGAGGGACAGAGGCCGTCAGCAGCAGGAGTCCTCGTCTTGGTCCCTGTTTTCCTCACCGCCCAGCAGCACCAGCAACAGGGCCAGCAGGCTCGCTGGCATCTCCCAACCCAGCCGGCGTTTCTCCAACAGGAAGCAAGGAGGTAGTTGTCGCGGAGGTCCCTGATGGTTCTTCTCCAAGTTTGCTCTAGTGACGGGCCGAGGTGCCGCCCCACCTGCCACTCCCCCCTGGGTTCCCTGTGGGGGGACTGCTCCGCCACTTCCTTTCCGCCTGGTCCGTTATCACCACAGACAGCTGGGTGTTGGAGGTGGTAGGAAAAGGCCTGCCTCTGGAGTTTGAACAGGTTCCGCCTTTTCGAGCTGTCGCCTCTCAGGGGGCCACTGGGTCCGAGCTGTCTGCCCGCCGGGCCGATATTGCCCTGCTCCTCGAAAAAGAGATAATCAGGAAGGTGGCGGATCCTTCTCCAGACCTGGGGTTTGTGTCCAGGTACTTCCTGGTCCCAAAACGGACGGGGGGCTGGTGCTCCATCCTCGACCTGCACGACCTGAACAAGTTCCTAAGGTCTCAGACCTTCAGGATGGTCACTCTGGCTCAGATAATCCCATCATTGGAACAAAGCGTGTGGTTCTGCTCCCTGGACCTCCAGGACGCGTTCTTTCACGTCCCAATCCGTCCGTCCCACCAGAGGTTCCTCCGCTTCAGAGTGGAGGGATCCCTATACGAGTTCCGGGCCATGCCCTTCAGCCTCTCCCTAGCTCCCAGGGTCTTCACCAAATGCATGGTGTACCCTTACCTGGACGATTGCCTGATAGCAGCCCCCTCCAGACTGGAGGTGGAGCGGTCCAGAGATCTGGCCCTCCAGGTTTGCTCTCAGGTTGGCCTCCTCATCAACGAGGCCAAGTCGGAACTCGTGCCAAAGCAGGTGATTCTGTTCATCGGGGCAGAGCTCGACTCTCTGCGAGCCAGAGCACGGCTCCTGGCGGACAGGGCCGAGGTTCTTTCCTCCTTTGCCCAGTCTTTTCTGTTTGGGCAATTGCGCCCTGCCCGGGACTTCCTGCGCCTCCTGGGCCTCATGGCAGCCTGCACCAGCGTGGTCCGTTGGGCCAGTTGGTACATGCGTCCCCTTCAATGGGGACTGGCCAGCTAATGCTCACAACACCGCGATTTGTTGGACCGGCCCGTGACAGTGACCCAGGAGATGTGGAACGCTCTCCAGTGGTGGATCGTTCCAGCTCATCTGCAGGAGGGTATCCCATTCATCCGCCCTGAGCCGATGGTCTCTCTCTCGACCGACTCATCTCTGGGTTGGGGTGCCCATCTGGGGGAACACCGAGCGCACGGCCTCTGGTCCCATCGGGAGTCCTGATGCCACATCAACCTGCTGGAGCTCTGAGCGGTCCGTCTAGCTCTCACCGCCTTCACTCCGTTTCTACGGGGTCAAGTGGTTCAGGTCTCAGACGGACAACACCATGACCATGTACTATCTGAACCACCAGGGCAGGACGCGCTTCATGCTGTTATGCAAGGAAGCTCTCCGCATTTGGTCCCTAGTGCTGCAGCCTGGGCGGATCTCCTAGCCATTCCACGTGGCAGGAGCCTCCAACACCCTGGCCGATGCCCTAAGCCGGATAGGCTGCGTCTCATGAGTGGTCTCTCCTGCCAGAGGTAGTACAAGATCTCTTCTCCCACCGGGCACGCCTCAGGTGGACCTGTTTGCCTCCAGGAGAATGCTAGCTGAGTCTGTTCCATGCCCGCCCCTCAGCAGGGCTCGCTGCAGGGGGATGACTTCTCGAGGCTGTGGACCCTGGGCCTCTTCTATGCCTTTCCCCCACTTCCCTTGATCCACAAGGTGCTTCTCAAGACGAGGAGGGACAAGGCGCAGGTGATTCTGCAAGCCCTAGACTGGCCTCGCCAGTTCTGGTATCCAGATCTCCTCAGCCTCAGCTCCAGGCTCCCGAGGCGGCTTCTAGCCCGCCCGGACCTGATCTCAGTCAATCAGGGGAAGGTATTCCATCCGGACCTTCAATTCCTGCACCTGATGGCCTGGTTCCTGAGCGGCTGGAGTTCCAGGTTTTGGGTCTTTCCGACGAGGTCCTCAACATCGTTGAGGCATCCCGTAAGAAGTCGACCAGGAAATGCTATGCCTTCAGATGGAAGAGGCTTTCCATTTGGTGTCAGGGGAAGGGCTTGGACCCTTCCGACTGCCCCTTGGCAAGCATTCTGGACTACCTGTGGTCCCTTTCTCGGCAAGGGCTTCGGTCGACGACCCTTAAGGTGCACCTGGCAGCCATCTCTGCTTACAGGGCGCGGGCCGGCAAGCAGTCGTGTGGCACAGGAGAGGGTGGTTGGGCGTTTCAAAGGCTTGACTGCATTTCCCTCGTCGAGAGCCTCCCACCTCCGTGGGATCTACTGCTGGTATTGGCCAAGCTCATGGGCAAGTCATTCAACCAATGCACTGGTGTGATCTTTCTTCACACCTGGTGGAAGACTGCCTTCTTGGTGGCTATCACGTCAGCCAGAAGGATGGGAGAGCACCAGACGCTTTCCATCGAGCTTCCCTACCTGGTCTTCCACAGGGACAAGGTTGTCCTGCGCCCCACCGAAATTCCTTCCGAAGGTGGTGTCGGAGTTTCACCTTAACCAGGTGTTGACTCTGCCGGTGTTCTACCCCAATCACACCTCGGAGGCCGAGTATAGGCTCCATACTTTGGACCCTAGACGAGCGCTCGCTTACTATAAGGAGGCGGACGGCGAAGTTCGGGAGAGGTTCGCCAGCTGTTTGTCACCTATGCTGAAGCTGATTCTGGCAGACCTGCAGCAAAGCGGATGATAGGCAGGTGGATCACCTCCTGCATAGAGCTCTGCTACAGGTTAGCGGCATGGAGCCTCCCAGAGGGTTAGGAGCTCATTCTACCCGCCATACGCTCGTCGGTAGCTGCTTCCAGGGACGTCCCTATCCAGGATATCTGCAGGGCTGCTACCTGGAAGTCGGCGTGATACCTTTATTACCCACTACCACATCGACCTCAAGTCACGCTGGATGCTGGTTTTGGGCCTCGGTTCCTCCAGTCTTTCCAAGTAAGTATCGGGGTGTGCGCCTGCCCCCTCCTCCCGGAGAACTGCTAGGAGTCTGCCAGAGGTGTGGATGAACAACATATCCGTCTCCCTAGAAATACAGGTTACTCACCTGTAACAGGAGTTCTAGGAATGTATATGTTCATCCACCACGACCCTGCTTTCTCTCGGCTTCGACAAGACAACCTGAGCTTCCAGCGGGCCAGATCTGGCATCATGGGGCAGCGCCAGAGTTTTACCACCCGGGTGGGTGGGAGGAGCCAGCCTGAAGACCTTCCGGCAAGACTTAAAGCAGAAAGGATACCTGCCAGAGAGTGTGGATGAACAACATACACCATTCCTAGAACTCCTGTTACAGGTGAGTAACCTGTATTTATGCTCAAAGCCATTCAGTGTTATTCCCTTTATACTCCTATTCTCTCTGATAGAATGAGCAAGAGGTTCTATATATAATGCAAAAAACAATGATGATAAAAGGCATCCCTGTCTTGTACCTCTGCAGAGTTTGAGGCCTAGAAATATGGCCATTTGTGCGAACATAGGCAGTTGGGGAGTGGTATAATTTGCTTATTAATTGTATAGATTCTCTCGGGAATCCAAACCGGAAAAGGATTGCCCCAAAAAGCTCCAATCAAATCTATTAAATGCTTTTTCAGCGCCAAGACTCATTAATAGTGCCAAGTAGCAGAGTTGTTGACATGGTCAATAAGGTGGTGGTTAGCCTCAGATTATCTTGAGCTTGCCTACCCAGGACAGATCCATTCTGATCTTACTGTACGAGATGGGGAAGATACTGTTGTATTCTTTTAGCTATAATGGAAGAAACTATCTTCTAATCAGTTTGAGGGAAATTGGGCGATAGGAAGCGCATCTCGAGGGGTCCTTTCCTGGTTTGGGTATCACCGAAATCCGTGCTGTGGCCCAGGAGGGTGGAGCTGTGCCCCTATCCCCCAAGACCCCAGAGAATACTCTCAAAACAAGAGGCTGGAGCAAGTCTCTAAAACATTTTAAAAAAAATTCCCCAAGGAGCCTGTCAGTTCCAGGGCATTTCCCTGTCTTCAGGGCACCCACTTGTGCTTTAAGTTCCTCCTCTGATATCGAGTGCATCAGCACTTTTGTTTGGTCTGGTGACAGGGCTGGTAATTTCAGGTTATGCAGGAAAGATTCAGTCTTCCCGTCGGGGGGTCCTCTTTTGATATACCTGTTCATAGAACTGAAAAGTCTCAGCTGTCTCATTTGCTTATATACCACTTCAGATGAATGAAGGAGGACAGTGCCAATGGATGCCCTGATTCTATATTGGACAGGCAGGTACCTCTATGCCTTTCCTCCTTTTCGTCTGATACTCGGGGTGTTCATCAAGCTCTGGTCCCAACCAGCTTCACTGATTCTGGTAGCCCCGGATTGGGCAAGAGACAACCTTGGTACTCCCTGCTCTTTCTCAATGTCTGTGAGCAACAGATTCCTTCCTTCAAGTACAATCTACTGACCTCCTTTCATGGGAGGGTAGTGTACCCCAATCTTGCGTCTCTCAAGCTCAAGGCCTGGCTCTTGAGGACTTAGAATATGCAGATTGCCATACTCTGAAGAAGTTTTAGAAGTCCTCAAGGGTTGCAGGTAGCCTTCCACCAAGAAAACCTATGCCTCAAAATGAAAGATTTTCAATTTGGTGCAGTGACAAGAATATAGTCCCAGCCCAGGCCGAGATCCCAACCCTTTTTGATTTATTTCTCACCTGCACTCCCTGGGGTTGCAGCACTCCACTCTTGAGGGGGCACCTGGCTTCAGTTTCAGCATACCTTTCAACTACAAAGGATACCTCCCTGGCATCAAACCCTATATTCAAAAGATTCTTAAAGGGCTCTCATTTGTTTCCCCTCACAGGAACCAGTGCCAGCATGGGACCTTAATATTTGATTTGCCCAGCTTATGCTTCTGCCCCTTGGGCCTATGGCATCTGCAGAGCTTAAATTCCTTACCTGGAAGGTAGTTTTTCTGGTAGCAATCTCTTCTGCCAGAAGGATAAGAGAGCTACAGGCCATCTGTGTGGAAAAGGACTGTTCTAGGGACATGGATATGTTGTTCATCCACACTCATTGGCAGTATCCTTGCCGCTTTAAATCTTGCGGAAGGTCTTCAGCTTGCTCCTCCCACCCACCGGGTGGTGTAACTCTCGACTCCGCCCCATGCACAGATCTTCCTTACACTTGGAAGCTCAGGTTCCTCCTTAACGCTCTGCGTTTGACTAGTTCCTATTTCGTTTGGTTTAAAAATAAAATTTTGCAAAAGACTTCGATCTTCTATTTCGCGACTGCGATGGACAAATCGACTCCGGATTGGGAGATGCCCAGTGGGCAGAAGATGTTCGGGCGGATCCACACTCACGTAACGCCTGTATACTTAGGCCTTGACCCACACCCGCGGGCTGCGACCTGTGCTCATCTTTCTCGGCCTCGTCACGAAGATCGTGCTGCCCGATTGCAACTGGGCCGTCCGAGCATTCCCTCGGTGAAAGTCCAAAGGCCGGTTGGCGGTGTCCGTGGCGGCGGGCTCGGCATGGATCATCTGCGGAAATGATGCCCTCGAAGAGAGGCGGCGCGGGTCAGATCTTCCTCGGCCGGCGGCATTTATCCCGCTCTCTGGGTTCTTCCTACGGCTTCTTTTAAGAGTTTTGTCTGTCCCTCTCCACTAAGGAAGGGCCTGCGTTTGCTGGACCTTATTCTCGGTCCAAAAAGAGGACAGTGAAATCCCTCCGTCGGCGGCTCTTGGGGGAGGCGGAAGGTCCCTCTCCCGGGCCGTCGGGCCGTCGGCTTGGGTCACAAAACCACGCTCAGCCTTGCCACTGGCCTCACGGTGTCCCGTCAGGTCAGTTGACCGAGACTCCCACCGATGAAGTGAGATTTTCTCGACCCATTGGACCAGGCTGTCGCCTTTAGCGAGTTCCCTCCTCCCGGTTCCCCGGGGGAGGTTGAGGATCCGTGGGCTCGCCTGTGCCTCCGGTTCGGAGCCTCGGATGGACCATCCGAGCCGAAGGAGTGCGGTTCCGCCGACACCCTCCCCGCACCGACCTGGAAATTCCGGGATTCTGGTCTCGGTCTGACCTCTTCGCCGGGTCCAGCCGATCCCACCGGCTACAGGCGGTCTCGCCCTCGCAATCACAGCGGCGCCGGCTGCCGCTCCCTCCCCGGATGAGGGGAGGCTTCGGGTAATTTCGCCGACGGTCACGAGGGACCTTGTGTTGCAACAGCTCCTGTGACTGGGGTAAGCCGACTCGTCGCCTTCCCGGCCATTAAGTGGCTGTCACCGAGGCGGGCCGACACAACCCCTCGACTTATCCGAGGTTCTATACCCAGGCGGTTGTTCCGGCTAAAACCAGCTGCTTCCACGACCTCGGTGGAACCTCCGGCCTCCAGCCACCATTCATTGGGTTCTCCCAAGGATTCTCGGTCTGGCTAAGTGTTCCACCTATCGGCTGTCAGTTACCCTCCTCCACCGACCTCGGCAGGGTGAAGGGTGGCTCAGGCCAGAGCAGCTCTTCGAGGACCCTTCAGAGTCAGAGATGATTCCTTCCTTCTCCAAGCGACTGGACTTGGAGTCTTCAGGAGGTCAGTCAATGGACGATAGCCTGTCGTCCTTCCTAGGACTGCTTCGCTCATCTCGAGTCTACTGGGATGGAGCTCAACCCGTTTCCAACAGATAGTATCCCTCACGGAGATTCTGGACCGAGGATTCTCCGGCGGAGGCCTTTCGGTGCTGAGGCCATAGTAGATCCGGCACTGGAACTTTGGCAGCTGCTTCCTGCCCTCGCCTTTGGCCAGGAAGTATGCGGTCCCTACGGTTCCTTGTCCGTTTTAGAACTCCCTCTGCTGAGGGTTGGTTACCGACAGCCGTTTTCCGGTAGCGCCGCTGGCGCCAGGGATGTGGACAAACCTCCTGACAAGGTTCAAAGCCTGGACTATTCGGCTTAAAGTTCTACGCTATGCCTCCTCGCCTTTCTCAGGCCAGTTCGGCCGTCCTCATGGCACATTTTCTCATGCCCTGTTGGGCCCCTGGATGAGGTCATCCCTCATCTTCCCGCCGATCTGCAGACTACGGTTAACAGGTGCGGGACCAGGGCAGTGGCCAAACAGCAGCTCCAGACTGCTTTGGATAGGAGACTCATGTGCCAGATCGGTGCAGCGCAGTGGCTATAAGGCCGGGCGTGGCTTGGCTGAGGATATCCACCTTTACTTCGGATGACCCAGCACAAGTTGGCGGATGTCTCTTTAGGGGACTGGACCTCGGCCCTGGGGTGAGAAGGTCACCTGTGAGGATCAGAGTCCAATGCCACCTTGGACCGGTCTCTTCCGCTCAGAAGGACAAAGGCCGCAAACCAGCCCTAAGCCCTTTAGTCCTTCTGTGCCTTGCGCGCCTGCCCATAGCGTCAGGGCCAGCAGGCTGGCCTTGGCATCCCAAACCCAGTCACTGGCTTCCTCTAACAGGGAGGCAGGAGGAGGAGGTCCGGGAGGTCCTCTGGGCGGTTCCTCCTCCAAGCCTGCCCAGTGACGGGCTGAGGGTGTCGCCTCATCCCGTACTTCCCCTGGGTCCCCATTAGAGGAGGCACGGCCTTCCTGCACTTCCCGCTTCTGGTCCGCTGTTACACGGACAGGTGGGTCTTGGAGGTGGTGGGAAGAGGCCTGCCTCTGGAATTCGAGCGGCACCACCCTTCAGAGGCCGTCGCCCCTCGGGCTGGGATCCCAGCTCACTGTTCGGCTCGTTTTACACGCTTCCTCCTCCAGAAGGAGGTGGTAAGAGAGGTGGACCCTCCGACCCAGGGTTTGTGTCCAGGTACTTCCTGGTTCCGCAAGCGGATCGGGGCTGGCGCCCCTTCTCGACCTACACGACCTAAGCAAGTTCCTGGGTCTCGACCTTCAGGATGGTCACTCTGGCTCAGATAATACCATCCTTGGAGCAGGCGTGTGGTTCTGTCTCTGGACTTCGTGACGTTCTGCCACTGTCCCTATCCTGGTCTGTCTCACGAGAGATTCCTTCGCCTCGAAGCGGAAGGATCCTCTTGATTCCAAGCCATTGCGCCGGCTTGTCTCCAGCTCCAAGGGTCTTCACCAAATGCATGGTGACAGCATTCCCTCTTGGCGCGAGGGTCGGGTGTGCCCCTTACCTGGAGCGACTGTTGATAGCTCCCTCAGGGAGGCGATGGTCCAGGAATCTGGCAGCCCTCCAGGTCTGCTCTCAATGACTCCCTTATCAAGCGAGGCAGAGTCGGAACTCGGAGCGAGCAGGTGATTCTATTCATCGGGCGCAGTTCGGCTCTCTTCGAGCCAGGCCGTTCTCGGCTGACAGGGCCGAGTTCTTTCCTCCTTTGCCCGATCATTTCTGGTTGAGCAATTCGCCCTGCCGGGACTTCCCTCGCCTCCTGGGTCTCATGGCGGCCTGCACCAGCGTGGTCCGTTGGGCCCGCTGGAACATGCGTCCCAGCAGTGGGGACTGGCCAGCCAGTGGTCCTGGCAGCTCGCGATCCTTGGACCAGCTTGTAGCCGGTGACACAGGGGATGTGGGCGCTCTCCAGTGGTGGACCGTTCAGATCATTCATTTGCAGGAGGGCATCGTTCGTCACGCCCGAGGCGGCGGTCTCTATCGGGCGATGCCTCTCTGATGGGTTGGGGTGCCACATCTGGGGAACACCGGGGCTCTGGCCTCTGGTCCCGCGGAGTCGATGCCACATCAACCTGCTGGAGCTCGAGGCGGTCCGCCTAGCTCTCACGCTTTGCTCCGTTCCTCCGGGTCAAGTGGTCGAGTCAGGCGGACATACCGACCTGTACTATCTGAACACGCCGGGCCGCGCTCCATGCTTCTGCAAGGCTCTCGCGTTTGGTCGCTGGTCTTGGCGAGGCGGATCTCCAGCCATTCACGTGGCAGGGCGTCCAACACCCTGGCCGATGCCCTGAGCCGGATGGGGGCTGCATCCCAGTGTGTGCTCTCTGCGGAGTGGTACAGCATCTGTCTCCCTTTGGGGCACACCTCAGGTGGACCTGTTGCGCTCCATGGAGAGCGCAGA
This sequence comes from Neoceratodus forsteri, assembly GCA_016271365.2. NCBI lineage: Eukaryota > Metazoa > Chordata > Ceratodontiformes > Ceratodontidae > Neoceratodus > Neoceratodus forsteri. Next base: position 105,835,041 of record JADMNL010000031.1, on the reverse strand, counting down.
GCTGAGTCTGTTCCATGCCCGCCCCTCAGCAGGGCTCGCTGCAGGGGATGCCTTCTCGGGCAATGGACCCCGGCCTCTTTACACCTTTCCCCATTCCCTTGATCCACAAGGTGCTTCTCAAGGCGAGGAGGACAAGGCGCAGGTGATTCCTGATAGCCCCAGACTGGCCTCGCCAGTTCTGGTACCAGATCTCCCTCAGTCTCAGCTCCAGGACTCCTGCGGCAGCTTCAGCTCGCCCGGACCTGCTCCAGTCAATCAGGGAGGTGTTCCATCCGGACCTTCAATCCCTGCACCTGGACGGCCTGGTTCCTGGCGGCTAGAGTTCCAGGCCTTGGGTCTTTCCGGCGAGGTCCTCAATGTGGTTAGAGGCATCCCGTAAGTCGACCAAATGCTATGCCTTCAAATGGAAAAGGTTTTCCATTTGGTGTCAGGGCAGGGCTTGGACCCTTCCTCCTGTTCCTTGGCAAGCATCTTGGATATTTATGGTCCTTTCTAGTCAAGGCTTGGGTCGTGACCCTAAGGGTGCACCTGGCAGCCATCTCTGCTCACATCGCGCGGGCCGGGAAGCATCGCTGTATGGCGAGAGAAGGTGGTCTGGTGCTTTTTCAAAGGCCTTGATCACATTTCCCTCCAGTGCGGGAACCCCACCTCCGTGGGATCTACTGCTGGACTGGCAAAGCTCATGGGCAAGCCATTGAACCTATGCAAGGTGTGTCTCTCTCTCACCTGTCGTGGAAGACCGCCTTCTTGGTGGCTATCACGTCAGCCAGAAGATGCGGAGGCTCCAGGCGCTTTCCATCGGTCTCCTTACCTGGTCTTCCACAGGGACAAGGGTTGTCCCTACGCCCCACACCGAAATTCCTTCCGAAGGTGGTGTGGGAGTTCACCTTAACCAGGTGTTGACTCTGCGGTGTTCTACCCCAATCCACACCTCGGCGGCGAATATGGGCTCCATGCTCTTGGACCCTAGAAGGCTCGCTGATTATAAGAGCGACGGCTGAAATTGGGAGAGGTTCGCCAGCTGTTTGTCACCTACGCTGAAGCCGCATCTGGCAGACCTGCAGCCAAGCGGACTATAAGCAGGTGGGTAACCTCCTGCATAGATCTCTGCTATAGGTTGGCGGGCATGGAGCCTCCCAGAGGGATGAGAGCTCATTCTACCTGCCATACTGCTGCACCGGTGGCTGCTTCCAGGGGCGATCCCTATCCAGGAAATCACGGGGCTGCTACCTGGAAGTCAGCAAACACCATTACCCTACCACCTCATTTGAGTCACGCCGGGATGCTGGTTTTGGGGCCTCCGGTTCTCAGTCTCTCTTTCCCAAGTAAGTATATGAGGTGTCGTCTGCCTCCCTCCTCCCGGAGAACTGCTAGTCTGCCAATGAGTGTGGATGAACAACATATCCATGTCCTAAATACAGGTTACTCACCTGGAGTTCTAGGAATGGTATATTTGTTCATCCACCCACCGACTCCTCCTCGGCTCTCACCACGACAACCTGAGCTCCAGCTGGCCAGATCTGGCGTCATCGGGCGGAGCCGAGAGTTATACCACCCGGGTTGGTGGGAGGAGCAAGCTTGAAGACCTTCCGGCAAGATTTAAAGCGGCAAGGATACTGCCAATGAGTGTGGATGAACAACATATACCATTCCTAGAACTCCTGTTACAGGTGAGTAACCTGTATTTTCCTTCCACAAGGACAAGGTAGTGTTAAGAACTAATAGGAAGTTCCTCCCCAGTGTGGTTTCTGACTTCCATTTGAACCAGTCTGTAACACTGCCAGTTTTCTTTACTGAACGCTCTAGCTCTGGTGAGCGTAGATTGCACAGCTTGGATGCAGAAGGAGCACTGAGTTATTACATGACTCATACCAAAGAACACAGGACAGACAACTGATCTTACTTCGAGAGGGCTCTTGCAGTAGGTATTCACAGATGAGACTAAGCCACCAGGCGTCGGGACCCCACGGAAAACTTCTAGCTAGCTGTCTCTGGCGGAGGACTGCCCCACATCAGGTGACCGGTGTTGGATGATGTTGGTATAAAGGGGCGGTTCCCCCATGCCCACCTTCAAGTTCTTTCCTGCTGTCGGCTTATGAAAGTTTCTCGTGGTAGAATAGCACTCGGCAGTTGCAAAGTTTTCAACTTTTTCGACCTTTGTTCTCGAATTTATTATTTTTTCTCATACTATCTGCTGTGTATGTTGTTCCCGATGCCCTCCGAATCGCACAAGAACAAGTGCGACTTGTGTGGTTCCCAGCTTCCACACAAGGACAGCCACTCCTTGTGCATCTTCTCTCTAGGCCCGGACCACCCCATGGAGAAGTGCTAGCACTGCCACAAATTCAACTCTGCTACCCGCAAGCCGGTAGCAGTCCCTGAAGCCCATCCTTGAAGAAATGGCATCCATGGAAAAGGAGTTAAAAAAACAAACAACAAATAAAAAAAAAACTTAGGAAGGTGTCAACTTCCCCCAAAGGGCACAGAAAGAAGCGTGACTAGGAGAAGCACCGGGAGCAGGATTAATCTTCCACAGCAACCACGACTTTGGCTGGAGTTGTGGCCCTACAGGTATCATTCCCTCCAGGGGATCGCTCCTCGGTGGCTACCAAGAAGGCGTTGCCCCTCCCATTGGGCTTGGCCCATCGGATCCTCTTGGACAAAGGAGGCCTCTGCTTCTGTCAAGGCTGCTCCTCCGCCATGGCCTTTGCTCTGAGTGGGTCCGGTAAGTCGGACGTCTGTCCCACCGATGCCAGCCGTGCAGGGCTGCTAAGCTGCTCACCTCCTCTGGTGATCGCCCAGCCCCACCCTCCCTTCCGACAAGGCCGCCACCTTCACAGCCTTCCTCGACAGGGAGTCTGATAAGTCAGACGCTAGCTCCTCCGGCGTCCCGCCCAGACACTGCTGACAAGACTGCCGGCTCCTCCAACCACCTGGTCAGCCTGCCTGCGTCAGACCCTATTGTCCGTCTGGCGCCTCAGGCTCTCCACAGTGGGATAACCCGTTGCCTACTGAGGTTCCTGCATCCCCCTCTGTTCTCACCATTGGTTCAGCCTCCTTCCCGGCCGAGGCAGATTGACCTTGGGCGCTGTGCCGTCGGCGGGGGAGGGGAGACCCTCTGGGCGGGACCGTGCCAGCCCGACCCCAAAGCTGCCCTCTGGCATCCCTTTGTCCGACTGAAGATCTTTCTCTGTTTGCCCCATCCAGTGGTCTTTCTACACCGGCCTGACGCCTCGGACTGATGCCTCCTCTTCCGGTCTGCCAGCAAGGTCTTTGCCAGGACCCTCTTCTCTGCCAGAGCCCTGGTGCAGGGTATGAAACACCACAATACCGGTGCCACAGTGCCCAGCTCCTCATTATCCGACACACGCAGTACCCGGCTTCAGTACCTGAAGCCTGGCCTCCCACGTTGGGCTACAGATACTCTTACTACAGGTACCCTCACTACCCGTACCTGACCCCTTCCCTCCTCCACTGCCCACTCCACAGCTGTCGGCGGATCTGAAGGAGACCTTGGCCTCTTGTTGGCCTGAGGCCAAGGCTTAGCTCACCAAAGAGGTAGACTAGTCTTCGACGCCGGTCCCTACGCCGGACCCCCAATCGTCTGAATCGGGAGACTCCCTCCCCCTTACCCAATGCCAGATAACCTTCTGGTGCCCGGAGTGGGGAGGACATGCACCTCTGGGGGGTCCGCAGAGGGGGGAACCTCCCAAGGAGGAGTCCTCCTTCTACCTCAGAGCCATCTGACTCTGATTCGGAGTCTGACCACTCTGGTCATGGAAACTAGCCCCATACTCCAGAACGGCCCCCTCAGGGGCAGTGACGTCCTTTTCTTCACCAGACTCGACAAAAACAAAAGCCTCATGGAAAGCGCACCAACAAACATCTGGCCCCTCCAGCAACCAAGACTCCCCCCAGCAAAATGTCCGCGGGAGCCTCGGCTGCTGCACTGCCCCACACCTCCTGACTCCCTGCCTCTCCCTCTGGCCATTCCAGAGGAACCGGTGGGTGGGAGATTCTCCTCATCTGCCGGGTTGGGAGAGGATAACATCAGACGCTTGGGTGCTCCAGCTAATATCTGCCGGACACTCTATAGAGTTTCTACTGAAACCTCCTTGAATACCACCCCCTCAGTCGTCTTACTTCCCACATCATCTTCCTCTGGTTCTTGATGAAATCCTATCCCTTCTGTTGAAGGCAGCAATGGAGCCAGTCCCCACCCATCTTTGGGGACAGTTGCTACTCCCATTTCTTTCTAGTTTCAAATAAGACTGGTGACTTGAGGCCAGTCCTAGACCTCCGCTCCTGAACATGTTCATGGAGTACAAACTCTTCAGGATGCTCTTCTTGCAGAGCCTTCTACAGTTACTCTGGCCAGGACAGTGGCTATGTGCTGGAAGACCTGCACGCCTGGGTGTGCAGGTGGGCCACCGACAGGCATTTGGTAAATACTCGTGGAGCAGAGGAAAAGACCAAATGAGAGGGCCTTGAACTGGTAGTGGTCCTCCTGAAAAGAAAAATGGAGGTATTTGTGAGGAAGGGCATATAGGGGTCCTGACACCTGGCTGGCTTAGTCCTGTCTGTGAATACCTACTGCAAGAGCCTCTCAAGATCTACTGTTGCAGTAAGTTCTTACATAACTGTACTTTCTTTTGGCACAATGTTTTTTGTTCTAGCTAATTATTAAACAATGCTATCACCGACCCACTTAGTCTCTCGGCTAGTTCTTTCAGAGCTCTAGGGTGAGTTTTGTCTGGTCCTGATGACTTAAAATGTTGGTCTAGTTCCTTGCAGATTTGATACTACTGTAATATCTATGCAGCCATTTAATAGAGCACTTGAAGATGCCATTAGTGCCCCAGTCGATTTGTTAAATACAGAACTGAAGTTCTGATTGAATTTTTCCGCCATATCATTTCTAGCTACATTAGTAACCCCCTCTTTAATTGGCCAACTAACCTGCCATATTGTTTGAAATTACTTCGAGTGGGCGCTCTTGCAGCAGGCTGTTACAATAAGGACTACACCGCAGGCACTAGGACCCTCCGGTGAAACTTATGCCAGCAGTACACAGCAGGGACCACCCCCGATGCCAGCCCTGCCCTGATGTCAGTCTGGTACAAGAGGGGCGGACCCAGCTCCACCTCAGTTCTTTCCTGCCCGTCCCACACACATGGAGGAACAGCTTCTGCTCACCAGTTGCAGCAAAATCTTCAAGATTTTTGTCTTCAGTCAAGACTTCGGAGCCATTTTTTCGACTGTTTTCGCACTTCAAGGTACACAGACGTCAGTCTGCTGGCCGTCTGTTATTTTACCGATTCTTTAGTCAGTTTTTTCATCTTTCTCCCATTAGACGTCAGCCGTTGCTCGAAGGTTCTTGAGATCGACAGAAGTCTTGTCTGGCATCTGTTTCTCCAGAGCACTTGAACAAGTATGAGTGTGGGAGGCAGATCCCAGCGAAGGATGGCCATCGGCGATTTTTGCCTAGGCCCGGACCACGACACCGCCAACTGTGCAGATTGCCAGGCCTTTACCAGCAGGACCCGCATCCGCTGCCTCAAGGCCCTAAAAGCCTACTTGCTGGAGCAGAAGATGGATCTGCACTCCTCGGAGGGGAAGCGTAAAGAAAAGAAGCGCCATAGCAAAGACCATAGTCTGTCCCGGTTGCGGTCCCACTCACATTTGCAGCCCTCTCCGGAAAAGGCCCATCCCTTGGGTTCTGGAGAGCACCCGAAATCTTCTCGGGCTAAGGCCGGCCCTTCGGGGGAGAAGCCAGCTAAGCCGAAGATGACCCCGATAAGGGTCACCACTAAACTGTTAGAGGTGCCTGCTTTGGCCCCACCTCCTAAGGCACCGGTGCCACCTGCTAAAGGCGTGCCTCCGGAGCCCAAGGACTCTCTGGTGCCCCCCCCTGGCAGCACGTCATTAGTACAGCACAGACGCCGTGTCATGGCGACGCGAGCGGCCGCGAAGAGCCGCCGCCCCTGCCGCCCCAAGTTCCCCCGCCCTGGCACCCAGGAGGGCCTCCTTCATACCAATGTCCCAGAGACTTTCTTCCTGAGATGAGCGGCTGAGATCTCTCACGGTGACTAGCTCCAGGATCTGTTCCCTCTGGTGGGGGCAGGTCCATGTAGTGTCCTTCCTCTCCGCCCAGACACCGGTACTAGACCCAGCGGAAAACCACAGCCGGGAGGTGAGTCTTCCCTGTGAAAGTTGCTGGAGCGCCTGCCTACACCTCCCTCCAGGGCTCGTTCCTGCACTGGGTCCGAGGACCACCGACGTTGCTTCAGGGACTCTGGTGACCAACGTCTGTCTAGGTCATGCTCCAGGAGTCCTTCTCACTTGAGGCGAGAATGCTCCCGACGTCAGTCCTCTGACAGATGTCTGTCTGCTCCGTCACCGGTCCAGGGACTGGAGTCTGTCTTCGGGCCAATGTCTATCCCCTAGTTACCGTCGACAGCGAGAGCCTGGTCATAGAGAAGGGTCAGACTATTCCAAGTCAGTCGATCCTCCTCACCATTGTCTACCTCATCTTCCTCTCTGTTTGAAGCACTCCCCAGGAGAGAGGACCAGCCTCGCTGCGTCTCGGACGATCCTACCTTTATGGACGTCATGAGTCACATTCAGGCCTCCAACAAGTGGGATACGGAGGACCTGGATCCAGAACGCCGGAGACTGGCTAAGTACCTGAGGCAAAAGGAGCCAAAACCTCTGGTCATCCCCCCCTTTGGTGGGTACACTCCAGAATCTCACCAGAACCACCTGGATGCATCCAGCCTCAGTCCCGGCCATTCTGAAAAAGTCGGACAGGCTGTATAAGGCCCCGAGGGAAGAGCCCTTTCTCACTGAACACCCTCAGGCTGATTCCTCGGTGATCACAGGCTGCCCATGACAAGTCCAGGCAGTCCAGCACCAGCGCCCAGCCTCCCGACTCCAGACTCTCGCTACTTGGACCAGGTGGCAAAAGGCATATGCTGCTCCACCTGTTCCATACTGCCTCAACTTCCTGACGATATGGTGCAGTACCAGAATGCACTTTGGGAGAGGGGACAAGAGCTGATGAAGACCCTTCCAGACTCTGCCCAGAAGACATAGCTCCTGGACCTCCTCCAGTCGGGCTCAGACGTAGGCTCCTATGTCCTGAGAGCCTCCCTATGACCACGGCAGATACTGGCGGCCAGGGCAGCCGCCTCGGGTGGCCTCGCGCCATGCCTGGTTGAGTCTCCGGCTTTCACCAGGATCTGCAGGCTGGGTATCAAGGATCTTCCCTTCCAGGGTACCGTGCTGTTCGGGCAGGAGACGGAGGCTTTGATCTCCCGTCTCCAGGAGTGGGGCAAGTCAATCTGGTCGGTCCGCCAGATGTACCATGGTGACCAGCAGTGACACCGTAAACTGTCTTTTCGCAAGTCCTCAGGCGGTTAAGGTCAAGCCCGTGGCAACCATTGGGGGCAGAGAAGAGGCTTTTGCAGGAGATCCAGCAACCAGCAGTCTGGTGGACCTCCCGCCCGTGGGCCCAAGTCCTCCCAGGCCTCTCTCTCCCCACTCCCGGCTCAGCCCAATGACTCCCTTCCACCCCCCCTTCCGCAGGAAGATCCAGAGGAGCCAGTTGGGGGCTGCTTCTCCCTTCATTTCGAAGGGTGGAAGTCGATAACTGTGGACCAATGGGTCTTGGACATCATCAGGAGGGGACACGCTGGAGTTCAGTTTCACCACACACTCTTTCAGAGCTCTCCTTATCATCCTTCTCACATCCCACTTGCAGAAGGAGAGATCCAGACCCTCTTGCAAAAAGGGCATAGAGATGGTCCCTTGCATCAGCGAGACAGGGGTTTTATTCTCACTTTTCCTGGTTCCAAAGACACAGGACCTTCGTCCCATTCTGGACCTCAGTCCTCTAAACCTCTGTCGAGTACAAGAGGTTCAGGATGGTGACCTCCAAGACTCCTTCCTTTCTGCACCAGGGGACTGGTCTGCTCTCCCGACATGCAAGATGCATACATGCATATCTGGGTCTACCCTCCCCATCAGAAGTCCCTGAGTTTCTATTTCCAAGGGGAGCACTATCAGTTTCGAGTGCTTCTGTTTGGCCTCTCTTCCACTCCACGAGTCTTCACCAAGTGCATAGCAGTGGTGGCTCGGCTCTAAGGCGCATGGGGTACTGGTTCCACTATCTCGGCGACTGGGCCAGCTTAAGGTCCCTCAAGGTAGGCCTTCTCATGCCCTCAGAGACACTTGTACTATGTCTGAGGCTGGGATCACCCTGAATTTGCAAAAACTGTTCCCGGAGCCCAGTCAAAATCTCACCTTCATTGAGCGATCCTGATTCCGCCCAGGGCATGGCCTTCTTCCCCAGGACAGGAAATTGCCCGAGTAGAGATGGCAGAACGGATCTCCATAACTCCTCAAGTTCCAGCTCGAGCTTCCTCGGTTTACTGGGGCACATGGCAGCCATCCGTGTACTCCCCTTGGCCCGCCTCACATGAGGGTCCCGCAACGGATGCTCAGGGCAATGGGACCAGTGCCACGACGATCTAGACTCCCGGTCAAGATCTCGGAGCCAGTCAAGAGAACTCTGCTTTGGTGGATGGACCCCAGAATTTAGAGAAAGGGGTCGGCTTTCGTCCAGAGCCACCAGGCCAAACTCTGACGAGAGATGCATCGGACCTGGGGTGGGGGGGCGCACCTGGGTGCTCATCGAACGCAAGGGGTTTGGTCACCCGAGGAGCAGTCTCTTCACATCAATGTGCTAGAAATGCGAGGGGTCCTCTATGCCTTACAGGCTTTTCAGGAGGACCTGGTGCCAGGCTCTCTTCTAGTTCAGACAGACAACATACTAACATACTATTTGCCAGCAGATTAGGTCTTACGGTCTAGAGAGTCTGCTCGAACCTCAGATCCCTAGTTTGGTGCCAGGGCCTCTGCTGTTCCGTGGCAGTAGTCTCTCATCAACAAAGGGGCACTCATTCTATCCCCTTTGCAGGAGGCAACGCAGAGTCTGGTACTGGGCGATGGAGCAGGGCATTCTGCTGTCTGCAGTGCACGTTCCAGGTGTCCTCAACGATCTGGCCGACAGCCTCAGCAGGTCGCGTTCCAGAGCGCACGAGTGGGAGCTGCTACAGTCTGTAGCAGACCAGCTCTTCGACAGGTGGGGTCTTCCAGAGCTGGACCTCTTTGCATCACCACGCAATGCCAAACTGCCAGCGTTCTGCTCGCGAGAGCATGCACCTGGAGTTTTCTGGCCAGACGCATTATCCCTTTGCTGGGCAGTGAGGTTTTCTCTATGCCTTTCGCCCTTCCCTTCATTCAGAGAGTGCTGCGTTTGCTACTGGTGGAAGGGGCCTGACGATCTCAGTGGGCTCCCCAAATGGCCTCGGCAGATTTGGTTCCCATTACTACAAAGTGTAGTCATCGAACCTCCAGTTACGCTGCCTATATGCTCGCAGTTACTGTCCTAGGACTATGGGTCGCTGGTCCACCCAGACCTTCGCCCTTATACCTACATGCTTGGCTCCTCCAGACGAGAGCTAAACAGATACGGGTTTCCCTAGCGGCGGCAGTCCCAGTTTCTGCAAGAAAGCCTCTACCCTCCGCCTACACTATGAAGTGGAAGCGTTTGTCTTTGGGCATCATCTCAGCATTTGGATCCCGTCACTGCCCTGTGAACTCTGCTTTTACAGTATGTCCTCTCCTTATACGATACAGGTCTGGTTACTCCTCTATCAAAGGGTGCACATGTGGGCAATTTCCACCTGTCATGCTCGTGGGAGGCAGAGCATTGGCACATTGGATGTCGCCCGCACCTTTCTTGGGGATTCTGCATGAGACCTCCATTCGGGACCCTATCCCACCCTGGGACCTCCTTTTTGTGTTGGAGAAACTCACCCTCCCTCCTTTTGAACCAGCGGCGGATTGTGAGCTGCATTATCTTTCTTGGAAGGTTTGCTTTTTGGTTGCTGTTACTTCAGCTCGAAGGGTTTCCGAGCTTCAGGCTCTGATGTGTAAAGAGCCCCATTTAATTTTCCACAGGGAAGGTTTCCCTCAGAACGAATCCTAAGTTTCTTCCGAAAGTGTCTCAGAGTTGACCTCAACCAGTCGGTTGACCTTCCTGTTTATTTTCCTTCCCCTCCAATAGAGGGGTGGCTCTCCTCCACACATTATATGTCCACAGGACTTTGAGGTACTACCTCAAGAAGATGGCTCAGCACTCACAATCGGAGCAACTTTTTGTGGCCTTTGCTCCACACTGCTTGGGTCGACCGGTGACCAAGCAGACTATCTCAAAATGGATAGTTTGATGCATCTCGTTTTGTTATGAGAAACGCAATAAACCCCTACCAGGCCCGGTTAGAGGTCACTCCACCAGAGGAGTGTCCGCGTCTTTCGCCGCCCTGCGAAATGTCTCCATAAAGGACATTTGTGCGGCCGCAACCTGGAACTCTGTGCATACTTTCGACAAGCATTACAGCTTGGATATAGTCTCCAGACGCCGAGCTGGCTTCGGCCTAGCTGTGTTACAAGGGCTTCTGTCCTGAGGCCTCTGGAGTCAGCATATTCCACCTCCCGGGTAGTCTACCTCTTTGGTGTGGGACTGCTTGGGACTCAGTCCTCATTGTAATAGTCCGCTGCAAGAGCTCCCACTCGAACTAAGATAGTACAGTTACGTAAGAACTTACCGTAACAGTAGATCTTCGAGAGGAGCTCTTGCAGCAGGCGCTACTTCCCACCCGCCTTCCCCCCCGAGGTTTGCAGATCCATTTTAATTTACAACTCCATTTCTCTTACAGTTGCTTCATCTCCTTCTCTTGTCAGGCCTTCTTCTGGGTCTTGGCAGGAGAACTGAGGTGGAGCTGGGTCTGCCCCCTCTTGTACCCAGACCAACATGGGGGGCTTGGGCGGTCCCTGCTGTGTACTGCTGGCAGAAGTTTCACCTGAGGGTCCTAGTGACCTAGGGCGCAGTCCTTATTGTAATAGCCTGCTGCAAGAGCTCCTCTTGAAGATCTACTGTTACGGTAAGTTCTTGCATCACTGTACTTTCTGTGAAAAATGGGAGTAAAAAGCTTTGTAATTTACTATTCTAACCCCAGTAACACTCCGGTATTCATAACTTCTACAGTGTCCCTTTAAGACTGAACTGACCAAAGAGAATTTGGAATGCCATGGAAATTATGTAATCTTTGCTTGTGCTATTTTCAAATGCTGCCTTGAACAAACTGCTTAAGTTCTAAAACCCTCAGATTTCACTCTGCCTGTCAAGACCCAGAAGCTCAGAAATCCTCTCCTCAGCTACCTGTCCTGACTCAATAAAACTTATAAAATACATAAGTATTTTTCTCCTTTTCATTTGATGCCTTTTGCTAGTTGTTAATATTAGCTAAACCGTTGTTTTTGTGTTTAAATTGTCTTTCTCGATCTCTCCCGGTCTGGTATAAGCAGTGGGGAACCGGAGTTTATTCTGTATTTGAGTTCCCTGACTAAGGAAATATCAGTTTAACCTGAATTTGTTTTTAAATATTTATTTTGTGAACCGCTAATCTCAATTCTTGAACCGCTAGCTCCAGTTCACTGTTCGGATCCCAGTTCCAGTTGGTTTCTCATCTGTTCAGAAGCCAACCGCAAACGCTAAAGGTTTTTAAACAAAATTTCCTTATTTAGCGATTTGTTTTGGGTATTTTTTACCCAGAGAATGTCTGAAAAAACCTAAAAGAACCAGTGAACCCGGTTCCAAACCTTGGACCGATTGTGGTGAGATTTTTGCCAAGGCAGAGAAGCATCATTTATGTGTTGTCTGCTTGTGTTTTGAACATTAAAAACAGGCCTTGATATTTGTAAATCCTTTCTTGAGAAAACTGTTGAAAAGCACCTTGAAGGGCTCAAGAAAAAGCTGTCTGTTCCTAAGGGTCACTTGAGCTGACTCCCTCTGTTTCTGTGGATGAAACCGCTTTAATAACAGCTGTAACTGCCACCCCTGAGATGGGTACACAAGCATTTCCAAAGAGGCTTGCTGAACCATCTGACTCTACGATTCCGGTAAAAATCCAAGAAAACAGAGCACACACAACCCCCAGTTGAACAGCGTTTGGGGACTTCTGTGCCTGCAATAAAAATGCCAACTGCTGATGAGATCGCACAGGCCTTTCGAGTTATCCAGGCTTTACATGGGCTGACTGCTCTGCCTCAGAGTCCTGCCAAACAGACTGGCTTTTTTTCTCAGTCTTACCTTTTTGAACAAGTGTGTGTTGATATTGATATGGAGGACGATGGGGACCCCACTGAACCGGAAGTTCCCCTGAACAAGACTTTGGCTCTCCTCCTAGGGCATCAGAAGATTTTTACTCACTTTACTTTTGTAAGAAGGATGGTGGATGCATTAGACATCCCCACAAGTGAGGTGATTGAGGATGAAGAAGCTGAATATATGGAAATGATGGGGCTGACACCCACGAAAAGCTTCTCCTTCCTGTTAAGTTCTTTAAGAATGATGCCGTAAAGATTTTACAACCACCTAATACCCACCCGATTAGAGGTTGGATAAAAGTATCAGTTGGAAAGGCAGGGTGCTGAATTCTTGTTCTCTCACCCTGACTACCAATGGGTGATGCAAGTGGCAGCCTGTGACAAGGCAAGGGTTCCACTAGCCTCCCGCCTTCCAGACAGAGACTCTAGGAAGATTGATAGCATGGCCAAGAAAGGTTGCCTTTCGGCCTCCTTGGCCATCAGGCAGGCAAACTTCCCGGCCTATGCTGCACAATATCAAAAATCTCTTTGGCAGTCAGTCGTTGCTATGTCAGACAAGGCACAGTCTCCCCTTTTAGCTGACTTAGCTGAAACAGACAGATTTGGTTTGGAAGCAGCCAAATATCAATTTCAAACAGCTGCTGATTCGAGTGATACAGCTGCCAGGTGGATGGCAAACACTGTGGCTCAGAGAAGGTTTGCTTGGGTAAGGTCCACAAATCTTACCCAGGATGCACAAACCAAGGCACTATATTTCCCACTGCAGGAAAACTCCCTCTTCAGGGAAAATGGTGGATGAATACAAGGCCACCTATAGAAGCAATTCTGCAAAAGATAAAGCTTCCCCATCCACCAGACCCTGTAGAAGGGGAGGCAGGGGCAGATCCTTTCAAAGCAGGCCCTTTTTCCAGGCCATGGCTACGGCTCCGTACCAGCAATATCCACAGCAGGGATACTTCAGAGGCAGGGGTAGAAGGGGTTCCAGGCATGGTGCCCAAGCCCAAGCTCAGCCTCAAGCAAAGCAGGTACCCTAATGTGTCTGTACAGGCTGCATCCCTACTGCCTGTAGGAGGCAGACTGGATCACTTTTTTCATGCTTGGAAAAACATCACCACAAACAAGTAGGTACTGGAAGTAGTGAGCCAGGGATTGTCTCTAACCTTCAGATCCCTCCCACCTTTAAGAACCAGAGTTTTCAAACCATCTTCAAATGCAGAGGGAACTCCTGGAAACACAGGTTCAGAAACTGCTTCTGTCACAAGCAGTGGAACCAGTACAAATCCACTTAAAGGGAAAGGGATTTTACACAAGATACTGCCTTACCACAAAGAAAAATGGGGAGTGGCGGACCATCTTAGACCTCAAGGTCTTAAACAGATACCTAACAAAACCAAAGTTCAAAATAGTAACACTGGCGCTGATTTTGCCAGTACTCCAAAAAAAAAATGCCTATTTCCACATCCCCATAAGAGTCTCACAGAAAATATCTCTGGTTCAGACTCTCTTCAGGTCACTATCAGTTCTCAACCATGCCATTCGGTCACACTTCAGCACCAAGGGTGTTCACAAAGCGTCTTGCAGTGGTGGTGGCACACCTTCGAAAACAAAGGTGTCAGTCTTTCTGTACCTAGACGACTGGCTGGTGGTGGGAAAATCACCCCAGCACGTCATGGAGCAGTTACAACTCCCCAAGAGCTCTTGGAGTCTCAAGGATTCCTGATGAACCTAAAAGTCAGTCCTTCAGCCTGCTTGGGTATTGCAGTTGATTGGAGCCGAGTTAGATAACCTTGCAGGGCAAGGCATACCTGCCTCTGAACAGGGTAAGGAACATCCAACAGATAGGTTCATTCATCCTGAACAAACCAAAAACTGTAAGACAGTTTCTTCAGCTGCTGCGACACATGGCAGCTCCCACTGGCACAATGCTGGGCTCCAGATTCCAAATGAGACATCCAGTTTCACCTTGGGGCTCACTGGTGCCAAAGAGACCCTCTTTCAAAATTGATTCCAGTAACAGGAACTCTGTTACAGGCCCTCGAATGGTGGAAAGTGGAAACTGATGGGAAGACAGTATAGCACAGTGGTTTAAGGCCGTGAGCTGCAAATCTGGTGGCATCCAGCAGACCAGACCCTGGGTTTGAATCCCACAGCTTCCACTTGCACACTGTGTGACCCTGAGCAAGTCACTTGACTTCCCTGTGCTCCTAGGTTGCACCTAAAAAAAAAAAAAAAAAGCTTTCAGCTTAGTGTGCTACTCCTGGTTAAACGACTAAAAAAACAAATCTGAGGAGTTTCTTTTCAGCAAGAGCCCCCATCAGTAATTCTCACAACGAATGCATCACTGTTGGGTGGAGTGCCCACCTGGGAGATCGCATCACTCAAGGCGCATGTCAACTGCAGAGTCACTCCTGCACATAAACCTGCTGGAACTCAGAGCAGTATTGCTGGCACTAAAGGCCTTCATGCCACTACTACAGGGAAAGGTAGTACAGATCAGAACAGACAATACCACCACTATGTACTACATAAACAAGCAGGGAGGGACAAGGTCAAAACCCTCTCTGCACAGAAACCATGAAAATATGGAGGCTGGCATACACCTTGGGAGTTTCTCTACAAGCCATTTATCTGTATGGCAAGGACGATACCTTGGCAGACACCTTGAGTCTGATCAACCAGGCCCATTACGAATGGACTCTGAACAGGCAAGTGGTGGAAGTGATTTTCAGGAGGTGGTGCACTTCAGAGGTAGACTTGTTTGCATCCCACCAGAACCACCACCACCACCTGCCAAAATACTGTTGCAGACCACCAGAGCGGGGAACGGTCCCCTTGGATGCTGTACTTCTGGATTGGTCAGGGAAACATCGGTATGCTTTCCTGCCCTTCCCTTTGGTGTACGGGGTTTTGCTCAAGCTCTGGTCCCAGTCAGCATCCATGATCTTGATAGCTCCAGATTGGCCCGGGCAGCCATGGTACTCTCAACTGCTCTCCATGTCTGTGGCCTAGCCAATGCACCTTCTCAGGAGGCACAACCTGTTAACCTCCAGTCAGGGGAGGCTGCTGTACCCAAACTTCCGATCCCTCAGGCTCAAGGCCTGGTTCTTGAGGACCTAGAATATGCAGGCCTAAACCTTTCTGAAGGTGTCCTGGACATTTTGAGGGATTACAGGAAGCCCTCCACTAAGAGAACATATGCTGCAAAATGGAAAAGGTTTTCTATTTGGTGTTCCACCCAGAATATTGTGCCAACACAGGCTGGGGTACCAGCCATGCTGGATTCTTACTTATTTGCATTCTTTGGGCCTTCAGCCCAGTACCTTGAAGGTACATTTGACTGCAGCATCTGCTTACATTTCAGCCAGGCAAAGGATTTCTCTTGTCTCGGACCCTATCTTTAAGAGGTTCTTTAGGCCTTTCCCACTTGCACCCCCCCCACAGGGAGCCAGTGTTAGCATGGGACCTCGGTAAAGGTACTACACCTTGGTCACTTAGTAGAAACTTGTAATACCAAGTGTTTCTGTCTAACATGCATATTTAGAAAATGTGGTGAGCTGTATATACCTGTCCGCAATCCAACTAGCCTAGGGGGTGTATACGACAATGTTATAAGTTATATTATGACCAATCCAGTCCTTGAGCTATGCTCCACTCCTATGTATGATGACCTGTATATATCTCAGTTGAACTAGCTAGTCTAGAGTGTATAATCTGAAATGTGCTTACTACTATGTTTCCCCTAGTGTCAAATGATCCATTTCTCACATGTTTGTTTACTGTGACAAAAAACTGTACTCTCTGACATGTCTCCTTGACTGTTGTTACTCATGTTGTATTCTCCCGGGCCATTCCTGAAAATAGGCATAATACTTGTCTCATGCACTTACCCGGTAAACAAAAGCTAAATAAATAAATATGTATAGCCAAACTCATGGGGGCTCCTTCTGAGCCCATGTCATCAGCTCACCTAAAATATGTCTCATGGAAAACATTTTTCCTAGTGGCAATAACTTCTTCTCTCTCCCCCACTCTCCGTGCTCGCTGGTCCCCCACTCCTTCCGGCTCCACAGGCGCTCTCCAGCCCCACTGTCCTTACCCAGTCCTCCTCTGGTTCCCATATGGCAGCCGATCCCCAGGATATCCCGGCGTATCCCTTCGCCGGTGGGGTCCCCCTCCTCCGAGGGGAAGGGCACCAGGGGAGAGGGATGACAGCACACTCACTACTAGGGCCGGGTATGCTGCTGAGGGAGCAGGAGGCCCTGGCAGGGCCCTGGAGGAGCACTAGGGGGTTCCTTTTCTGTTGGGGCAGCAGTGACATTATGGCATATGCCACGCTCCTCCCCCAGTTGCATTTGGGCCATGCATCCTGTGATACTCCCAGCCTCCGCTAGGAACCAGCAGGCACTGGACCAGTCCCCTACCCTCCCCCTTGAGAAGAACTGTCCATGGGACGCTCAATCCTTCTCCCCCCTGGCTGGCCCTCCAGCGACCCATGCTCGTTCCAGAACCCGGGTCGCTGATGTCGCAAGCAGAAATCCAACTGCTGTGACAGCTGGCCGGCGGCAATGACTTCTGCTAGAAGAATTGGCGAGCTCCAGGCTCTGCATAGACCGGGACTGTATTTCCTTCCACAAGGACAAAGTGGTCCTGAGAACAAACAGGAAATCTCCCTAAAGTGGTTTCTGATTTCCACTTGAACCAAACCATTGCCCTACCTGTCTTTTTCACTGAGCACTCTACTTCTGGTGAAAGGAGCTCCACAGTCTGAATGTTAGCAGGCTCTTAGTTACTCACATGACAGCCACTAAGGACCATAGGCAGGACAGGAAACGGCTGTTCCTGATTTATGGGGATGTGGGAAAGGGTAACCCAGCATCCAAAAGGTCCATTCTAGGGACGAGAATATGTTCAATCCACACTTCTTGGTAGGTACCTTGCCACTTTCAAGATGGTCCAAAAGGTCTTCAGACTGGCTCCTTCCACCCACTTGGGTGGTAAAATCCTCGGCTCCGCCCCACAACGTCAGATCTTCCTTACCACTTGAAAGCTCAGGTTCCGTCCTTAGAGCTCACGCGTTTTGTAGACCTGAATTCTGTTTCTTAGGATTTTTTGTCCTAAGATTATTTTAAAACTCGCTCAAGCTTGGTCTTCATATTGCAGCTGTGATGGAAGACAAGTCTGTCCCCAGATTCCGCCGGTGCCCTTGCAGGCAGATGATGTCCCGAACCAACTCCCATGCCACGTGCGTTTACTGCCTTGGGCATGACTACCATTCAAGGCTTGTGATGGGTGGTGTGTGTGTGTGTGTGTGTGTGTGTGTGTGTGTGTGTGTGTGTGTTTCCTCTTCTGTCGGTGCTTGAGGACCTCTCTGCCCAACTTCAGCTAGGGCGACCATAGAAGAGGTTCCCGCTGGTTTAATTGAAGGAGGCCCGTTGGGTGGTGTCCGGCGGCGGGCTCTGCGGAACAACTGGAACAGCTTATGGCCCTTGAGGAGGAGACGGCCCAGGCCGCGGCAAGCTCCTCCTCGGCCTCGGCTTTTATTCTGCTCCCCCTGGGTTTCTCCTATACGGCTTCCTTTCGGGAGTTTTGTCAGTCCCTCTCAACTAAGGGAGAGAGTCGTTCTGGGTCTTTTCCTGCTCGATCAAAAAAAAAAAAATGGGATTAGAAAGATATGTCCCAGCGTCGACGTTCTTGGGCGCAGTAGAGGTCTCGCTCCCCGGGTAGTCTTCTCTCGATTTCGGTCGAGGTGGCGGCCTGGGCCGCTGGTTTCACGGAGTCCTTGTAAGACCAGACAGCCGCGACTCCTGTCGACGAAGCAGAGATCTTTCCCAAGCCAACTGACAGGTTGTCGACCGAAGAGGCTGACATTTCTCTCCCCGTGACACCGGTGCCATCTGGGGACTTAACTCTTGAGCCAAAGTCTCTGGCCAAGGACCTGAACCAGAGGATCAGCGAGTTTCCCCCCTCCTTCCTCGACTCACCGCTGACGTCTACTGTCTCGGTCTCAGTCCTGTTCTGCATCGGGTCGGTCCTGGTACTGACATCACAGAAAGCTGCGTCGCCGCTCATCCCCTTCTTCCTCCTCGGCTGAGAGGCTTTGACACAAGTTGCGCCGATGTTATGAGGACCTTATGTGGCAGCAACTTATTTTAGCCGGTGGTCAACCAGTGCCGGCTCTTACATCGGCGATTAAGTGGCTGTTGTCTGATCGGCCAAAGCCATCGCCTGCCCCCGGTTCCTCTGTCGGAGCCGGCCCCAGTGCCGATTGCTTGGCCTAAACCGGCTGCTCCACCCATAGTGGTGGAACCCCACCTCCTCAGCCAAAGATTAGGGCGCTGACCAAGGATTCTCTGGTCAAAGCTTGCCCCACAGGTTGTCGGTCACTCTCACCTCCCACTGTCCTCGGCGAGTGGAGTGGCTCAGGTGGTCGGCAGCTGTTCGCGGACTCTTTGGAGTCTGACCATTCCTCGCTGTATTCCCGGCCCGTTGACCTGGAATCTTCAGGGGGTCTATTGGTGGACAAGAGCCCATCCTCGTTCCTGGGTATCCTTCAACTCATCTCTGAGTCTACTGGGATGAAGCTTGAACCCATGCAGAAACGGGCCAAATACCCTCTCATGGAAATCCTGGAAAAGGGGGATTGCCCCTTGGAGGCCTTCCCTGTGGCAGAGGCCATAGTGGGCCTGGGCCTGGAGCTCTGGCAGCAGCTGACCTCTTGTTCTGTGCCTGCCGGGATAGCCCGCAAGTATGCGGTCCCTACTGGCTCCGGTTTCTCAGAGCATCCCAGACAGAACAGAGGGGCTGTTCAAAGTAAGGGAGGGGAGGGCCACCAGGGGCCATGATATGAGACTGGAGTGAGGAAGGTTCAGGAGGGAGATGAGGAGACACTTTTTTACAGAGAGGGTGGTGGCTGGGTGGAATGCGTTACCTGCTGAAGTGGTATGCAGTAGAACAGTGGACTGCTTCAAACGAGGATGGGACAGGACAAGGGGGACGGTTAATGAAGTGGAAGGAGGGGCAGCTGCAGAATAGGGGTGCTAGCTGCACATTCGAGCAGACTTGATAGACCTCTAGACCTTTATCTGCTGGCAAATTTCATTATTTCGTATCCCTAGGCTGAGAGGTTGGTGACCGATGGCATATTCTGGCACTCCGGAAATGCTGAGGACATGGACAAGCCCCCGGACAAGGAGTCCAGAAAGCTGGACTACTCTGGGAGGAAAGTCTATGCTGCTGCCTCCTTAGGCCTTTGTCAGTCTAGCTCGGCTGTTCTGATGGCACACTTCTCCCACACCCTTTTGGGCTCCCTGGATGAGCTACTTCCTCATCTCCCGGCTGGCTTCCAGACCACGGTCAAGCAGGTTTGGGATCAGGGAAGGGCGGTGGCTAAACGGCTGCAGGCTGCTCTGGACATCAGTGATTCTTGTGCCGGTCAGTAGCGGCTGCAGTAGCATGCACCGCAAGAGCTTGGCTGTGGATCTCAACCTTCATGGTGGATACCCAGCACAAGCTAGCAGATGTCCCCTTTTTGGACGCCGACTTGTTCGGGCCCGGGGTGGAGGGCCACCTCCAGCAGATCGAGAAGTCCAGCACCTCCTTGGACTCTGTTGCATTTGCCCAGAAGGAAAAAAGGCTGCCATCAGCAGCGTAAGCCCTTTCTTCCTTTGCCTCCTGCGGCACATGTGGCCCAGCAACAGGGCCAGCAGGCTCATTCTTGGTGCCCCAAGGCCAAGTCTATCGCTTCCTCAGTTAGGAAGCCTGGAGGTAAAGGTCCGGGCAGCCCCTCTGCCGGTTCTTCCTCCAAGCTTGCCCAGTGACGGGTTGCGGGGTGCTGCCCCAACCCTGTCACACCTCCCGTGGGTTCCCCTGTGGGGGGACTGGCTCAACCACTTCCTTTCTGCCTGGTCCGCTATCACCACGAACCGCTGGGTGCTGGAGGTGGTTGGTAGGGGTCTGCCTCTGGAATTCGAGCAGACCCCCTCCTTTTCAAGCCCACACCCCGCAGTGGGCCACCAGATCCGCAGCCTCTGTCTGCTCGCCGAGATGACCTAGCCCTGCTCCTCCAGAAGGGGGGTAGTCAGCAAGGTGGTGGATCCTCCTCCTTGCCCAGGGTGTGTGTCCGGGTACTTCATGGTCCCAAAACGGATGTGGGGCTGGCACCCCATTCTCAATCTGCACGACCTGAACAAATTCCTAAGGCCACGAACCTTTCGGATTGTCACTCTGGCCCAAATCATACCATCCCTGGAACTAGGCGTGTGGTTCTGCTCCCTGGATCTTCAGGACACGTACTTTCACATCCCAATCCATCCATCCCATCAGCGGTTCCTCCGTTTTCAAGCAGAGGGAACCCTTTACGAGTTCCAGGCCATGCCATTCAGCCTTTCTTCATCTCCCAGGGTCTTCACCAAATGCATGGCAGTGGTGGCAGCATTCCTACGGCATTGAGGAGTCTGGGTCTGCCCTTACCTGGACGATTGGCTGATAGCAGCCCCCTCCAGGTTGGAGGCAGAGCGGTCCAGGGACCTCGCCCTCCGGGCTTGCTCTCAACTAGGTCTCCTTATCAACGAGGCCAAGTCGGAACACATGCCTTTGCAGGTTATCCAGTTCATCGGGGTGGAGCTCAACTCTATCCGAGCCAGAGCCCGGCTCCTGGCGGACAGGGCCGAGGTCCTTTATTCCTTTGCCCAGTCATTTCTGGTTGGGCAATTGCACCCTGCCCAGGACTTCCTGCATTTTCTGGGTGTCATGGTGGCCTGCCCCTCATGGTCCATTGGGCCCACTGGCATATGCGCACCCTGCAGTGGGGACTGGCCAGCCACTGGTCTCAGCACTCTGGTCTCCTAGACCAGCTAGTGTCCGTGACCCAGAAGATGTGGGACGGCCTGCAATGGTGGCTCGTCCCAGCTCAACTGCAGGAGGGGATCCCGTTTGTCCGCCCTGAGCCGACGATCATCTTGACGACCGATGCTTCTCTGGGTTGTGGTGTCCATCTGGGGGAGCACAGGGCCCACGGCCTTTGGTCCTCTCAGCAGTCCTGATGCCACATCAACCTGCTGGAGCTCCGAGCGATTCAGTTAGCCCTGACTGCCTTCACTCCGTTTGTCCAGGGTCGAGTGGTTCAGGTCCAGATGAACACCACGACCATGTACTATCTCAACCAACAGGGTGGGACGCACTCCTTGCCTTTGTGCAAGGAAGCTCTCCGCACTTGGTCTCTCTTGCTCAGCCTGGAGGCAGATCTCCTAGCCATCCATGTGGCCGGAGCCTCGAACAGTCTGGCCAATGCCCTCGGCCGGATGGGCGCTGCATCTCACGAGTGGTCTCTCCTGCCGGAGGTAGTGCAGGATCTATTCTTCCGCTGGGACACTCCTCAGGTGGACCTGTTTGCCTCCAGGAGAATCTGAAGCTGAGACTGTTCTGTGGCCCCCACCAGGGGGCTCGCTGCAGGGGATGCCTTCTCGAGTTCATAGACCCCAGACCTCTTTTAAGCCATCCCTCCATTTCTCTTGATCCACAAGATGCTCCTCAAGGTGAGGAGGGACAAGGCGCAGGTGATTCTGGTAGCCCCAGACTGGCCCTGCCAGTTCTGGTATCCAAATCTCCTCAGCCTCAGCTCCAGGCTCACGAGGTGGCTTCCAGTCCGCCCAGACCTGCTGTGTCAACAAGGGGAAGGTACGCCACCCAGACCTTCAATCCCTGCATCTGACAGCCTGGTTCCTGAGCAGCTAGAGTTCCAAGCCTTGGGTCTTTCCGACGAGGTCTCAACATCGTTGAGGCGTCCAGTAAGAGTCTACCAGAAAATTTTATGCCTTAAATGGAAGAGATTTTCCATTTGGGTGTCGGGGCAAGGGGCTGGACCCCTCATCCTGCCCGTTGGCTAACATTTTGGACTACCTGTGGTCCCTTTCTCAGCAAGGGCTCAAGTCGATGACCCTTAAGGTGAACCTGGCAGCCATCTCTGCTTACAGAGCACAGACCGGCAAGCAGTCGGTGCAGGAGAAGGTGGTCTGGTGTTTTTTTTTTTTCCAAGGCCTAGATCACATATCCCCTCCGGTGCGTGAACCTCCACCTCCGTGGGATTTACTGCTGGTATTGGCTAGGCTCATGGGCAAGCCATACGTACTGATGCATAGGTGCGATATCTCCCACCTATTGTGGAAGACTGTCTTCTTGGTGGCTATCCGTCAGCCAGAAGGATTAGGAAAGCGCCAGGGCGCTTTCCATAGAATCTCCTTACCTGGTCTTCCACAGGGACAGGGTTGTCCCTCGCCCCCACCGAAATTCCTTCCAAAGGTGGTGTCGGAGTTTCCCTGAATCTGGTAGTGACTCTGCTGGTGTTCTACCCCAGTCACACCTCCCGGAGGCCAAATACAGACTCCATACTTTGTACCTGAGAAGCGCTCGCCTATTATAAGAAGCTGAATGGCTGAAGTTCAGGGAGAGCTCACCAGCTGTTTGTCACCTACGCGAAGCCCATCTGGCAGACCTGCAGCCAAGCAGATGATGAAAAGTGGATTACTTCCTGCATAGATCTCTGCTATAGGTTGGCGGGCAAGGAGCCTCCCAGAGGGATAAGAGCTTATTCTACCCACCATCCACTGCCTCGGTAGCTGCTTCTAGGGACATCCCTATCTAGGAAATCTGCAGGGCTGCTACCTGGAAGTTGGCACACACCTTCATTTCCCATTACACATCAACCTTGAGTTGTGCGGGATGCTGGTTTTGGGCCTCAGTTCTCAGTCTGTTTCCTTTAATAGAGTGCGGCCTTGCCTCCCTCCCTCTCCCGGAGAACTGCTGGAGTCTGCCAAAAGTGTGGATTAAACAACATATCCGTCTCTAGAAATGCAGGTTACTCACCTGTAACAGATTTTCCACTGAATGGTCTCTTGTAATAAGTCATCACTTGGGAGTTTCTGATGGTGGCGCCAGCACGGAAGTTTACAGCAGTCTCCACACCAGGACCACCCACACCGACCTCGCTTCCTGAGCTGTGCCTATAAAAGTGGATGGTCCCTGGTAATCTCTGTTCATTTCCCACTGGCTTCAGCTCTGGCAGCATCTCTTCTACTGCAGTATCTGAATGGATTGAAAATATAGCCTGGGGTGCCTGGACTTCATACAAGGCACCTAGTTCCTAGTACTAGATAAGACTACTACAATGAATGTTTCTGTCACAAAAAAACAAACACTGTACTAATTTAGTTTAAAAGGCTCATGAACAGAGTCCCATTCAACGACTAACATAGGGAAGGAAACCCCTTCACCTAATGTCCTACCTGACCACCTTTCAACAGTCTTGCCTCCGAAACAGAGATTATCAAGAAGACATTCATCATCGATGGGCATTCACCCCTGTCGACAACGGACACTACCTCATCAAAAGAGCACAGACTGGCATTCACCCCCGTTGACGGCAGGCTCTTCATCAAAGGAACATTCCTCGTCGACGGAGCTTCATTCTTGAGCTTCCCCATCGATGAGGCTACACTCCCCATTGACAGAGGTCCTGCTGCTTTCCCCATCGATGGGGCATACTGCCTCATCGACAGGAGGGCTCTACAAGACATCCTCATAGATAACACCTTCATTGACAGAGCACGCTCTACATGCTCCATTCGTCGATGGGGCTGCCTCCCCGGTTGATGGGACATGCTCCAGAGCTCCACAGTCGACGGGAGGCCTACCACTGTTGATGGGCATGCATTCACTTTTCATCGCTTCGACTGAGCACAACCCCTTCCGCTAATCTAGAGCATGTCCTGTCTTCCCTATCATTGATGGAGCATGCTTTTTGCCCTTCATCTATAAAGACATAGTACATTATTGATGAGGCATGCTTCTCCTCCTCCTCTTCTGTCGATGGGGCTGCAGCCACCGTCAATGGAGCAACCCCTGCATTATAGAACAGCACCTTTACCTGCATATAATACAGTTATGAGAATTCTTATTACAGGTGTACCATGGACTTTGCATGAATACTTTCAACAACATGCACCAAAAAAGTTACTATGGGGCTGCATCACTAGAAAATAATTATATGCTACAGAACGCAGGGGCATACCAGCCTCATCTGCTCTCGTGCTTTGTGCTCACACACAGTTTATCACAGACTGTCTCAGCCTCCATCGACACTGGCATGCACGGGCTGGACTGCCCACCTGTCATGCCCCTGCATGAATATTCAGGAGAATGAGTCCCCTTATGATGTACCATCTAGCTGGGACGACTGACTACTATAACATTCAGAAATACGATTACTAAGCATGGAATTAACTCCTAATGGCACAGAAGTTAACTGGAAAAGCACACAGGTTCTATCAGGCTCCTATTGTACTAGTCTTATTTAACAAATATGGCCACTGTGGATTTTGTGGTCTTGCAGCTGCTCATGACCGCACTGTCATACCTGAACATACAAGTACTATAACCTGCGTCTGGTAAGTACCTCTGCTGGTGATCTTGTAAATAGACTACCTGCATCCACTGAAAAAGATCAGGATGCAACATTACCAATGCTTCAGCTTGAGCCTCTGCTGTCGGTCTTTTCTATGCCGTCAGGCATGGCTTCGACTCTCAGGGCTAGCACCTGATATCCAACACGGAATATTGCTAATGCCTCTTTTTAAGGTGACCATCTTTTTGACCCCGGGGCTCAGATACTGGATAACCTACAAGCCTCTAAACCCATGACCACCCCTCTGGCTGGCCGGGTGCCTCTTCTTCTCACTAAGACTTCAACTGAACACAAGCCTTTTTTCAACAGGCTGTATACATCTAGCCACATTTTCAGAGGTATCACTGTTAGACCATCACGGCCATTCCATCAGGATGCCTCTTGGCCTGTTATTGCACGGACTCCATGTCCCTCCACGAACAGGTCTACCCACGTGCTGAGATTCAATCTATGTATCCTGGTGTGGATTATATTCTTCTGCTATAAGCAGCTTTCACTTGATCATGAACATAGATCACATAACCAAGGGTGAGTACCTATACACAGACTATAAGTCTTAAAAATTCTACTTTTTTTTTTTTGCTTGGTCACAACAACCCAAAAAAAAAATGTGTACATACATGTGTTTCTGTAATCTCAAGAATGAGACCTACCGCCTCATGATTTCGATTATATTGTTCATTATTTTAGCTTGTTTTCCAAACAGTACACATAATGGACTCATCCTATTTATGCCCAACAAGGCTGCAGGCACTGACATACCTGGGACCCCCTTGTAAGTAAGATTATTGATACAAGATGGAAATATCAAAATCATTCTGTTACTTTACATGTTCTCTAAACCATCTGCAAGATTGCTTATAAGTCCTGATTCTAAGAATCACTGACTTACTTTGTCACAGATACATTGTTTCATTTCGCAACATTATCGGCTATTTCTTTATCTTATTTATACTAAATGGTTACATTTTCTACTGTCTGGACAGACAGGACATGGTGAATACATAAAACCTGTATTAACTGCAAGATTTATCAAACTTGCTGATCCACGCTACTTGGACAACAAACTATGGACAGGTTACAAACCTTATGATTTCTTGCATTTTAAATCTCGAACAAGATCACATGCTTCCTAAATCTGTAAGTATCCGGATTATTGTTTACATGTCTGTTCACCCAACAGTATCAACAAAGAGTCCATCATACTAACATTTCGGGTTTATGCCTTGCGAGGCGATTGACCCTGGCATACTTTAGACCCCCTTGCAAATGAGATTACTAACACATGATGGAACTGAATACATCACTCTATTGCATTCTATATCTTTACCCTAAAATGGGTACTATGTCGCCACTGACTCTGTCACTGGATTCCTTCATGAAATAGATACGTTGTTTCACAGAAGAAATCTGTACTAAAGTGCTACATGTAGCACTACAAAATATCATTGTATTATTTGGGTTACTATCCAAGACTCAAAACCCAATCAGTTTGACATATACTGTCTTTTCCAGGGCATGCCACTGAGATTTACTAATTACTCCATTATATGGCTGACTTTATGATCTATTACACTATCTGATATGCCATACCCTAATTGGATACATCCGCTTGAACTCCTCAGATGATGCCAGTTTTCAGCCATAATCCTATAACTAATGCTATAATGGATTACTTACAAAATCCTTTTTTACATGCTGATACAATGTTTTCAGCCCCTTTCGGTCCTAAGACCACACGAAGATATAAGGCAGAACGCCATATATGGCCACCCTCTGCTCGATAACTGCTTGGGAATCCTCCCAGAAGTAATGACTTACTGCAAGAGACCATTCTGTGGAAGATAGTGCAGTTACACAAGACTTTTGCTGTAACAGTAGATCTTCTAGGAATGTCTCTTGCAGTAAATATTCCCACCCTCAACCCCCATGACATTTTGCAACAGGAAAACGGTGTAGGGTTGGGAAGCTTTGGTACCTCGATTCTCCTCGGTCCTTCGCTTCCAAGCTGAAACCGGTTGGAACAGAGATTACCAGGGACCACCCACTTTTATAGGTACAGCCCAGGAAGTGAGGTCTTGTGGGTAGTCCCTGGTGTGGAGACTGGTGGAAGAAACTTCCGTGCTGGAGTGCCACCTATCGGGAACTCCCAGAAGTAATGACTTACTGCAAGAGACATTCCTAGAAGATCTACTGCTACAGCAAAGTCTGTAACTGCACTTTATAGGAGTGATGTATGTTGTTTATCCACACAACCCACGTGACCTCCCTGGCCTCCAGTGGGCTAGATCTGGCGTCTGGGGCAGAGCTGAGGGTTTTACCACCGAGGTGGGTGGGAGGAGCCAGCTTGAAGACCTTCCGGCCCCTCTTAAAGTGGCAAGGTACCTGCCAAGAAGTGTGGATGAACATATACCACTCCTAGAACTCCTGTTACAGGTGAGTAACCTGTATTTTCTTGCTGAATAGTACAGTGCATCCACTTTTGTTATTTCTAAGGTGGGAAGGGAATCCCCAACAGGATTGAGGCCCATTCCACAAGGGATACAACTGCTACCGTAGCAGCTGCCAGAATCCCATTAGTGGACATGTGTAAAGCAACTACCTGGAAAATGGTACACCCTTTACAAAGCATTACAGTTTGGACATCCTGTCCAGGAGTGATGCCAGGTTTGGCACAGCAGTCCTTCAGAGTCTGTTTCCAAAGTAGGCTCTGTGCCCACCTCCAAATGTACTGCTGCTTAGTCTACAGAAGTTATGAATACCTGAGTATTACTGGGGTTAGAAGAAAAAATTACTTAACCATAGTAATCTTGTTTCTTCCCAGTGATGCTCAGGCATTCAGAACTTCCCACCCTGCCTCCCCTTCAAGAACCAGTAGCCTCTGCGTTCCTGGGAATTTTTTTGTGACCTACTTTATAGGTGCCACAATCAGGCACTGTTGTGATTTGGGTTCATTTTGTTTTTCCCCCCTTCAGGTGATTTCTGATATTCAGGGTATTGTTACATTTTATGACCTCAGTTTTGATTTTTGCTTGCCTCCATGAAACAGTGAGTGGTGTTCCATTATTATTATATACCTAATTACTAAGGTTTTATATCTAGATGTTTAGTTTTCTTTCCAGGCTCCAAGGAAATCTGAGGGTTTTAGAACCTAGGCAGGTAGTTCAAGGCAGCATTTGAAAGTAGCACTCTAAATTCTCTCTAGGCAGTTCAGTCTTAAAGGACACTGGAAATTATAGACCTGAGTATCACTGGGAAGAAACAAGATCACTATGGTAAGTAATTTTTTCTTCCTTCTCTGCCTAGGCGTTGCTTTTTTGCTCTTTCTTAACATTTTCTCTGGTAGCCCATGAACACCCATGTAACGTGTTCATTTTCATTACTATTTTTATTAATTAGTCTTTTAATATCCATAGTGCACCACTTGGGTAGCTTACTGTTAACACTTTTTTTACCTGTATGCATATTGTGACAGTTTGTTCTATTTCATTTCTTATTTTCCACTGACTCTCTATCGTGTGGCTTCATTTTTCCCCCCTCCATTTCCGGTTAGATCCTTCCAGTCAGCTAGACCCTTGATATTTCATGTCTAGCAGTAGCCCCTATTAATGCAATAGCATGTGTTCTTTACTCCCGAGTTTTAGCATAGTCAAAGTGACTAATTGTGAATGTTTCAGTATTTGTATTATTCTGTCAAACTTAGTTTTTTTTTTTTTTTTTTATTTTGTCAAGGAACACTTATATAAGACTTTTGTTCCAGAGCAGGTGAAGCAACTTTTCTTGTTCCACACCGCATTGGCCAATATCTGTGACACCTGCAATCCCTTGTGTTTGAAGTTGCTGAGTGTAGTACAAACTGGGAAGTTTTGTATTAAGTTTTAGGTTATCTGCACTGAAGGATTTGACTAGAAGTGCCATACACTATTCCAGTTCCAGCTGTCAGCATTTCCATTGCGAATTTGAGACTACCCACTGTTCATCTGTAGAATCTCTATTTTTTTTTTTTCTGTTGGAATACCGTAAAATGTGGAGAGCTTGGGTTTAATTTGCATAATACCAGTAAAATGATCTGGGGAGTAATTTAAATTATGTATAGCTAGTGAATATATTTTGAAATGCTCCCTTGTAATACTGAATGGTAATTGGCATTACAGTAGGCTAGAGTGTTTAATGTAACTCAGATAATGGAATAAACTTGTTTATGATTTTGGAGATTAACTGCACCAGTGACAAGTTTGAGATTAAGAGTGTCCCAGAGAAGACTGAGCTCCACATCTCAAGTCTGGACATCGAGCAGGATCAGCTCTTTTACATCTGTGAGGGTACCAATGAGATTTCTAATTACACAGTCTCAATATTCCTGCGCGTGCGTAGTCGCCTTGGCCCTCTCTGGCCTTTCCTGGGCATTGTGGTCGAGGTCATCGTCCTGGTTACCATCATCTTTATCTATGAGAAGAGGAGAAAGCCTGACGAAGTTCTTGATGGTAAGGGGTCGGACATCAGTCCTTTATATCCTAGAACTTGTGATGGGTGGCTCTGTAGTCAGGTGGGCCAAAGACCTGCAGTGTTTGTACTAGTGTTGTACTGGAGCACGGGTGTCCTGCAAGTCACAGGATTTAGCCTGGTGTAGGAAAGCTGTTTGCTAAACACGGGTCAACTGTTTCAGACAAGCTGATCTGGAGTTGCAGCTGAAACCAGACCTGCAGCAGGACTTTGGGTAAGATATGAGCACAGCGGTCAGGATGGCTGAGTTAGGGCTTCTCACCTGTGATGAGCAGTTGCGTGACTAAGCTGCAGCTGCTTCAGTGAGGACTGCAGCACTGCTGAAAAGGGAGCCGCACCAGTTTCCAGCTGCAGATTGTGAAACTCCAGTGCAGCAGCTTCCAGTTAGTATTCCAAGGACAC
Organism: Neoceratodus forsteri; assembly: GCA_016271365.2. Lineage (NCBI taxonomy): Eukaryota > Metazoa > Chordata > Ceratodontiformes > Ceratodontidae > Neoceratodus > Neoceratodus forsteri. Next base: position 105,805,445 of record JADMNL010000031.1, on the reverse strand, counting down.
TAGGTGACGTGTGATGTGGAATTATTGCTTGCTGTTTTTTTTTTTGTTTGTTTGTTTGTTTTGTTCTTAAGTAATTCATATTTTATGCCTCCTGTTCAGCTCTGCTTCTTATGAGCCTCCAGCAACATGCCATCCTGAACTGAGTGTGCAAGGGGTTTCAAGTACATATATGCACGCAGTGTGTGCAAGGTTTGAAGTGAGCCACACTGAGTGTGCTGGTCATAGCTCATCTGTGCCTCCTCCCACCTGGTGACTGCTGTTGCACTGTGACTTTCACAACTACAGTGCTGCTGCAGGGCACTGGCTGACAGTTGCCGTTTGTCACCATCTTGTTGGTATGTGCCTCACCTTGCAGGTTGCAGCAGTTCTCACCAGGACTGCTCATAGTCTCTCTCAGCTGAGCAGAATGGTGTTCAACATGTGAACACTACTTATAGCGAGCAGTGTGCTTTACCCAGCAGGGGCCAGTCTCATGGTTTTAAAAGCGAATTTTGTGTTGAGGGAACTGTAATTTTGGGGGCTGTCGTATCCAAATTATGCAATAGTTGGGTTTTACTTGATCGCCAGGACATTGGTAAGTCAAACTGGTTTTAAAACCTGTGATTCAAACCCTGGGAATCCCTCAGTATGGTTAACTATGGCAGTTAGCTTCCTGTGTTGAACTTCCCCGGAGAGACTGGAACGTATAGAAATGATGGAATGCATCACTGGCTCATGCCAGTAATTCAGATGTCTGCCTTTAGGTGCAGCTGCGTTCTAAAACATTCAGATCCATTTATCCGTCTGCCTCGTAAGACGCCTCTGAGAGCTCTCCTCAGCGCTTCACTGTAATTCACTGTTTTCTGTGAGAAAAAGCAAAGTTCAATTTATTCTGTTTTGTCTGTCTTAAGTCCTATTTTTCTGGTTTGTTTAGTTTTTATACTTTTTTTACTATTTTTAGCAGTTCTTCCCTCTTCCTCAGAGGTTCCAGGGAACTAGGAAAACCCTTTGATTCAGTGTTTTTTACTGTGCTTTTTATGTTTGCTTGCACGCATGTGCAAGAAACATAATGCCATCATCTGAGTTTTCCAGAGGTGTGTCAGCCTCTTCCAATTCAGTCGGTGTGTTTGCAGGCGGGGTCGCAGTGCGCCAATCACTGCTCCAGCTGTCTGACAGCTGAAAATGCAGTGGCATACAGTTGAAAGGAGGCTCCGCTGCAGTGAGCAGAGCTCCCCACCATATACACACACACACGCACCTGCGTGCTCATGCGCCTTCCCCTCTCCCCCGCAACAACAGCGTGAGGTGCCAATCCCCGTTGGCTCCACAACCCAAAGCATCCAGGTGCCATGGGGAGCCCACCCCAGCGTGGCAAAATGTTTATGGCCGGGGTGCCCAATTCCCGTCCCGGCTGCACATGCGCCGCCAAAACATCCAGGTGCCACGCTGGGAGCCCACCCCAGCATGGCAGATTGATTTACTGCTGACAAGGTGCCCAGTTTCCCCTGTCTGTTCCTGCCCCCCACCAACATCCTTCCAGCGTCAGCTGGAGCCCACCCCAGTGTGGCAAACGTCCCTAGTCGCCTTAGGAAATAAACCTGTAAATACAAAAACTGTCCTCGGCCTTCCCTGTCCCTCTTCCACATCCCGCACCCACCTGCGCCCTGCCTCCCACCCCACCTCACCCCATACTTACCTCCGGGCTCGTGCGACTATCTTGACGGACCGGGAACACGTCTGGACTCTTCAAAGCTGACCGTGAGCGAGAAAATGCGGTAAGCTGTATAATGGGATAGATAGGGTTTTCAACTTTATTGCATATCTCAGGCATTTTTGGAATTTTGCACAAATTTTCAACATGGGTTTTGGGGCCTTCTCATGAATGCTGTCACTGTCATGGCGTTACTCTGGCCGAAAGGGTGATTTGCCAGCCGCGAATCACCTTTCAGGAATGATTAACGAAATGACACTGCCAATGTTCATAAGGTGGCCTCTCGAAGCCTATTTTGAAAATTTGGTGGAAAATCTAAAATGACTGTTTCAGCGTGTGTTGCAGAGTTCCTATACTGCTCGTAAGTTCACAAATTTTCAATATTTTCCTCCAGATTTTCAACATTGCCATTTACCACACCTCCTTATGAGCAGTACAGTTGTCATTTTCATATCATTGCGATGTTTCTGCCATGTGAGCGCTAAATGGTGCAGTCAGTGTGCGAAATCAGCAATGTAGGGACAAGTTAAGAAAATCACAGTGACACTGGTCATGAGCAGAGGTGTTAAAATGGCTATATTGAAAATTTGGTGAAAATTCCTAAAATGACTGTTTCGGCGTGTTGCAGGTTCCTCACATGCGCTAGTAAGTTCCCTAAATTTTCAGTATTTCACTCCAGATTTTCAACATTGCCATTTTACCACACCTCCTTATGAGCAGTACAGCTACCATTTTCACATCTCGCCCAAAATGTGTGTCTGCACATGTAACGCAGAGTCGTACAGTCGGTGTGCAAAAACAATGTTTGGGACAGATTAAGAAAATCACAGTGACACTGGTCATGAGCAGAGGTCTTAAAATGGCTATGTTGAAAATTTGGTGACAAAACTCCATAAAATGACTGTTTTGAATGAGCATTGCGCAGTTTCCACGCACCCTCGTAATTTCATGAATTTGTAATATTTTCAGTCCAGATTTTCACCAGTGGCATTTTTTCACACCTCCTTATGAATAGTACAGCTGTCATTTTCCACAACATGGCCGAAATGTGTTTTCACACTTTCAGCACAGAAATGCGCGGTGGCTGTGGGAAATCATTGTTCGGGACAGATAAAGAAAATCACACTGACTGACACTGTTCATGATCGGAGGTCCCAAAATGCCTGTGTTAACAAATCTGCTGTTTTTAAGAAAAAAAAAAAAAAAAAAAAAAAAATCCCCAAACTAGTTACATTACGGGTATGCATTGCACAGATTCTACGCACGCTCGTGACTTCACCAGTTTTAAGATTTTCACAGCAGATTTTCAACATTGCCATTTTTTACACCTCCCCATGAACAGTACCGCTGTCATTTTTTCACATCCTGTTCAGAATGCGTTTTTGCACCTGTGGTGCCAAATGCCATAGTCGCTGTGCAAAAGCAGTTTTCGGCTAACAAACTGATATTGCCACTGTTCAAGTGAGGGGTCACAAAAACCGTGTTGAAAATTTGGAGTGAAAATACAAGCAAAATGCCTGAGGCGTTAGGATTTCCGACCATAGCATGCCCACCCTGTGAAGAATGACAGGCATCAGGGTGTGATTTAGGATTCTTGCCTGTCATGCTTATGCCATTCCACCCACCCACCTGCAGTCAGTGAGAGACATCAAGGTGTGCCTTGGACTCTTAGCCCAAACTTCACCCCATTCTCCTATACCACACCCATCTCACTGTATTTCCTGATGGAATGTGGTGCACATAAGGGCCAAGACCCCAAGGCACACCGTGACACTTGTCAGTGTCTGCAGGGTAGGGTATGGTGAAATGGCGTGGTCGTTATGCCTGACGATCCAAAGGCACACCCCAATGCCTGTCACTCTCTGCAGGGTGGTGGTGGGGTTGGCTTCAGTTCAGTACTTCACTGCCATTCCTATTATGCAGCTCTGTAACTTCTACATTACCAATGCCAGCAAGCAAACATTCGGCATTGACAAATGCTTGTTTATTTTTGCCTCTATTTTTATTTTTATTTTTTCTGGTTGCACTCCGGTTCCTTTTTCAGGAAACCGAAGAGCTAGTTTAGATTTTACTGCTTTTTTAGTGGTAAATTTTCACGGTTCCTTTCTTGTGAATAAGGGAAATAGTAAGGGAGGTTGGAGGAAAACCTAATTTAGTTATACATTTGGGAACCATTGACCTTGCTGAGGAGGAGGTTGAGGTAGTAGAAAGTAGATTCAGAGAGTTAGGGAAGATCTGCAGGGAGGACGGAAGGAAGGAAGGAAGGAAGTAAGTTCACTGGCCTTCTCAGAGGTGATACCAGCACAGCCAGGAAAAGAATAGAGGATTTTAATGACTGGCTGAGGAAATGGTGCAGCGAGGAGATGTTTATCTGTATTGGGGACTGGGAGGAGACCTGGTCAAACAAAGCACTCTTCTCCAGACAGGCTACACCTCAGGAGGGTGGATTTGAGGGTACTCTGGGACAGGGACAAACTGGGGGAATCAATAACCACTACACTTATTTTAAACTACTGGGGGGGGGGGGCGCAGCAGGCATGCAGGCCCACAGACTCTGAGAGGAGGTGGTCAGTGAACCTCCCTCCACAGTGATGGAAGAGATCTGGAGGAGGTGGTGGAAGGGCAAGATCAGTTAGCAAAGGGTGAAGGGGTGAGGAACACATAACAAGAGGGTATGTGGAGGGTGCACACAGAGGGAATAAATTTGAATAGAGCGATAGAGGGAAGAGAAGGAAGGTCAGATTCTAGGTGGAGGGTGGTGTCTCTGAATACATGGAGTCTTGGAAACATGATTGATGACCTGCAGGCACTATTAGCAGACAGGAGGGTGGACACAGCTGCAGTAACAGAGACTTGGGCAACATCACACCATGACTAGGACCTTGCAGTCCCTGACTATAAACTATACAAGAGGGACAGGGTAGTAGGGAAAGAGGGAAGGGTGGCAGTTTATATTGGGGAGGGAATAACTTGCACGAGGAAGGAGTCGGAGGAAGTGGAGGCATTATGGGTTCAGTTGAGGCCCAATAGAGGGAGAAAGGTGAGGTTGGGGGGTTCAAATAACATGAAGTCTTGCTGTATTCTGACATTATGCAGTTAGCCCCAGCACTTGAACTGCTCCGGAGAGGAAAGAGTTAACTCTATGCCAGAGCATAGTACGTTGAGCTCGAGCTTGGTTAGACCTCTGTCTGCTGCACTTGAAGTGTAACTGTCAGATTCTTTACCCTACTTAACTAAACAGTCGCCCAGAGATCTCTCCATCGCTTTCAGTCCAGTACAGTAAAAACCATCAGTTTTAAACTGCTATTTTCATATTTTTCTTTGGTTCAGATCCCTGTCTGCAGTACAGTAAGTGCTTAGGTAGTGAACTGAATGTGAATTGTGTGTGGAAATTGTTTGGGTTACTTCTAATTTTATTTTAGCGTGAGGTACCGGTTCTTTAAAAAAAAAAAAAGTTTTTTTTGTTTTTCCACGTAGCATGGTTGGGAACTAATAAGGGGTCTTGCCTGGCTTTTGCGAATAAAAGGGTGTGTGTTAGGATGGCTACATCTGAGAAACCCAAAAGAAAAAACAGGCTGACTGGGTTTCAACACTGCAGTGAGTGTGGGGAGGCCTTTGCTAAGGCTGATCCCCACACCACCTCTGTTTACTGTCTGCGTTTTGACCACCTTGATTCAGACTACCAGATTTGTAAAAAATTTTTCTTAAGGCCCCCTTAGATAAAATATTGGGCAGGCTTGGGGACAATCAGGCCTAGAAGTCCGCTGACCCGGCTGGCCAGCCGGTTCAGTTCCAACTGAACCTGAGGGAGGGCCCACTGACCTGGGTGAGACTCCCTTGGGCAAAAGGAGAGCTGATCCTGAGGGATTGGTTCCAGCTAAGAAAAAAAGACAAATCGTCCAGCTCAGATCCAGAACCACATTGTTCAACCGTCGAAGAAATTGCCAGGCGATTAGTATTGTTGAATCGCTCCGTCCGGTTCAGATTGATCCGGCACCTCTCGGTAGGCGCTCGGTTTGGTCAGTCCCTCCAGTTCCGGATTATTCCCCAGAACAGTATTATGAACCGGACCTGGAGGGGGATGAAGATGACTATGATGGTTTAGAAGGTCTGGCTGAGCCCGTAGAACCGGACTTCTCCCCAGACAGAAAGCCTAGGAGGGGAAACACTAGAAGGCCTGAGTCCCCTTCACATTATTTGGTTTACAAAAAGGTGGCAGAAACCCTCCAGCCCCCTCTGGTTGAAGCTGCTGAGGAACAAGAGGAGCCTGACTTTGTGAAGATGATGGACATCCCAGAGTCTAAAAGACTGTCCGTTTCCCCAAGGATTTATGGAGGAGAATAGACAAAGACTGCTTAAAACGCCAAACTCTTTACCTGCTGTGGACAGACGAATGGACAAGAGGTACATGCTGTCAGGCTGGGGTACTGAGTTCTTGTACCAACAATGCAGCCATGTTGGGGATGTGCTGGCTGCAGCCTGTGATAAGGCTAACATACCCTTGGCTTCACACACCCCAGATAAAAACTCTAGGAAGTTGGATGCCATGGCTGAAAACAGTACATGGCATCCTCCTCCGGACTCAGGCAGGCTAACTATATGGCCTACACAGCCAGATACCAGAAGTCCAGATGGGATACCGTTCTGAAACTGGCTAAACCGGCTTCCCCTCAGCTGGCCAAGGAGCTGGAGGAGGTGGCTACTGGTGGGATTGAGGCATCCAAAATTCAATTTCATGCTGCTGTGGACTCGAATGATGTATCAGCACGAGTCATGGGTACATCTGGGTCTCTTTGGAGATTGGCTTGGCTGAGATGTACTGGACTCTCGCAGGACACCCAGGCTAAGGCCATGGATTGCCCTGTAGTGGATAATTCTCTGTGTGGGGAGAAAACGGAGAATTATATGAAGAAAATGGACGAGTACAGGACCACCTACAGGAGTGCACAGGCCAAGGGGAAAGGCAGGCAAGTCCGCAAAAGCGGCAGTCTAGGGGCAGGCCTTTCTACCAGGCACAGGCCTCCTCTCCTTCTCATCAGGGGGTTCCTCAGAGGGAGAGGCAGAATGGGGATGAGCAGGGCTGCATCCTCCTCTGACTAAGGCTCCTGCCAAGTAGACACCCGGATGTGTCAGCCCAGGTTGACTCCCCTTTCCAGTAGGAGGCAGGCTGACTTGCTACTTTCAGGCTTGGATGTCTGTTATCTCAGACAAGTGGGTCCTGGAGGTAGTAAGTTGGACTGGCTCTCGGTTTCAAAAAATTCCCAAAGCTGAGGGTCAGGTCTCTTCCACCTGCAAACATCTCTGTAACCATTGCCTTAGAGGCAGAGTTTCCTCTCTGCTGGCTCTCAGAACTTTTAGAGTGTGTCCTTACTACAGGGGCAAAGATCTGTATTCCAGATACTTCCTTACCCCAAAAAGAACAGGAGTGGCGACCCATCCTAGTTCTGAGACACTTAAACAAGCACCTACTCAAGCCAAAATTCAAAATAGTGACTCTAGGAATAATTCTTCCCTCTCTAAGGCCAGGGGATTGGCTAGCCTCCCTGGACCTCCAGGATGCCTATTTTCACATTCCCATCAGGTGCTCCCACAGAAAGTACTCTGGTTCGAACTGCCTTCAGGCCATTATCAGTTCAGAGCAATGCCCTTCGGATTAACATCAGCACCAAGGGTGTTCACAACATGCCTAGCAGTAGTAGTGGCCTTTTTAAGGAGGCAAACATTTCCATATTCCCATACCTGGACTACTGGCTCATTGTGGCTCAGTCTCCAGACCAAGTCAAACCTGTAAGTGACCCAGCAGTTGTTCAGTTCTCTAGAATTCCTCCTCAGTCTTCCAAACTCGGTTCTCGAACCAGTGCAACTCTTGACCTTCATGGGGTGGAGTTGGACACTGTCAAACAAGAGCCTTTCTTCCTCTGGCAAGGCAAACACCCTTATAGACCTGGATTCTTCCTTTACGCCTTCTGGTGTCTCGACCAGCAAGGAATTACCTCCAACTTCTGGGCCACATGGCAGCTTCCACTGCAGTGGTACAAGGGGCCAGATTTCAGATGAGGGATATCCAGTTCCACTTGAGGGCCTTTTGGTCTCAGAAAAAAGACCATCTGACCAAACTAATTCCAGTGACTCAGACTCTGATCCAGGCTCTCCAATGGTGGTTGGATCAGAACAGCCTCAGACAAGGAGTCCTATTCATCACCCAGTCTCATTCTGTGGTACTAACCACAGATGCTTCTCTTGTGGGGTGGGGAGCTCACTTGGGAGACCTCACAGCACAAGGAGTATGGTCCCCTCAGGAGTCTGTACTTCATATCAATCTTCTAGAGCTCAGGGCAGTGTACCTGGCGCTACAAGTTTTCTCGGACTCTGTACAGAACAAGGTAGTTCAGTTCAGGGCAGGCAGCACTACCACCATGTGGTACATCAACAAGCAAGGAGGCACTCTGTCTACGGAAGCCATGAAATTGTGGTCCCTGGCTTATTCACTACAGACATCTCTGGTAGCAGTCCACCTCCCAGGGAAGGACAGTGGTGCTAGCAGATGCCCTGAGCTAGGATTTCTTAGGGCCATCATGAATGGTCCCTGGATCCCCTAGTGTTGAAAGTGATTTTTTTCAAGGTGAGGCACTCCAGAAATGGATCTTTTTGCAGCCTCAGACAATCACCAACTTTCTCTCTTCTGTTGCAGACCCTCAGTCTTGGGCTCAGTCCCCCTGGATGCTCTACTTCTGGATTGGGAGGGGACATTTCTATATGCCCCCCCCCTCCTCTGTTGTTAAGAGTTCTGGTCAAGATAAGGTCACAATCTTGCAAAGTGATCCTGATTGCTCCAGACTGGGCCAGGCAGCATTGGTATCCTCTATTGCTGTCCTTAGCAGTCCATCTTCTCCCATCTTTGGTGCCTGCCTGGTGCCATGGCCTGGAGAGACGGGAAGCGCATCCTCGGGATCACAAGAACAGCTGCACGGGAGTCTGAGCTGGACGTCATTGTCCACCTAGGGACAAATGACTTGGCTCATCATGAGATTAGAGCAATGCAGAAGGACTTTGTGGAATTGGGGAGGGGCCTACGACAAGTAGCACACACAGTATCCTTCTCTGAGGTGCTGCGTGTCAATGACATGAGTAAGGCGAGGGTACTTTGCACCATGCAGTTTAATGAATGGTTGAAAAAAATGGTGTGGAGCACAGGGGTTTGGCTTCACTGGGGACTGGGGTTCCACCTGGAGGGGAAACCAGCCTATACTGGCAGGATGGTCTGCATCTGTCCAGGAAGGAACAAGTCTTTTGAGCAGTCGGTTTAAATACTTCATTGGCAAGCTTTTAAACTAGTCAAGGGGAGGCACTGATAAGCAGCAGGAAAATCCCAGCCTCTCCCTACAAAACAGGAGTACTAAATGAGAAAAGACCAAGGAAGAAAGGTCAGTGGGGATGCTGCAAAAGAAGATAAAGCCATCAAAAATGGAGCAATGAGTACCAATGCCGTAGTCAGTAACAAGCTTCCTGAATTAGTGGCCTTGATGGAGGAGGAACATCTGAATATAGTGGCAGTCGAGAAACATGGTACACACAAAACCATGACTGGGACTTAAACATACCAGGATACGATCTACAGGAGGGACAGGGAGGTAAAAAGGAGGAGGAGTAGCTCTTTACATAAGGAAGAAATCAAAGCAACAGAACAAAAGGAAAACAGGGAGGAGAAGAAGCTCTGTGGGTAAATTTGGAGACCGGCAATGGCACCACAATCCGCACAGGGGTTGTATACAGACCCCCTTCTCAGGGGGAAGAAATGGACAAGGAAATGATAGAAAGAATACTTCGAATGGCAGAAAAAGTGGCGATATTGCTGATGGGTGATCTGAATATGCCAGATGTTAACTGGAGTGCAGTTGCAGCAGCCACTTGATAGAGAGGTTATTCTAGATGCCCTACAGGGGGCATGCCTTAGACAACTAGTATTGGAGCCCACTGAGAGGGAGCAATCTTAGACGTGATTTCTCTCAAATGGAGATGAAGAGAGGATCACAGATATGAGAAGTGGGTAGCCATCTGGGAACTAGCGACCATCAGAACAGTATGGTTCACAATAAACACAGCAATAGAGTAGCCATACAAAGGCAAAAGTACTGGACTTTAGGAGGGCTGACTTTGCCAAAATGGGTGAGTGCCTAAGGAATGCACTAGCAAATGGGCAGGAAGGAGGGGTGGAAGAACAATGGGGAATAATAAAAACTGCCATCACAGAGGTAACGAGCCTTTGTGTGAAGCAAATAAACAAAACAAAACGATATAAGAAACCACTGTGGTTCTCAAAGGAAGTGGCAGTGAAGGCTCAAGAGAAAAAGAAAGCATTCAGGAAGTACAAGGAATCACAGAAGGAGCAGGACAGAGAACTGTTATCAGTTAAAGCAAAAGGATGCTGGGAAGGCAGTCAGAACAGCAAAGGCCCAAACCGAGGAAAAGATGGCCAACCTCGGTTAGAAGGGGATAAAACCTTTATAGGTACATCAGGAGGCGAAGGAAGACCAAGGGAGGGTTAGTGAGGCTTAATAAAGGGAGGAGGGTGGGCAGAGGGTGACTGTGAAAAGGCAGAGATACTAAACAAATCTTTGCTCAGTATTTACAAAGGAAGAGGGAGGCACCTAAAACAGCAGAAACACTCTGGATACAGAAGTTGATACCAGACCATTTGCAGAAGAAAGGGTTCTGAAAGAACTCTTAAAACTGAAGGTGGACAAAGCAATGGGCCTGATGGGATTCATCCCAGAATTTAAAAGAACTAAGGGTAGAACTAGTGACACCAATGACTACCCTCTTTAACAAATCATGGGAGGATGGGTGGTACCCGAGGACTGGAGGAGCAGATGTGATTCCCTTCACAAAAGTGGGAGCAAGACAGAGCAAGAAACTACAGACCTGTTAGTTTAACCTCAGTAGTGAAATGATGGAATCACTTCTGAAAGAAAAATTGAGTATCTAGAGGCCAGAGGGCACAGGACCCAAGGCAGTATGGATTCACTGGCAAGGGACGGTCATGCCAGACAAATCTGATACATTTCTTTGACTGGGTGACCAAAGTAGTAGATCAGGGAGGGCTGTGGACATGGCCTACCTAGACTTTAGCAAGGCATTTGACACAGTCCACACAAAAGATTAATATCAAGTTAGCCAGCCTGGGGATGGGTCCCAAGATGACAGCCTGGGTAAAGAATTGGCTGGAGAATAGGACACAGAGGTAATAGTAAATGGAGTCACTCTGAAGAAATGGGGTTACTAGTGGGGTACACTGGAGGTTCAGTATTAGGACCGGTCCTCTTCAAGTGTCTTTATAAGCGACATTGCAGAGAGACTGGAAGGAAAAGTATGTCTCTTTGCAGATGACACAAAGATCTGCAACAGAGTTGATGCATAAGGTAGGGGTGGAAAGGATGAGAAGGGACTTGGCAAGGTTAGAGGAATGGTCAAACAAGGGCAGCTTAGATTCAGTGCCAAGAAGTGCAAGGTAAATGCACCTGGGAAACAAAACCCAGGGAAGAGTACACAATGGGGGTGAGATACTAACAACAACAAAATGGAAAGGACCTGGGGTAGTCATATCAGATTACCTAAAGGTGGGCAAGCAATGTGAGAGGGCAGCAAGGAGGGCTGGGGGATATTGGGATGCATAGGGAGGCATCACCAGTAGAAAACAGGAAGTTATTATGCCTCTGTACAGACAGCTGGTGAGATCCCATCTGGAGTACTGCGTGCAGTTCTGGAGACCCAATCTCCACAAAGACATGGACAGGATGGAAGCTGTCCAGAGGAGGGCAACTAAAATGGTGCAGGGTCTGCACCGGAAGACATAGGAAGAGAGACTTAAGGAGCTAAATATGTATAGCCTCGAGGAAAAGAGGGAGAGGGGGGACATGATATAAACTTTCAAGTACCTCAAGGGAATCGACAAAATCCAAGAGGGTAGCATCTTTCAAGAAAAGAGGTGTGCAAGAACAAGAGGCACAATTTGAAGATAGAAGGCTCAGCAGAGGTAACATGTAATTTTTTTCACAGAGAGGTTGTGGATGCATGGAGCGGCCTTCCGAGGAGGTTGTGGAGTCAAAAACAGTGGTGGAATTCAAGCATGCATGGGACAGTCATAAGGCAATTCTAGGGGTGGGGGGGAAGAAGTAGGCTGCTGGTTAACTAGGATCTGCAGCTTATCCATTAGGTAGGAAATGGGCAGACTGGTGGGCAAAAGCAGTCCTTATCTGCTGTCAAAATCTGTTTCTCTTCCCAAGAATTAGTCTGTTAACCTTTTCTCAGGGAGGATTTGGTATCCCAACCTCGGTTTCTCAACCTCAAGACATGGCTCTTGAAGAGCTAGAATTTGCAACCTCCATCTGTGTCGGGGTGGGGTGGGGGGTCTGGATATTCTCAAAGCCTCTCGAAAACCTGCCGCCAGAGAAACATGCAACTCCAAATGGAAAAGATTCAGCATTTGGTGTTCCAATAAGCACATATCCCCAGATACTGCTGGCTTGTATACAGTTCTGGATTATATGGTTCATCTTAATGGCTTAGGCCTCAGACCAGCTACCCTGAAAATACACTTGTCACCTGTTTCTGCATTTCTGTCAGTGGGAAAGGCGTCCTCACTGGCATCTCATCCTGTTTTCTGTAAATTCTTTAAAGATTGCTCCATACCAGTCCTCCTTTAAAGATCCTACTCCTGCCTGGGGCCTTAATGCTTGCATTGCTCAGCTTATGCAACCACCTTTTGAGCCTTTGGCCCCAGCAGAACTTAAGTACTTGACTTGGAAAACTGTGTTCCTGGTAGCTGTTACCTCTGCCAGTGTCGGTGGAATTACAAGCTCTGTCAGTGGAGCCTGATTTTTCTCATATTTCACAGGGATAAAGTGGTCCTTAGAACCAGCAGGAGGTTCTTGCCAAAGTGGTTTCAGATTTTCATCTGAACCAGTCCATGTCTCTTCCTGTGTTCTTCTCTGATCATTGTTCTTCTTCAGGAGAGATAAGATTATACAGTTTGGATGTTGAGGGGCTCTTAGCTACTACATTGAGTATACTAAAGCACTTAGGTTTGACTCTCTCAGTTGTTTCTCACTTATGGTGCAGTGGGAAAGGGTAAACCTGCTACTAAGAGAACTGTTGCCAGGTGCCACCCCTCTCGACAGGCCCCACACTGCCGACCATAGCCTTCTCCCACCCCTCTTGACAGGCCCCACACTGCTGACCATAGCCTTCTCCCACCCCTCTCGACAGGCCCCACACTGCTGACCATAGCCTTCTCCCACCCCTCTTGATAGGCCCCACACTGCCAACCATAGCCTTCTCCCCCCCCCTCTCGACAGGCCCCACACTGCCGACCATAGCCTTCTCCCACCCCTCTCGACAGGCCCCACACTGCCGACCATAGCCTTCTCCCACCCCTCTCGACAGGCCCCACACTGCCGACCATAGCCTTTCTCCCACCCTCTCGACAGGCCCCACACTGCCGACCATAGCCTTCTCCCACCCCTCTCGACAGTCCCCACACTGCCGACCATAGCCTTCTCCCACCCCTCTCGACAGGCCCCACACTGCCGACCATAGCCTTCTCCCACCCCTCTCGACAGTCCCCACACTGCTGACCATAGCCTTCTCCCACCCCTCTCGACAGTCCCACACTGCCGACCATAGCCTTCTCCCACCCCTCTTGACAGGCCCCACACTGCCGACCATAGCCTTCTCCCACCCTCTCGACAGGCCCCACAGTGCCGACCATAGCCTTCTCCCACCCCTCTTGACAGTCCCCACACTGCCGACCATAGCCTTCTCCCACCCCTCTCGACAGGCCCCACACTGCCGACCATAGCCTTCTCCCACCCCTCTCGACAGTCCCCACACTGCCGACCATAGCCTTCTCCCACCCCTCTTGACAGGCCCCACACTGCCGACCATAGCCTTCTCCCACCCCTCTCGACAGGCCCCACACTGCTGACCATAGCCTTCTCCCACCCCTCGTCCCCCACACACTGCCGACCATAGCCTCTCCCAACCCTCTCGACAGTTCCCACTCTGCTGACCATAGCTTTCTCCCTCAAGCACTCTACCCAGTCTCTGGCAGGAGGTAGAGGGCCCCTCCCAATGTCCTAATGCCCTATCCTGGTTATAATATTTCACTTTAGTTGCTTCTTACAGGATTGCTGGTTTTAGGAATGACTGGACGGCATAAGTAACTTCTGACAGCTCTGAGGTTTATTGAACAAACATACATTAGATAAATCAGCAGGCCTCAGCAGAACTACTACTACAATCTGCTCGTGCAGTTTCTAAAACCCAGTTTCCACCCCAGACATACCATTTGCCCAAAACTGCAGGGGGATGTGGACTAAACCATTCTACAATGTTACTAGGGTAAGTTTCCATATACTACATCTCCCCTTCTAGTAAAAGAAAGCAATTACCTTGATTTCGGTTTGCATATCAATGACAAATAATTACCAAGCACTATTAACATAATGGTTGAGTCTTACTTTGTGATGAGTTAGGGTCTAAAGTCACTGGTACTCAGCTTTGTTGAAATAAGTCTTTACCACTGACTTAAGCCACTACAGTCCATACTGAACAAACCAATTGGAAAGGCTCCAGCAAGATTGCAGCAGATGCTGTTACAGATACAGAAATATGACATAGAGGTAATATATACTCCAGGCAAAGATATTCTGATTGCAGACACTCTATCAGGGCAGTACCAAGAAAACCAGCAGGGAGACATTGATCTAAGTGGTGAAAGGTCATATCTCAATCTAAGCAACAGAAACACTGCCTGACAGCATGTTAGAGGGGCTAGAACAGGCCACACAGAGGACAGTGATTTACAGTTGCTTAAAGAATGCCCTCAAGGGATGGCCTAACAGGAAAAACAAGTCAGCATCAAACTTCAGCACTATTGGCCCAGAGACACAATATATACATAGAAAATGATCTCATAATGGTGGGTAAAAGAATCATCATACCCAAAGAGCTGAGAACAGATATGCTACAAAGACTTCACGCAGCACATCAAGGAATACAAAGGTCGAAGGCACAAGCCAGAGCTGTGATGTATTTTGTAGTATATGGTAACTTACCCTAGTAACATTGTCGAATGGTTTAGTCCACATCCCCCTGCAGTTTTGGGCAAATGGTATGTCTGGGGTGGAAACTGGGTTTTAGAAACTGCACGAGCAGATTGTAGTAGTAGTTCTGCTGAGGCCTGCTGATCTATCTAATGTATGTTTGTTCAATAAACCTCAGAGCTGTTAGAAGTTACTTATGGCGTCCAGTCATTCCAGTGTCTGTTTTAGTCTGTCCGTGATTGCATATGGGACTTTCCTGCACCCATGTATCACAGGAGTAACATTTGGGTCGGTATATATGTGGTAAACACCAGGGAATTATCCTAGGCCTTCAAACAGTGTTTTATATTGTGCAAGAATTTCCTCTTTTGTGCTTGGTGGCTTGGTTTTAAGCACCTTGCTTCTTGAATCAGATCCAGGATGACACATGCCTGTTGACCCAGTAGGGAAGCTCGATGTATTAGTGACATAAAACTGCAGATTGGTCTCTCTGTCTTGTGTCTTACACTTTAGCGTCACTTCCCCTTCGGATTAATTTGTGCTCCTCATGCCATTAGGATAGTACTGGTCGGCTTGATTTGTCCTTGCATGGAAACTTGCATAATCACTTCTTTGAGTAAGTATATTGGCTTCAGCCCCAGTGTCCAACTTGAACTTAATTGGCTGCCCCATTATCTTCAAGGTAGTGTACCACCCTTCATCTGGTACTTGTGTCCGCATCTATTTCTTGTTTTCTTTTACAGCACCCACAACTAGTGCTTCTACCCCTTTGGTCATTTCTCATGAGGTTTGTTGGACTTTTTGGACCTACATTTTGCATAATGGTTGGTCACCACATTTACGACATTCTTGTCCATACGCTGGACAAGCCTTTGGCACATGTCCCTTGCCACACCTCCCACACGTGTTTGATTTTTGTGCACGCGTCTCACGTGTTGGTAGCTGGCGGTCTGGTTTTCGGCCTATATTACCATCCTGCCTTGAACAATAATTCTTAAATGCTTCCATAACCTCAGCTGCTTTTTTAGCTTATGGGTCAGCATACGTTATATTGAGGGTATTGTACACCTCGAGGGCCTCATCCCCGATCGTGTATAGCAGGACTGCAATTTTCATTTCCTCTGATTTATCATCTAATCCCATGGCTGTGAAGTACAGACTTAATCTCTGTGCCCACCTTTTCCAGTTTTCTGCAAGGTTTCCAGTCAACAATAGTGGTGGAGGTGGCTTAAATTGCTCCATACTGCCAAAAATACTTTGTTATACAGTCTGTTAGTAAGCTTTAGGTACTCACAAATACTGTCTTTTCTTTTCTTGGCAGCACAAACTTTTCTTCTGTCTTGCAACTGCAGTACTGCAAGTTCACTTCTGACACCATATAATATTTCACTTTAGTTGCTTCTTACAGGATTGCTGGTGTTAGGAATGACTAGACGCCATAAGTAACTTCTAACAGCTCTGAGGTTTATTGAACAAACATACTTTAGATAGATCAGCAGGCCTCAGCAGAACTGCTACTACAATCTGCTCGTGCAGTTTCTAAAACCTAGTTTCCACCCCAAAAATACCATTTGCCCAAGACTGCAGGGGGATGTGGACTAAACCATTCTACAATGTTACTAGGGTAAGTTACCATATACTACACTGGTGGGTGGGGTAAGCTAGGGTGTACTAAGTTCTGGGAAGGTGGGTGATGGGACTGTACGAGTGGGCAGGACCAAAGGGGGCTGGCTGGTGAAGGAGAAGAAAGCATACAACATTTAAGAAAAAACCTGCCCTATCAATATCCAAAATAGGGCTCTCAAAACTGCTAAGCTGCCCCATCTGTATCCAGAGTTAGGGCTTCAAAACTACCCCATCCAGCCCCCCCAGACAGCATGTTGTGATCCGCCACATCTGTATCAAAAGCAGCACTCTAAAACTATCCAGTCCAAAAGTTATGACTAGGCTTTAAAGTATTTTTATTGAGTTTTGTGCCACGTGAAATACAGAAGCTAAAGGTAAGAATGCTGTTTGTTACATAAAGAATAAACTCATGGAAATACAGTGAAAATGTTGACATTGCATGCAAGCATGTTGTTAACAGAACTTTGGAGCTCTCCATTAAACAAGCATTAATACGAATGTAACCCCCCTACAAACCAGGGCTCACACATACTCCTTTTCTCCATCCACCTTCTCTACATCCCGTTTTCCCAACTCCTCTCTGTGCACCGTGCCCTCCTAGCCTTCTCCCTACCTCCCTCCTCCCTCCCTTCCCCCACCTTTGCCTCTACCTGGTGTATGTATATATATTTTTTTCTTCCGTTACTTCCTCCTGCAACCTTAGATAACCTGCTTTATCTTCCTAAAGACACTTCTATGTATGTAAATACCCTGTAATCTGTACAATATCTGTATAATTCTATGTACATATGAACTTCTTTTTCTTCCTCTCTGTAAACAGTATTATCTGTATTGCCTTGTAAATACCTGTGTTGACCTGTATATACAATTGTTCATGCTCCACCCAGGTCCATCTTGCAAATGAGCTTCTGCTCAACTATGAACGCCTGGTTAAATAAAGACTTGATTGATTGAATAAACAAAGACTTGAAATGAGGGTTCCCAAAAAGTCTTCCTTCAGCTTGCCTAAATGCTCACTGCTAGGCTGGTGTCCTGCATTTTAGCAGTTTAAATGTATTGCCAAATAGTGCCTGTATAGTCTCTGTGTACTGTCTCTTTAAGAGCTGCCTGTATTGCAGTCATAATTAATCTGGGAGGGAGCTCTGTTAAAAGATGTACTTGTTTGCTGATCATTTATTAGAATTGTAATAATATTGCAGTTTGTCTAACCTGCCTTCTTTGCAGCATGGGCATTTCTGTTTATTTCCACCATCTTGGTTCTGGACTGCTGAAATGGGCCAATCAGTACCTTGGGGGACTCTAAAATGGACCCTGTCCCCAGGGGCTTTGCGGGAGCAAAATTCTGTAGGAATTGTAGTTTTGGGATTTTGGCGCCTAAATAAACCTGGAGGGGGGGGCCCTTGTTGTGACTTGACAGAAGAATCAGCCAACAAACCTTTTGGATCCTGGGGAAAGTCCCAGACTCCTTGCAGTTTCAGTTCACATCTGAGTTGGGAAGTGAAGGAGTAACAGCTCGAAATAATCGAGCAGCAATCCTGTGTGGATTCACACAGGAGAACTGTGAAAGGGCCGAGTTTTGGCCTGCCTGTCTGCCTGCTGCTCCTGAGAGGGAAAATAGAGTTGATTCGGACTGAATCCGAGTTATGAGAATGATTTAAGCCACTGGACTGTGACCAGGCTTTAACCTGAGGAAGACTGAAGATTTGCTGAATGTGATCGGCCTGTCAGGATTTCCAGCCACCTCTGAACTCCCAGTCTGTACAGAGACTCTGTAATTGCGACCGGATAGCAATTTGCCTGGTACAGTAGAATTTCTTACATGTAAATGTGCTGTGTGCTGTTAGTGGGTCAAGATTTGGTTTCCCACTGTGTGCCGAACTGTGTTCTGCTTGCTGGAGGCTGCATCCAGCTCCCACAAACTGAACCCGCGTTCATCTCCATTAGGCCTGGGCCTTGCCACACTGGCCCAACCAGACTACCCGCTGCACAGAGAAAGCCATCGACGAGAGACCTGCCTGGGGATCAGCCCTCTGCTCATGCTCTGAACAGAAATGACACCTCGGTGATTCATGTGGGCCCTGCTTCTCCTCCTGGCACTCCAGTTCAACAACCTGCTGTTTCAATTTCGTCTTGCCTGTGTCCTGTATTGGGTATCATGAATAAACATCAGGGTAGCTCCCTGCGACAACAGCTAAATCTAAAGTGTTGTCATCTGATTGCTTTGTTGTCTTTCTGTCATGAACTGAGGCCTCTGGCTCTGGATTACAAATAGTGTGGGTTGTGCATGTTTCTTTCTTCCATCACAGGGCCCCAACCAGCTGTGAGCCAGCCTACCCCGGTCAACATTCCGGGCTAGCCCATCATTTTCCTACCTGGGTACCCAGAGTGTGTGACTGTGTAGGGACTCTGAAGCGCAGGCATAACTATCTGATTGATATAGCCTTTAAGCCAATCAACCTGATTACGCCCCTCCCTTGTTCAAGCCCCCTGAATAAATCAGATCTAACTCTTTTTGCATTTAACCTGACTGTGGTTCCAGTTTGTGCCAAAAGTAATGTACTGTTGCTATTTGCTGGCCATAACCTTGTTTTACAGGGGGTCTCCAGGGTTGAGCTAGAGGAACCAGCCCTGGTGGTAAGTGCAAACAGTGTTGGTAATCGCCTGGTGAATAAGGGTCATTGTGAAAGTGATTAGTGTATATTGTTCAGGCCACTAGAAGGGAAAGAGGGGGGTTACAATGTCCCAGAGGGCTATGCCCAGGTTAGCTTGACCACTAACAACCCTGACCTCCTGGTGGAGGCACCCGTTTCAGTACCCAGGCCCCTTAACCTGCAACTAGCCACGCAGGTAGGGGTAGTAGCCCTTGAGATAGCACCACCTAGGGGTTACACGAAGGTCAAACAGTAACTATTGTAAAATAAATATTGCAAATATTACAGATCCTGACCTCATGCCAGGCCTCATAACCATGAACTGTTGTAACGTGATACACTGGCTGTTCTTCAAAGTAACAAAGCATTTAAATTGAAGGCTGCGGGTTCATTTCGCACAAGAAGCAGAAATCCTTCCCCTCAGAGAGAGGGCCACAGTCCTTGGGGGACACTTGTATCATCTCACTCAGAGAATGGGCCAAAGTACTGAGGGACACTGGTATCAGCACAAGCCTCCAGTTATACCTTAGGTATAGGCATAAAAAACTAAAAATGAGAAAGTAATCTGTTCCAATAATAACTAGACTCATTCAGAAACAGTACTGGAACAAAGAACTCCATTCATCAAAATGTATTACTATTAACTAACAGAGGATTATTTATGCCATGAAATCACCCCAGTGCCCACCAATGTTTCGAGGTGTCCACAGCTCCCCTTCCTCAGGGTGGAAGGTGGTGTTTTTTTATGGTTAAATAGTTCAAAGGGCTTCAAATCAAGAAATAGATGGGGAGATACAAACACTTAAAAGTGATGAATTATTAATGCGGCAGAAACAGTTCTGGGTTGACCCACAAGCACTACAACAGAAAGATTTAAACTCTTTGAACTATTTAGCCATAAGAAAACACCACCTTCCACCATAAGGAAGGGGTACTGTGAACACCCCGAAATGTTAGTGGGCAGTGGGGTGTTTTTATGGCAAAAAATAAATCCTCCATTATTTAATAGAAATATATTTTTGTGGGTGGTCTTCTTTGTTCCTATACTGTTTATGGACACTGGTATCACCCTACTCACAGAATGGGCCACAGTCCTGGGGGACACTGATGTCACCCCACTCAAAGGGCGGGCCATGGTCCCAGGGGACACTGGTAACACCCTAGATAGACAGAGAAGCACAGTCCTGCAGGTATAATTGCATCACCCCATTAATAGAGCCACAGTCCCGTGGGGACAGTGGTATCACTGTACTATGACAGAGAAGGCCACGGTCCCGTGCGGACACTTATCTGTCCACTACAAGAGAGAGGGCCACAATCCCATGGGGAAACTGGTATCACGCCACTCAGACAGATGGCTACAGTGCTTCCTAAAAGTGGTGCATCAGGGTTGTGAAGAAGGGCTGCTATCATACCCGCCACTCAGTGGTTTGCTGAGACTGAGAAGCTAAGGCCACTGATTTACAGTGATTAAAATGATGAAATTCTGTTTTCAAGACTTGATATTCCAGCAGTTACACTGGTGATTGTTAGTCAAATTTCCAGATTTTACCAGGATTCTATTGTCATTCATTTAACTGCCTGTGTTTCCTGTTTCTCTTGTTACTCCTTGTACAAACTGACCGGGGTCGCACCTGGAAACGAGCCTCGGCTCAGTGTGCCTTTCCCGGTCATCAAAATGTTAAATAAATAAAATTTAGTATGGGTTCCATGTGATAACGGCGACCACGTAATAGTGATTGCCATTTGGGAAAGTGTCTACATCTCTGAAAATGAATTTCGGAGATGTAGACTCACGAAAAACAGCAAGATGGTGCAGGAGACTTAAATTTTAATGTTTTATGTGGGGGGTTGCCCCCACATGCACCCCCCTACTAAAGGATTCTCAACTCCAGGTGTGCATGTCGGGGCAAATCTAAAATAAAAACAACAAAAAAGTGACCCAGAGCAAAAATAAGCATGCCCAGAACCAAACCTGGCACCAACCCACCACATGCCACATGGCCAGCTCAGAAGCCCACTGCCTTTCACGGCCCACAAACCCTCCTCCCTATCTGCCCATTGCACAGCGTGATCCTCCCCCATCCCCGCGCTGGGTACAAAGTGACATCCTGTCACTATAGTCGTGAACTCCCTATCCAGGCGCCCTGTGTAAAAGCACCATGATTGAGTTGCCCTTTTTGAAAGTGCTCAATTGCGGTTGCTAATACATGGGATACCTTTAGTATGTGTTTAAATAATCAGAATATAAGAAGGCTTAATATACAGAGCATTAAATGACGCAAACTGAAAATAGTGCTGGAAGCAATTACAAGAAATATACAGGTCCTGTAGATTTACTGAGCTAGTCTAAATTGCCAAATTCTGTGAAATTCTTTGTTTTTACCAGTGTGCAGGCAGTCCAGATTCCAGAATGTTACCAGATTTTCCAGTAAAAACTGAAAACCAATGGCTTATAACCATGAAAGAGAGAGAAACACAGAACTATGAGTATAAAAACCTAAACCATGAGATCCCAGCCTTTCTTCCCTTCCCTGCAGTATTTCAGTTTGGTGGCAGCGGTCCTGCCTCTTTGCTGTTCCCTCTCAGCTTGAGAGAATTTAATTATATTCCACTACCCTCAAGGTCACCTTGGACTGCCTACACACAGAAATACACTGCGTAAATGTAACCCTTTCAGATGCCTGTCAGCATCTAGTTAAACAAATGTTAGCTACAGCTACACCAACCGGCATACACAGCTGCAGTAACAGTTCAGTCAGAGCATGGAATTCATTCTGACAGACGGAGCAGACAGACAGACAGTACAAAGGCATAAAGGATACATATGGACAAACAAGTGACGTGATCCACTCAGAGCACTGAAAAAGAGAGGCTAGATGGATTGAGGTACAGGCAGAGAATACTGTGGCAGGGAACCCTGAAGGGCTATAATCTGCTCAGCTCTTTCAACAAATGTGTTTGGTGATCTGACTGGGGCCAACCACACAGTGGGAAATGGGCCAGAGGCAATGGAACAGGAGCCACGGTGGGGGGCAGGAACCACACGTAGAGGAACAAAAGCTACACTGAAGGGAACAGGCCACACAGAGGGGACCAGGTGCCACATAGAGAGGAACAGGTCTTATACAGGTGAACAGGTGTACACAGAGGGAAACGGTCACACACAAGAGAGCTACACTGAGGGGAGTAGGAGTCACACTGAGGAGAAAGGACCACATAAAGTGAAACAGGAACCTTAGGGAAAGGAACAAGAGCTACAGGGAAAAGAACAGGGGCCACACAGGAGAAACAGGGACCAGATGAAGGGAAAAGTTACCATGTAGAGTGAAACAGGCTACACAGAGGGAAACAGAGACCACAGAATGGAATATATTCCACAAAAGGAGAAACGTTACCACACAGAAGGAAACAGGAGCCACATGGAAAAGAACATGGGTCACACAGAGGGGAGTGGAATACAGATACAGGAACAGAGGCCACATGGACAGAAGCAGTGCCCACACTGAAGGAAACAAGCCACAGATCGAAAAGGAGCCACATGGAAGGGAACAAGGACCACACAGAAGGAACAGGAGCCACAAAAAGTAAATAGGGTCAAATAGAAAAGGGAGCCAGACACAGGAATGAGGCCACATAGAGGGGGAAAGGGGCCAAACAGAAAGGAATGGGGCCACACATTAGAAAATGAGCCAAGGAAAGGGGCCAGTCAGAGAGTAATGGGGCCACACTGAGGGGAACTGGGGCCACATGTGAATGGGGCTTATTGAGGGGAATGAGGCCACATGGATAGGAAGGAGAGCTGCAAGACTATAACAGTGGTCACATTGAGTTTGATAGGAGCCACAGGGAGGGAAAAGAAGTAACATATTTTGCAGATTCTCCATTGTATGCTGCCCACGGAGGGATGGGGGGCCATTCGTTTTACATCTGAGTTGAACATCATGGTGCAACCAGTGGTGTATACCTCATTACTTAATGTGGCTGTGCAGGGTCCAGGAGCAGTTTGTAGGATCCTCCTTGAGTACTGGCCTCTGGGACATTGGGGGGGGGGGGGTTCTGCAGGAGGTCATGGACTTCTTTGCCGACAGGGTGTTGGAGTCATCCAGATGGATTATCTTGGGTAACTAATGCCTGGGTTAATGTTGAATTCTCGCTGTTTGGACAGTATTTCCTCTGGCTGATGGATTCACTGGGCTTAGCACAAGTAGTTACTTCTGCGATAAGTAGAACGTTTTCTAAATCTTTCCTGTGATGACTCGTGGTTGCCTGGTTAAAGCCTAGGTTTAGTTTGCATGCTTTAATGTCGTGTTTGTACCAAGGCAATGGATACAAATGGAGTGCTGTCTTTATAAATGTTAACATTGCCATAACACAGTAGCAGAACAACAGTTCTTTATCCGTTCGCAGCATAAAATATATTTAAAATAACAAACAAAAGTAAGTATACAGCAACAGTGAAATGCCTTCAAATATTCAACAGTGTTATTCAGTAGCGGTGGACTGAAGAGCAGCTGATGGCAGGAGAAAGAACTGAGGCATGGTGGGGACACTGACATTATAGAGGCACCAACATGGCGTGTTGACTTGGGCAGCCTCAGCCTGCAAAAAGTTTCTGAGCGGTCCTGATGCTGACAACTTACAGTTCCATGATGTGGCTCAATGGATGGAGATATCCTTAGAGAAGATCATTATATTATCTGACCATGCATCTTATTAAATTAACACTAAACCTGGAACCACAAACTAATAACCTCAAATGGAGATGTACTACATCTCTCTTACATGACCTCAAAAATAAGGAACGGCTACCTAATGAGACTAAATCATATTAAAAATAAACAACACCGGAGAAATAAACTAAACTCTTTGTGAATCCTACAGAGCAACCATGAGAGGTAATATTATCAGTTACTCTGCACACAGAAAACGAACAAGACTCAGATCACTTAATGATCTGTATGACCAGCTGAGTAAATTAGTTACTGATCATAAAACAGATCCAGTTAAAAATACGCACCGTCTCCAGAAAATCATGTGTAAAATAAGAAATACTCTGTTTCCATAGTAATAAAGTTGAACAGGCCTTGTACAAAACTAAGCAAAAATACTGGCACTCTGGTGAAAAAATTATTCCAAATGATGCTGCCACCTGCTGGCAACAGTTGGCTTGTCATCTTTGTGGAGTCCATTTGGAGGGTGACATAGATATCAGCAGGCAGCAACCAAAAACAGCCAACAAAATACAGGTTTTGGGTAGCTGATTTTTTTTTTAAGCCCAACAAAGGTATCGCATCTGCAAAACAAACAATTACTGTTTATTCTGTGTTTATATATTTGTTTGTTTAAGCGAATCTGAAACACATTTCAGGTGCTTTAATTTAATTAATATTTTATGCCCCTACACTCCGGTGCTGACTCCCACCAGAACCCTTCAGCATCTCCCCCAGTCACCAACCTGCCCATCATTCATCCGTCCCCACCAAGCCTCAGTTTACCCATGGATGGGGTATGGGGTAGAGGATGTACCCCCCCGAGCACGTCAAGTGTTTGGTGACAGATGAGGTGTCGGGGACTGGCATGATATACCAGGGTCCCTGGAAGCTGGCACCGGGCCTGTGTTCCATTTTCTTGTTCCCCTAGATTCATGTACATTTGTAAGTCAGAACCCTTTGTTGCCTCTTTTCCTCCCCCCATCGTAAACGTGCCTGCATTTGTTGTTCATCCCCCTTATACATCCCATATTGTACTTCAGGAACTGCAAAAGAGCAAATAATAGAACAAAACTCAAACAGCGCACAACAGTCATATTAGAACACCAGAAATGGTGGCTATCAGACAATGGGAGTAACTAGAATAAATGGTCAGGCCCAGAATGTCGCCCCCAACTCCAATCAATTTGTAAGCCAAGACTTACTTGGCATATGTGTTCCTACCCCATGATCCCCTGGGAGATGTTGGCTCAAAGGGGGGCCAATAGAGTGCACATACACTGCATGCACACAGCGCTGGTCCCTGAATGATGTCTTCTTCCACCCACGTGATGCCCAGAGCTGCACTGTTGCCTGAAGTCACCTAGGAGGCAGTATCACAAAGACAGTGACCCTTCTTCTCCAGAGGACAGCATTCTCAGGGACGCTCGACCCTGCTGCCCTGGCTGGCCCCCATTAACTCAGGTCTGTTCCTGAACCTTTGTTGCTGGTGTCGTGTGTGGTAGCCCTACCACTGCATCAGTGGACCAGCTTCATTTCAGGGGGCTTTGTTCCCATGGGTTCAAACGGAACTGAGAAAGCTTAGCGCCACATCCAAGGCAACTCCAGAGGCTTAGTGCCACATCAAGGCAACTCCAGAGGCTGAGCACCACATCAAGACAACTCCAGAGGCTTAGCACCACATCAAGACAACTCCAGAGGCATAGCACCACATCACATCAATTTCAAAAGCTGAGCATCACATCAAGACAACTTCAGAGGCACAGCACTACATCAAGGCAACTCCAGAGGCAGAGTGCCACATCAAGACAACTCTAGAGGCTTAGCATCACATCAAAACAACTCCAGAGGCTTAGCACCACATCAAGATAACTACAGAGGCTTAGCGCCACATCAAGACAACTCCAGAGGCTTAGCGCCACATCACATCAATTTCAAAAGCTGAGCATCACATCAAGACAACTCCAGAGGCAGAGTGCCACATCAAGGCAACTCCAGAGGCTTAGCACCACATCAAGACAACTACAGAGGCTTAGCGCCACATCAAGACAACTCCAGAGGCATAGCACCACATCAAGACAACTCCAGAGGTTTAGCGCCACATCAAGACAACTCCAGAGGCTTAGCACCACATCAAGACAACTCCAGAGGCTTAGCACCACATCAAGACAACTCCAGAGGCTGAGCGCCACATCAAGACAACTCCAGAGGCTGAGCGCCACATCAAGACAACTCCAGAGGCTGAGCACCACATCAAGACAACTCCAGAGGCTTAGGGCCACATCAAGACAACTCCAGAGGCTTAGTGCCACACCAAGACAACTCCAGAGGCTGAGCACCACATCACATCAATTTCAAAAGCTGAGCATCACATCAAGACAACTCCAGAGGCAGAGTGCCACATCAAGACAACCCCAGAGGTTTAGCACCACATCAAGACAACCCCAGAGGTTTAGCACCACATCAAGACAACCCCAGAGGTTTAGCACCACATCAAGGCAACTCCAGAGGTTGAGTACGATGTTAAGGCAACTCCAAAAGCTGAGCACTACATCAAGGCAAGGCCAGAGGCTGCTGAGCACCACGTTAAGGCAACTTCAGGGGCTGAGATCTACCTCATCTTACCTAAGATCCTTGAAGAGCAGCTCCACACTTCAGCATGCATGTTCATAAATACAAACATATGAAGAAATGATCAGAAAAAGGCCATTTGGTATATGTAGTCTGTTCATACTGCAGAGTCCTCAGCTTACACTACTGACACTGTCCCCCGACCCTTATTTTCCCCGTAACTCTATCTGTGCCTCTCCTGAAACTGCCTACTGTCCTCAAAGAAACCACCTCTTCCGGCAGCACATTCCAACTTGCAACCACCCTCTCCATAAAGAAGTGCCTCCTAGTCTCCCTCCAGACTGCCCTCAATTTGAGACTGTGCCCCCTTGTGTTTCGGTTTCCACTAAGTTTAAATAGACCCTCCTTATCCACCCTATTTAGTTATTTCAAATACTTGATGGTCTCAATCGTGTCTCCTCTCTCTCTCTCTCTCTCTCTTCCAGGAGTACATGTTCAGGGCCTCCAACTTATCCTCATATGTCTTACTCTGCTGTCTCATGGTCATATTCATTGCTCTCCTGTGGACCCTCTCTAGCAGGTTAGTGACCTTTTTTGAGGTATGAGCTCCAGTACTGTACACTGTACTCCAGATGCAGCCTCACTAATGATCTGTACAAGGACAGCATTACCTCCTCTCACCTGCTGCTTATCCCTTTGGCAATGCAGCCCAACATTTTATTTGCCTTTACTGCTGCCTTCCCACACTGCGTGGAGTGCTTCCGATCGCTAGTGATCATCACTCCTAGATTTTTCTCCTCCTCCATTTCAGATACCCAGGCCCCTCCCAGGATGTACTCAGTCTTGGGGTTCTTCACTTCAATGTGCATAACTCTGTATTGAAGCCAAGCTGACAAATCCCGGACCACCTCTCTAGTTTTTCCAGATCCTCCTTTAGATCTTGCATGCCTTCTGCTGTGTCCATGCTCCCAGAGAGTTCGGTGTTGTCTGAGAATATGCATATTTTGCCCTTCATGCCATCCCCAAAATCATTTATGAAGGCATTGAACAGCACTGGTCCCAGCACCAAGCTCTGTGGGACTCCACTGATGACCTCCCTGGTGCTAGAAAGCTCACCCCACCACCACCACCACCACTCTCTGGGTCCTGCCCTTCAGCCAGCTTTCCACCCATCTGGTCAACTTCTCTCCAACCCTGAGATCTGCCAATGTCCTGATCAACCTCTTGTCAGGTACAGGGTCAAAGGCCTTGCTGCCGTCAAGGTACAGGATGTCCACCTCTTGGCCTTGACAACTATTTTAGTGATCCAGTCAAAGAAATCAATCAGATTTGTTTGACAAGACCTCCTTCCCATAAACACTTGCTGCCTCACATCCTGGAGACCATGCTTATCTAGATACTCCACCAACCTTTCCTAAAGTATGGTCTCCATGAGTTTGCATATGACGGAGTTCAGACTGACTAGCCTGTAATTCCCTGGGTCATCCTTGGGATCACTCTTATAGAAGTGCACTGCATGTGCCATTCTCCAGTCCTGTAGCACCATGCCTGACTCCAATGAACAACTGAACAGGCCAGCCAGTGGATCTGCAAGCTCCTCCACCAATTCCCTCAGCACTCTTGGGTGCATGCTGTCTTGGTCTGGGGAACTGTCCACCTTCAATGCTAGCAGCCCTGTCCTCACCTTATCCAAGTCTATTACTACATCTGTGCCCCCTGCCCCTGACTGACTGGTCTGTAATTCCCTGGGTCATCCTTGGGACCACTCTTATGGAGGGGAACTACATGTTCTGTTCTCCAGCCCTGTAGCACCATGCCTGACTGCAGTGAACAACTGAATAGGCCAGCCAGTGGATCTGCAGGCTCCTCCATCAATTCCCTCAGCACCCTTGGGTATATGTTGTCTGGGCGTGGGGAACTGTCCACCTTCAATGCTAGCAGCTCTGTCCTCACCCTATCCACCTCTACCACTACATCTGTGCCCCCCAACCCCCACTCCACCCCCCCACCCCGTGGCACTGGTCCATCCTTCTGTGTGGTGAAGACAGAACACAAGTACTTGTTCAGTCCCTCTGCTTTGCCTCCATTTTCCACCACCCAACTTTCCCCCTTCCTGACCCTAAGAATCCCATCTTTCTAGTCCCATTTCTTGCCAATATAGCAGAAAAAGGCCTTCACGCCCTTAATTCCCTCAGCTAGCTGCAGTTCCTTCTGCGCCTTAGCCCGCCAAACTATCTTACCTGCCTCGCTAGCCACTTTTAGGTAATCTTCCCGGTCTTCCTCTCTTTTGGTCCTCCTGAATTTCTTGAAGGCCACCCTCTTGTCCCTGGCATGCAGTCATAATGTTACGGTGAAAACCGCGCATACCAAGAATGCCACATGCATAACAGCGTCGGCACAAAACACTGACTGCATACAGCACTGCACACACTGCAGCAATACTTTTCGTTTTTACAGGGGGCTTCACCCCACAACATGGGGGGCTTCGCCCCCAACACCCTTCGGACTAAATATAACCAACTCTGGGGGGTCATGGGCTTTGGGAAAAGAGAAAAAATCCACTAGGATTTTTGTTGTTGTTTCCCCAACCAAAAAAAAACAGCAGCATCATTCTGGGACCTGTGAAGAATCAAACCACAACCTCAGGTTTCCACCACCACCGGGGGCAGGTGCTCTAGCCACTCCACCAATGGAGTGGCTCAGCAGGGTACCACTCTGGCAGCATCCTTCACCTTCCTCACCACAAGACTACAGTGACAGGGGTAGTGGTTCTTATTGCACACTTATGGGACCCATGTCGCTGTAGTACCATGCGCGCTATTGACAGCACGGTACTGCATGCATGGTTCTACCCGCTCTATAGTGACCTGGTAGGCTTGTCCCTTACTGCCTGGGTGACCTCAGTACTGAACCAGGTGGGTGTTTTGGCCCTTGAATTCTTGCCCTGGAGCCTAACACACTCCTCTGTAGCAACCGTTATTCCCTCCTTGACGATCAACCACCTTTGGTTCACCCCCATATCCTCTTGGATGCCTGCCAGGTGACTCCTTAGCAACTCACCCATCTTTCTTAAGTATGCCTTCCTAAAATCCAGGATTTTAGTTTTAGTGGG
Source organism: Neoceratodus forsteri (assembly GCA_016271365.2). Taxonomy (NCBI): domain Eukaryota; kingdom Metazoa; phylum Chordata; order Ceratodontiformes; family Ceratodontidae; genus Neoceratodus; species Neoceratodus forsteri. The sequence goes on along the minus strand of JADMNL010000031.1, from coordinate 105,775,980 downwards.
GGCCCTTTCCCTGTCCTCATCTAACCAGAACCACACTGTGTGATGATCACTTCCACCCAGGGGTTTCTCGACTGATACATCCTGGAAGTGCTCCTCATTCATCAGTAGTAGATCAAGAATTGTCCCCTCCATGGTCGGTTCTGTGATGCCCTTAGTGAAGAACCCACTTTGCAGCACATTTAGAACCCTGACGCCTAGCACAGGTCATGACCGGTACCCTCCAGTCCACCTTGGGCAGGTTGAAATCCCCTGCTATTACCACCGCTCCCCTGTAGCAGTCAATATTTGCGAGTTCAGCTCCCTGTCTCTTTCTTCCTCCCGGTTGGGTGGTCTGTAGACCACCTACAACCTCACCTTCCTCCCTCTATTGGACAGTAACTGAATCCACATGGCTTCTGCCCTCCCTTCCTCTGACTCCTCCCTTGTACATGTTATACCCTCTGTCATGTAAACCCCTCTCCCTTTTCCTACTGCCCTGCTCTTCCCATATGATTCATACCCAGGGACTGAGAGGTCCCAGTCACAGTTTGATGTAACCCAAGTCACAGTGACTGCTGTGATGTCCACTTCCCTCTCAGCCAGCAATGCCTGCACATTGTCCATCTTGTTTCCAAGACTACGTGCGTTCAGGAACACCACCATCCACCTCAAATCTGGGTCTCCTTCCTTCCAGTCTCCAGCTATTACAATTTACTAAAGAATACATTTTTTTCATTTTCAACTTTCAAGGTTTATAGCACATCTTAGTATTTTTCTAAAAAAAGTCTGTATGAAACATTTGCTTCTCCCATGTTAACCTCACGGTGCTTTTATGACATCACAGAGCTCACCATGACAACAGAATGTAATGTTACAAACAGCAGTTGTGAGGTTGGCAGAGGAGAGTCACGTACACTTTGAAAGACTCACCAAAAGAAGTACTGAATTATCTGTAGACTAAGAGCAGGGAAAGGTAAAATAAATAAATAGAAAACAAAGTAAAAACATATTAGTGTTAATCTAGTGGTTTTAAGCTTTCTGTTATAGTAAGAGAGTTGGGCCAGAACTCACTAAAAACCCGATATAGAAAAAAACCTTTTCCATAGTGTAGTGTCCCTCCCCCCTCCTTGGTCACGGATTGCCCACCCCAAATTCCCACACCCCATGTCTAGGGTCCCCCCTCCCACCCCGTCCAGTGTGACTCACCACCTCGCTCTCCCCATCCCAATCAGCGATCGTGGATTAGCACAGCCTTCTCCACACCACCTCGGCTGCCCACCAACTGAGCCCTCAAGGAGTAGCGTGCTGTATACAGTATGGCTCCTTGACTGTGTTGACCAGTCGTGGTGGTGAGAAAGAGGGCTGTGCTAGTCTAACCAAAAGAGTGGGATGGGGTAGGAAGTGAGTGAATGAGTCACTTTGATGGAGTGGTGTGGTGGTGGAGAGAACTTAGACTACCAGGGAATGGGTTTTTGACATATTTGGAGATTACGATCGGTGACTGGGGAGGGGGGAGGGACTGCTCCACTGTGGAAAATTGTTGTCACATCTCAGGTGGGAGATTGGGGACCAGGGTGGGACCACTACACTATGGAAAATTATTGTAATATCTCAGGTGGGAGATCGGAGAGGGAGGTGGGATCACTACACTATGGAAACTGGGTTACTTCTATGGGGATCAGTGATTGTGGAGGGGGCAGGACACTACACTATGGAAACTGGGTTATTTCTACGGGGATTGGTGATCGTGGAGGGGGTGGGACACTACACTATGGAAACTGGGTTGTTTCTACAGGGATCGGTGATCGTGGAGGGGGGCGGGACACTACACTATGGAAACTATGTTATTTCTATGGGGATTGGTGATCGTGGAGGGGGTGGGACACTACACTATGGAAACTGGGTTGTTTCTACAGGGATCGGTGATCGTGGAGGGAGGTGGGACACTACACTATGGAAAATGATTTTAATATCTCAGGTGGGAGATCAGGGACTGGGGAGGGGGCAGGGACACTACACTATGGAAACTGGATTATTTCTACAGGGATCGGTGATTGGGGAGGGAGGGTGGGACACTACACTATGGAAAATAGTTTATTTTATTATGGGTTGACAAACAGGGAGGGGCTGCAGTACACTAGGGTTGCATGGATTACTACTAGGTTTTTTCTCGGCAATTTCTGCATGCAGACAGCCATAAAATGGCCTTGCATGAAGCAAAACTTTTGTGAATACTACTGCGGGCATATGAAGGTCCCCTCCTCTTTTTTTGCATCGAGGCCCTCTCCCAATTTTGCAAAGGCACAAACACAGTTTGACTGGGCAAACAGGGCTTTGTGAATGCCAACTCCTTGCAAAACCCGGGTTGCCCCTGGGTTTGTGCCCAGGCAAAGTTTTTTTTAATCTGGCCCTTGCTGTTTAAACCAACACAAGTAACTTCTTTACTTCCAAATCCATCTAAGTCAGCTAGGAAATAAATTTGGCTTGATACAGCACCTCTCATGCACATTGTATCCCAAAGCGCTTTACAATCCATGAAAGCAGCCATTAGGAGTACAGAGAGCTTAAGGCAAGCTATGTGAGTTATGTACACAGAAAAAGAGACCTAAGCACATGGCGGTTAAGTGCTATACTCAGGGTTACACAGTGCATATGCTGTGGTCATCGGATTCAATCTGATCTTCTAGGTCTTCAGGTTCACAGCTCTGTACGCTAAGAAAAAATTACTTACCATAGTAATCTTCTTTCTTCCCAGTGATGCTCAGACATTCATAACTTTGTGCAGTCATCCTGATGGGTTGGACTGCCCGGAGAGATGGAACACATGCAAATGATGGAATTCTTTGCACGTGAGCATCTTTTAAATACTGCCTCTACCAACTGTAGTGTTCTAAGCCCTTCAGATTTGTAAGAAGCCTAGAAGTCAGGCAACATGGAAAATTTTGACCACTAATTATTAACTAATTAATAAAACATTTTTAATAAAACATTTTTTAGGATTAGCCTAATAAACAACTTACTTGAAAAAACCTCCAAGGGAGGAGCTATACCTAAATATAATAATGGTGTTCACCATAGAATGAGAAAAACCATTTTGAGAGACAGAACACTCTGGTAAAACTCTTCTAGCATAGAGAAATGTACCCAGAAGGGTATGGCTATGTGGCACTAGCATGCGGAATGCAGAGGCTTAAGTTCTGGAAGGGGAGGATGGGAGGGAGTTATGAATGTCTGAGCATCACTGGGAAGAAAGAAGATTACTACAGTAAGTAATTTTTTCTTCTAACCCCAGTAATGCTCAGGCCATTCATAACTTTGTGCAGACTACCAAGCAGTATCCCCTGGTGGTGGGCAGAGAACTTATTTTGGGAACAGACTTTGCAGGACTGCTGTGCCAAACTTGACATCACTTCTGGACAAAATATCCAAATTATAATGCTTTGTAAAGGTGTGTACTGATTTCCAAGTAGCTGCTTTACAAATGTCCAACAATGGCACCTCCCTAGCAGCTGCAATAGTGGCAGCTGTTCCTCTTGTTGAATGAACCCTCAGCCCAGCTGGGGACTCTTTACCTGCTTTATTGTAGCAGAATTGAATTCACTGGACAATCCACGAGAAATGGATCTTTTTGAGGCTGGTTTGCCCATTCAACATCCCCATATGTAAGTAAAAGTTGTTTTTTGTCTTGCCTATGGCCTTTAGTAACTGTCATGTAGTAGCTGAGGAGCTCTTTTCACATCCAGACTGTGAAGCCTTCTTTCACCAGAGCTTGCATGGTCTGTGAAGAAGACAGGCAAAGTGATTGATTGGTTCAGATGGAATGTGAAACCACCTTGGGAAGGAATTGTCTGTTTGTTCTGAGGACTACTTTATCCCTGTGGAAGGAAATGTAGTCCTGGTCGACACAGAGAGCCTGAACCTCACTGATTCTTCTTGCTGAAGTAATTGCTACCAGAAAAACTGTTTTCCAGGTAACATACTTTAAATGGGCTGTAGCCATGGGCTCAAAAGGAGCCCACATCAACCTTGCTATACATACATTAAGATTCCAAGCGGGCACTGGTGCCCTGTGAGGGGGGTGCAAATGCATTAGGCCTTTGAAAAATCTTTTGAAAATGGGATCTGATGCTACAGATACCTTTGTTCTAGCAGACAGGTATGCAGATACTGCTGCAAGGTGGACCCTTAAGGAACTGGGTTGCAGACCTTGTGAATGCAAATGAGTTAGATAATCCAACACCACTGAGACCCCTGCATCATTTGGGGTGAAGTTCCTAGTAGAGCACCAGAAAGAGAATCTTTTCCACTTAGCAGAATAAGTTTTCTTAGTTGAAGGCTTCCTGTAACCTTTCAAAATGTTTAATACAGCGTCAGAAAGGTTCAAGTCTGCATACTCTAACTCCTCAAGAGCCATGCTTTGAGGTGAAGAGACTTGAGATTTGGGAATAGCAATGTTCCCTGATTGGAGGTTAGAAGATTGTGCCTGAGAGGCAAGCTTATTGGCCTGCTCACTGCCATGGAGAGCAGAAGAGAGTACCATGGCTGCCTGGGCCAATCTGGAGCTATCAATATCAGAGAAGCTGAGAGGGATCTGAGTTTCAGCAGCACCCTGAAAACCAGAGAAGGGGGAATGCATAGAGAAACTTGCCCGACCAATCCAGCACCAAGGCATCCAGAGGGATTGTGCCCTGGGCTGGTGGCCTGCAACAGTACTGAGGCAACTGGTGGTTCTGGTGGGATGCGAACAAGTCTATCTCTGGAACGCCCCACCTGCTGAAAATTACCCGTACCACCTGCTTGTTCAATGCCCATTCGTGATGGGACTGATTAATTCGACTCAGTGTGTCTGCCAAGATATTGTCCTTTCCTGGAAGATGGATGGCTTGCAGGGACACCTTTAAAGAATATGCTAGAGCCCAAATTCTCATGGCTTCTGTGCATAAGGGACCTGATCTGGTGCCACCCTGCTTGTTTATGTAATACATAGTGGTGGTATTGTCTGTTCTGACCTGTACCACCTTGCCCATCACCAGTGTAGAGAAAACCTTTAGTGCCAACCGCACTGCTCTGAGTTCCAGCAGATTTATATGCTGGAGGGACTCTGCTTCTGACCAGGTACCCTGAGTTGTGTGCTCCCCTAGATGGGCACCCCAGCCCAGCAGGGATGCATCTGTTGTGAGGATTAGTGAAGGATCCTCCTTCTGGAAGGGGACTCCTTGTCTTAGGTTGGATTCCTTTTTCCACCACAAGAGGGCTTGTAACAGGGGCCTTGTCACTGGAATGAGTTTTGAGAAGGGGTCTTTTCTCTGACTCCAATGAGTCCTGAGGTGAAACTGGATGTGTCTCATGTGAAACCTGGAACCCTGCACTGTACCTGTGGATGCAGCCATATGCCCCAAGAGCTGCAGAAATTGCCTGGCTGTTTTTTGACCACGCAATTTGAAGGAGTTTGTTATGGCCTGAAGACTTTGCACCCTGTCTAGTGGTAAAAAGGCCCTGGCCTGCAGGGTGCTGATCTCTGCCCCTGTAAACTGTAAAGTCTGTGTAGGGGCGAAGACAGATTTTTTCTGGTTTACTATGAAACCCAGAGATTCCAAAAGATCCTGTGTGAGCCTTAGAGAGGTTGTGACCTGCTCTGGTGATTTGCCTACTATCAGCCAGTCATCCAGGTATGGAAAGACAGTCACTCCTGTCTTCAAGAAATGCCACAACAACTGCTAGGTATTTTGTAAACACCTTGGTGCCGAGGAAAGGCAAGGGTAGGGTTGCAAACTGATAATGACCTGATGGGAGTCTGAATCTGAGATATTTTCTGTAAGATTCCTTTATGGGGATGTGGAAATAAGCATCCTGTAAATCCAAAGAAGCCAGCCAGTTCCCTTTTTGGATTATTGGTAGAATCCGAGCCAAAGTGACCATTTTGAACTTTGGCTTTTTCAGGTGCTTGTTTAAAGCTCTGAGATCCAAAATTGGCCGCCACTCACCATTTTTTTTTGTTGTTAGGAAGTATCTGGAGTAAAAACCTCTTCCTCTCAGGGTTGCAGGGACTAATTCCACTGCTTTGAGCTGAAGCAGCTTCTGGACCTCTGCCTCTAGCAATGAGATTTGTGCTAGAGGTGGGAAGGTAGAAACCCTGGGGTTTTTTTAGAGGAAGAAATTTGAAATGCAGAGACAGACCTTTGCCCACTACCCCCAGCACCCACTTGTCTGTGGTGATGGTTGACCAGAGGGGGAGGAAATGGGACAGTCTGCCTCTAACAGGTAGGGAGAAGGCGGCTTGCATCTCAGGGGTTCAGTTTAGGCTGGGGTTCAGGTTGTGCCTGAGCCCCTCGCCTAGAGCCCCTTCTACCCCTAGCCCTTGAGTAGCCCTGGGGGGGGTACTGCTGGTATTGGAGCATGGCTACTGGCTGGAAGAAGGGTCGTGATAAAAAGGGATGACCCCTAGACCCCCTTCCATAGGGCCTAGTGGATGAAGAAGCTCTGTCTCTAGCAGAGTTACTTCTATAAGTAGCCTTATATTCATCTACCTTTTTTCATATAGGCCACTGTGGACTCCCCAGACAGCAGATTTCCTTCCAATGGGAAATCCAGGGCCTTTGACTGGGTATCCTGAGTGAGGTTTGTGGCCCTAAGCCAAGCAAACCTCCTCTGAGCCACTGTATTAGCCATCCATCTGGCTGCAGTGTCATTCAAATCAGCAGCCATTTGGAACTAGTACTTGGCCGCCTCTAGCCCAAACCTGGCAGTTTCTGCCAGGTCATCTGACAAGGGTGGGGTAGCCTTCATGGACATTGCCAGTACCAACTGCCACAGGGATTTCTGATACTGGGCAGCATAAGATTGAAAAGTGGCCTGTCTCATGGCCAATGAGGCTGACAAATAGCCCTTTTTGGCCATACTGTCCAGTTTTCTGGAGTCTTTGTCCAGAGGGTGTGAGGACAGAGGGACCTTGGCCTTATCACAGGCAGCTTGCTGTATAACCCCTTGATGATCAGGGTGGGAGAAAAAGAATTCAGCTCCCTCCCTGTTCAGCTGATATTTTTTATCTATTCTCTTGTCAATAGAAGGAATAGAGTTTGGGGTCTGGAGGAGCTTCATAGCATCCTTCTTAAAGAATTTATATACTGGAAGGAGGAGGGCCTTTGTGGGTGTTAAACCCATCATATTGAGGTACTCAATCTCCTCCTCATCTTCCACTTGCTCTGTTGTGTTGCTATCCAGAGCATCTGCCATTCTTCTTACAAAAGAAAAATGGGAGGAAAAATCCTCAGACACTCTGGGAGAAGAGCCAAATTCCTGCTCAGGGGAAACCTCTGGGGGAATAGGGTCGTCCTCCTCATAAATGAGATCATCCCCTTCGAAATATTGTTGCTCTGGAGCAGGAGGCAACACAGCAGCAGCAACCTGGAGGCCCTGGGGAAGGGCAGGAGACTGAGGGATGATGTTTTGCAGAGCCTGAATAATTTTGAATGCCTGGGCTATGTCTTGAGCCGAAGGCATGACAGGCTGCTGCGCAGAAGTCCCTGGTTTAGCAGGAGAAGGTTCTGCATGTTTGAGCTTTTTTAATTTCTTTGAGGGAACCGGGGAGTCAGATGGTTCTTTCCCTCTTTTTGCGCCTTTTTCGCCCGTATCAGGGGCAGGGGTAGAAGCACTTGTTAATTGAACCACAACAGACTGGGATGTCAGCTGGTCAGAGCCTGAGGGACCCCTTGGAAACTTTTTGTTAAGCCTTTCAAGGCGCTTTTCAACAGTTTTTTCTGGGAATGTTTTGCATATTTCACATTCCTGGTCCAAATGTTCAAAACCCAGACAAGCTACACATAAGGGGCCAGATATTCAAAACTTTGCCCAGGGGCTAAATTAGCACTGCCCGGCGGGCAAACTTAGCCCGGAGCATAGAGCAAGCTATATTGAAATGGAAATAGCCTGGTGCTAATCCTGATGAATACTGCAGTCTAAGGAAGCTGGGCAAACTGGTCTGGGAGTGCAGGGCAAAAATAGCCCGGGAATAAGACAGCACTGAATAAAGCAAAAAGGAAATGCAACCCACAACAACAACACAGTGCACAGCAACGTGAGGGCAGGTACAGACGAACTACATGGCCAATGTGTGTGCCAGCAAATGCATGGACTCAGTACAGCCGCAGGAAGCAGCAGATGTGAAAGAACAGTGATCAAAATGTATATTATTCCCCGTACCGTTAGCGCCGCGCTAACACATTAGCGTGGCATTAGCGCGGAGCTAAGCAGTTAGCCCGGTGCAAACACGCTTGCCCGGAGCTAAAATGTGCCATATTCAAAAGTGCCATGCAAATGAGCCTACTTAGGTAGTCTCTGGGCAAACAACCAGATTAGTATCTCATTATACCCTGATTTGCATGCAGTTTGCCCAGCATTACTGCAGGGTCCCACAGAGCCACCTGTAGGTCAGTCTGGAAGCACAAGGGCTCACCAGGTCCAACCGCAGCTCCACCTGTAGGTCAGTCTGGCAGTGCACAATGATAGCTGTAGGCTACATGTAAACAGTACAGCATAGCACAGCATATTGTACCCCAGGGGACAAGACAGCATAGGCACAGGTGGTGGTGCTGCTGCATGCAACTGTCACACTGTAGGGCATGCTACAGTGCACAGCAGACACTACAGTAGCAAGGGGGCCAGTAGTGTGAGGGACACAGCACTGCCTATGGTGTGTAGGGCAGTGATGATGACTGCACTGTACACAGTGACAGGCCCACCCCGCAGGTGTTTACTGACAGTGGACATTACTGTTACACTGTTGTGTGACCCACAGATGCTGTACCTGTGGCATGGGATGCTCACAGTGACATGTACATTTCTGGCTTCGTGTGCTGTGGCAGTTGTACAGCTGTGCGGTATATGGCCGGGGGGGGGGCATATATTATCCAAAAGGCACACTAGTGTTGGGGTATTCCCAATACTGACCCATGTGCGCTGCATGATGTGTCCCAGCCTTGTGGCCACACCTGGTCTGTGGCACAGCCTCGCCACCCATACACGCTCCCCTCAACATCCTCCATGCCCACAGTGCTGCACATGTGTGCTGGCATCTGTTCGTGTCCACAGATGTGTGGTCTGCAGGTGTGTGCTGTATGGCCACACTGCCATGCTGTCCACTGGCGGCAGGGTCACCACTTACTGCCTGGCATGGCTGGGACTGGTGGCAGATGATGGCATCATTGTGATGCCATCGGTTAGCAGCATGCTTCCTCTATGTTTGGCTTTATCTATGTGTCAGATTTATTTGTTAGGGTTGCGCTAAACCCGCGCAAACACCGCGCAAAGCCAAAGTGTCGCTCAAAGTTGATTGCCCAGGGTTAAGACAAGCTTTTCCTAGGCGGTAATTTGCACCACACTAAGTGTCGCGCTAAGTCAATGAAACTGATTTAGCACGGCGTTAGTCGCCGAATATAGCATTGCATCTGTATTCATGTCAGTTTGCCCCTTGCATACATTATAGTTTTGCCCGGTGCTAATGCAGTTTGCCCGTGCTATTTGGCCTTTTGAATATAGCAGACCCATGCTAATCCCGCGCTAAACCTGCGCAAACGGTTTTTGCCTGGCACAAAGTTTTGAATATCTGGTCCAAGGTGTGCTTGTCTGCCTTGGCAAACACATCTCCATACTTCAAACAGTTTTTAAAACCAGGTTCACCGGTTCTCTTTTTAGGTTTCTCAGTCATGGTGAAATATAGAATGAAAAACCTCAACCGCTAATTACCAAAAGCTAATTTTTTTTTTTTTTTTTTTTTTTAGCGGTCGGTTCTGGAACCGATAGGGAACTGATGGAACCGAGAAGGAGATGAAATATGAACCGGTTCAGCAGTTCTGTAACCGATGAAAAGCGGTTACAAATAAAAACTTTAAGGACCAAAATTAAATGGAAATTAATAGGTTCTTTAGTTAGAGAACCGAAACAAAGTTACAACTAGCTCGGATCCCTCACGGTTATACCAAACGCGAGGAACTGAGAAAACAACAGTTTAAACAATAATATCCAATATAACTAACAAATTAGTAGAGGCAGTAAAAGAAACTAAAAATACTTATCGTTTTTAAACTTTTTTCTTTCTTCTTCACGTGAAAGAGGGCGACAGAGACTCCGAGCGACCAGACTTTCAGGCAGAGAGAAAAATCTGAAGGGCTTAGAACACTACAGTTGGTAGAGGTAGTATTTGAAAGATGCTCACGTGCAAAGAATTCCATCATTTGCATGTGTTCCATCTCTCCGGGCAGTCCAACCCATCAGGATGACTGCACAAAGTTATGAATGGTCTGAGCATTACTGGGGTTAGAAATACTACACCACACTGCCTTCCAGACGTCCACCGTGGAGCATCGATTATGGTATAAGAGAATGCGAGTGTGAGCTCTGGGCGAGAGGTCTGCAAAGCAAAGCTGAGTGGTTCTAGCTTCCCAAACCCCAGGCAAGGGCTATATTATATCATGAGAGACAACCCTGCGGGGGAAATATTAACTTCTTATAGATCACTTGAATCAGCTTGAATGGTGTATGAAATTCTTTCAAGATCGGTTTGTTATTCCATTAAAAAGGTACAATATCAACAGTTTTTTTTAATGGAAGTTTATTTTTTATAGAATATATACCCACCTAAGATCTCCTGCTTTGGTTTCCCCGTTCAGTTCTTTGGTGTCATTGCTGTTGCTCTGCTAGAAAACTTGTTGCATTTAAGTCTGAGGAAGAATCAAGTGCAGGAGAGAGCAAGAGCTGAACCAAAGAAAACTAGATGCAAACACCTTTACCACACGGCCCACACATGTCTGCTGATCTCATTTTTTTAAGATAAGTGTTATAAAACAACTAAAAAACAAAGAACCTCAGCGCACAAGCACACTGAGGCAATGGTTAGGCAAAGGGCAGTGGCCGAGAAGCCAAGTTTCAAAGAAATACAAACTCACATATACCCCCATAATGCAGATCACCACAGACTATTATGCTGGTTCAACTTTAAGCAGAAAACTGCCGCCACAAAATAGGTTCACTACTATAAGCATTACTGTTTCTGATAAATAGACAGATAGTATAGAGATAGAAGCTAGCCAGATAGACAGATGGACAGACAGCTACTGTCTGTAGCTAAGCAGACATTCTGGTTAAATTTATCACAGCTTACCTGCTTCTGCCTGCTTTCTGTAAAAATATGTCTTATTAAACCTTAATCTGAGCCAGCATCAGCAGGACATGGTAAACCCCTATCCTCTCAGCTGCCGTCTTTACAGCATCAAAAGTTTTGCAACACATTCGAGTGGAATAACTCAAAACTGGGAAAATCCACATGAAACTGACCTGACACTGTTTTGCCCAGTCTATTTACTGCTTCTAGAAACAGACATTGACAGCAGAAAGAGGCCCAACAGATCATCCAGTCTGCCCAGAACCTGGCAGCATTCACACCCGTCCTAATGCTACATAAAAGCATAGACTTTGATGGCAGATAAGGACCACTTGGCCCACCCAGTCTGCCCATATCCCTACCTGTTGGAAAAGCTGCAGATCCTAGTTAACCAACAGCCTACTTCCTCCTACCCCCCCACTATAATTGCCTTATGTCTGTTCCATGCATTCTGAAAATTCTGCAACTGATTTTGACCCCATGACCTCCTCAGGAAGGCCGTTCCATGAGTCCACCACCCTCTCTGTGAAAAAATACTTCCTCACATTGCCCCTGAGCTGCCCCCCATCTTCAAACTGTGCCCCCTTGTTCTTGCACATCTCTTTTTCTGAAAGATGCTACCCTCTTGGACTTTGTTGATTTCTTTGAGGTACTTAAACGTTTCTATCATGTCCCCCTCTCCCTCCTTTCCTCTGGGGTATTTATTAAGCTTCTTTAGTCTCTCTTCATATGGTTTCTGGGACAGACCCTGCAACATTTTAGTTGCTCTCCTCTGGACTGCCTCCACCCTGTCTATGTCCTTGCGGAGATGGGGTCTCCAGAACTGCACGCAGTACTCCAGATGGGGTCTCACCAAGTGTCAGTACAGAAGGATGACAACTTCCTATTTTCTACTGGTGATGCCTCTCTCCATGCATTCCAGTATCCCCCAACCTTCCTTACTGCCTTCTCACATTGCCTGCCCATCTTTAGGTTGTCTGATATGACTACCCCCAGGTCCCTTTCCGTTTTTGTTGTTGTTAGTAACCCCCATTGTGTACTCTTTGTTTTTGTTTCCCAGGTGCATTACTTTGCATTCAGTCTAAGCTGCCATACTTTTGACCATTCCTCCAACCTTGCCAATTCCCTTTTCATCCTTTACACACACACACACACACACACACACACACACACACACACACACACACCTTGTATATCAACTCTATTGCAGATCTTTGTGTCCTCTGCAAAGGCATTCCTTTCCTTTTAGTCCCACTGCAATGTCACTTATAAAGTCATTAAAGAGGACTGACCCCAGTACTGAATGCTGCGGTACCCCGCTAGTAACACCCCTTTCTTTGGAGTGGACTCTTGTTTACTATTACCCTCGGTGTCCTGTTGTCCAGCCAGTTTTTTACCCAGGCTACCACCCTGAGACCCAATCCAAGGCTGGTTAATTTGACTATTAATCTTTTGTGTGAGACTGTGTCAAATGCCTTGCTAAAGTCTAGGTAGGCCATGTCCACAGCCCCTCCCTGGTCTACTACTTTGGTCACCCAGTCAAAGAAATCTATTAGATTCGTCTAACATGACCTTCCTGCTGTGAATCCATGCTGCCTTGGATTCTGTGCCCCGCTAGCCTATAGGTACTCAGCAATTCTTTCTTTCAGAAGTGATTCCATCATTTTCCTCACCACTGAGGTCAAACTAACAGGTCTGTAGTTTTCTGCCGCTTCCTTGCTCCCAATTTTGTGAAGGGGAAATCACATCGGCCTTCTTCCAGTCCTCAGGTACCACATCATCCTCCCATGATTTGTTAAAAAGGGTAGTCAGTGATGTCACTAGTTCTCCCCTTAGTTCTTTTAGAATTCTGGGGTGAATCCCGTCAGGCCCCATTGCCTTGTCCACCTTGAGTTTAAGGAGTTCTTTCAGGACCCATTCTTCTGTGAATGGACTGGTATGGACCCCCAATCCAGAATGCTTCTATTGTTTGGTTTAGGTACATCCCCCACCTCTTCTTTTGTGAATACTGAACAAAAGTATTTCTTCAATATCTCTGCCTTTTCACTGTCACCCTCTGCCCACCCCCATCCCATTATTAAGCCTCACTATCTCTTCCTTGGTCTTTCTTCGCTCCCTAATGTACCTATAAAAGGTTTTATCCCCCTTCTTAACCGAGTTGGCTATCTTTTCCTCAGTTTGGGCCTTTGCTATTCTGATTACCTGCCCTGCTTCCTTCTGCTTTAACTGGTACAGTTCTCTGTCCTGCTCCTTCTGTGATTTCTTATATTATACTTTTTGAATGCTGTATTTCTCTCCCAACCGTTCCTGCCACCTCTTTTGAGAACCATAGTGTTTTTTTTTCCTTTATTATGTTTCATTTGCTTCACACAAAGTGTCAATGGAGATAGTCTACTAATGGCCCTGACTGTATTTTGACACCCACCCCCATCCACTCATCCCCTTTCATCGACTGCATTCGCTCCTCTGATTTAAGATATTCCCCTGTGCCAATCCCACCTGTGTTCGAAGCCAGCTATGGACTCCATTACGTCCACTTCTGCTGGCAACACATTCCACTTCACACTACCTTGTCTATACAGAAGAACTTCTTTACATCTTTCCTGTAGCACACCCCTCAGTTTTCAACCACGGCCTCCTGTAGCCTCCCCCCCTTCAGTTTCCATCTATGGCCTCATGTATTACCCCCACCTGTTTCCATCCATTACCTCCTGTAGCCCCTCCCTCTCAGTTTCCATCCATGGCTTTCTGTAGTCCCCCCCTGCTTAGTTTCCATATATGACCTCCTGTAGCCCCTCCCTCCCTCTGTTTCCATCCATGGCCTCCTGTAGCTCCTCCCCCTTAGGTTCCACATATGGCCTCCTGTAGCCCCTCCCCCTCAGTGTCCATCCATGGCTTCCTGTAGCCCCTACTTTGCTTTCGCTTCTGATGAACGAAAATAAGAGATGTCCTTCCTAATGTGGGGCAGTTGAGAGGTACAGAGTGGTTCTGAGGGGCAGAATGAAGGACATGCCCCCTAATGTGGGATAGCGAAGAAACACAGAATTTGACGGCAGATAAGGATTGCTTATTCCATCCAGAATGCCCATTTATCCTTACCTACACTGTTCGCACAGACCATACCTGATCTACAGCTCTTTATCCCTCTCCCCTTCCTTTCCACTATGATTTCCATGTGTTTATCCCATGCATTCTTGAACCCCACCTCCTTTGCTGGAAGGCTGTTCCAAGAATACACCACTCTTTCTGAGAAAAAGTACTTCCTCACATCCTAATTCTACCCACTTCCAGCTTCATAGCATGTCCCCTTGTTCTTGAGCATCTTTTATTCTGAATAATACTGCCCTCCTGTACCATATTTACTCCCGTGAGGTACTCAAAAGGTCTCCATCATATCCCCATCTCTGTTACAGGGTATACATATTGAGGTCCTTTAGTCTGTCCTCATAGGGCTTTTTTTTTTCGCCTTATTGCCCCCCCTCAACCAATCACTCCTTTGGGCCCCCATAAGCCCCATTCATCCCTGGATCCAGCCCACCTGCACCACACCACATGGCAGCCCACTCAGGTATCCCTGACATATCCCTGTGTTGGGTGGGTCCCTTACCTTTGTGAGGGATCAGCCTTGCAGCCAGGAGGTGCGACCCTGGGTGTCCAGGAGGTGAGGGGATGGAGGGGCCGTCACCTGATCGGCCAAGGTGCTGTTTCCTCCCGTTTTCTCCCAGAGGAGCAGCGTGCCCATGACGTCAAGGCATACGCCGATGTACGCCACTCCCCAAGTGTCTGCAGGCCAGCCATGCTATATGCTCCTGGCCCCTCCGCGAGGGCGACAGGCGGCGAGCCACATCCCGCCCCCTCCCAGAGGCGAGGCCATCGTCAGGCGCTCCAGTCTTGCTCCCCCGGCCGGCTATCCAGCGACCCGAGTCCATTCCAAAACCCAGGTCGCCGTCGTCGCAAGTGGAAATCCAACTTCTGTGCTGACGGGCCGTCCCTCATAGGGTTTTTGATGCAGACCCTGCACCACTTTAGTTGCCCTCCTGTGGTCTGCCTCCACTCTGTCTATGTCCTTCTGGAGATGTCTCCAGAACTGGACACTAGCACTCTAAGCGGGGTCTTACCAGTGCGCAACACCACCTCCCTCTTTCTGCTAAGTGGTATAAACAACAGGGTTCTGAGGGGTAAAATCAGGGGTGCCCCCTCCTAATGTGGGACAGCTGATAGGTATGGATAGAGGGCTCTCAGTGCAAAGAGAGGGATGTCGTCCCCCTCCTTCTGTTAGAAAGTTGAGAAGTTTGCAGAGGTCCTGTGCTGTAACTAACCTTCAGACCAAACCACCTGAGAGACAGGAGAGATAGAACTCAGACCCTGATCTCCTGCTTGACTGGCTCCATTACCTGAACACACTGCCTTACAGGGGGTCAAGGAGCTGGCAGTATAGACTAGAGTTTAGAGTAATGAGCCATGAATTTTTTTTAATTAATATTTTATTAGTTTCAAAACACAAAATACAATACAATGATCATTAGATTATGGAATACAAAGTTATCAATAAAAGCAGAGAAACATTAACAGGTTTCCAGAAAGTTACATAAACCATAATCAGTTGGACAAATAGATGGCAATTTAAGGAATGTGATTGAGTGACAAAGCCATAGCATGCACTAAAATGATAATACACAACTTTACAAAGCAGATAAAGGAAAGATACAGGATATCACACTACCAGTTCTGAAAAGGGGGTCCATGCATCACGAAACTCAGATGACTAATTGGGCAGGAGATGACAAATTCTCTCATTTTGTGCTAGAAGAAAAAATTACTCACCTCAGTAATTATGTTTCTTCTAATGGAGTCTTGCTGTATTCTGACTATTGCAGTTAGCTCCAGCCTTTAAAGTGCCCCAGAGAACAAAGGGTTAACTTTTCTATGCATGGCATAGAATGCTGAGCTCGAGCTCAGTTGAGGTCTCTGTTTCCCTTTGAATCTAAACCATCAGATTCTTACGAGCAACAACTCACTGAGCCTCCTATGTGGAAATTGTAAAAATATTTTTACTAGCCAACCAGCAACAAGGAGTTTTGGATTCCCAAAATAGACTCAAGTCAGGAAAACCAAAAACCAACCCCATAAAGGGGTAACAACAATAACAAAAAGCACCCAAACAAATAAAGGGAAGGTGTGTAATAGGCACCTCTAGGGTGCAACACTGCACCTGCCCACCCACTTCCCAAAAACAGGTTCTGAGAGGGAAGGCAGGGAGGAGGTCAGAATACAGCAAGACTCCATTAGAAGAAACATAATTACTGAGGTGAGTATTTTTTTCTTCAAACAACATGAAGTCTTGCTGTATTCTGACTATTGCAGACTACCAAGCAGTACCTCCATGGAGGAGGGACAGAACTTACTTTGGGAATAGGCTCTGAAGTACTGCTGTGCCAAACAGAGCATCACTCCTAGCCTGGATATCCAGACAGTAATGCTTGGTAAAGGTATGGACTGTTTTCCAGGTGGCTGCTTGACAAATTTCTAGGAGAGGAATATCCCTGGCAGCAGCCAGGGAAGCAGCTGTACCTCTTGTAGAGTGAGCCCTCAGGCCTGAGGGTGGGATCTTTCCTAGTTTCTCATAGAAGAGTTGTATACAAGACACAATCCACCTGGCAATAGTTCTCTTGGTGGCAGATTTGCCTTTTCCCACTTCCCCATAAGTGAGGAATAACTGGAGGGATTCAAACCTGTGACCCTTGGTATGCTCTATGTAGTAGCTAAGGGCTCTCTTAACATCCAAACTGTGTAGCCTTCTCTCCCCTGAGGAAGAATGATCAGTGAAGAAGACAGGGAGAGACATGGACTGATTTAAGTGGAAGTCTGAAACCACTTTGGGCAAGAACCTCCTATTGGTTCTAAGGACCACTTTCTCTCTATGAAAAGAGATAAAATCAGGTTCCACTGACAGGGCTTGCAATTCACTGATACGTCTGGCAGAGGCGATGGCTACCAAAAACAGTTTTCTAAGTCACGTACTTAAACTCTGCTGAGGACATAGGCTCAAAAGGAGGTTGCATAAGTTGGGCAATGCAAATATTTAAGTCCCAGGCAGGGGCAGGATCCCTAAAGGGAGGATTGGTATGAAGCAATCCTTTGAAAAATGTGCAGAATACAGGGTGAGATGACAGTGAGGAATGTTTTCCCACTGACAGAAAAGCAGAAACAGCTGACAAGTGTACCTTAAGAGTAGCTGGTCTAAGGTCTAGACCATTAAGATGGACCAAATAATCCAGAACTGTAGGCAATTCAGCAGTGTCTGGGGATATATGCTTCTTGGAACACCAAATGCTGAATCTTTTTCATTTGGAGTTATAAGTCTTTCTGGTGGCAGGCTTTCGAGAGGCTTTGAGAATATCCAGAACCCCTTGGGACAGATGCAAATCTGCATACTCTAGCTCTTCAAGAGCCATGCCTTGAGATTGAGGGACCAAAGATTGGGGTACCAAATCCTCCCCTTGGTGGAGATTAACAGATTGTAATTCCTGGGAAGAGACAGGGGAAGATGGACTGTTAGAGACAGCAGCAGGGGGTACCAAGGCTGTCTGGCCCAGTCCGGAGCAATCAGGATCACTTTGCAAGGCTATGACCTTATCTTGACTAGGACTTTGAACAGGAGAGGAAAGGGAAGGAAGGCATACAGAAATTTCCCCTCCCAGTTTAAAATCAGAGCATCCAGAGGGACTGAACCCAAGACTGGGGGTCTGCAACAAAACAGAGGAAGTTGGTGATTGTCTGGGGCCGCAATGATCTATCTCTGTAGTGCCCCACCTTGAAAAAAACACTTTCAAAACCAGGGGGTCCAGGGACCATTCGTGATGGCCCTGGGAAATCCTGCTCAATGCATCTGCTAGCACATTGTCCTTTACTGGAAGGTGGACTGCTATCGGAGAGATCTGAAGGGAGTAAGCCAGGGACCACAATTTCATGGCTTCCATGCACAAGGCCATAGACCGAGTGCCTCCCTGTTTGTTGATGTACCACGTGGTGGTGTTGTCTGTCCTGACTTGAACCACCTTGTTCTGCACCAACCGGGAAAAAGCTTGCAGTGCATGAAACATTGCCCTGAGTTCCAGGAGACTGATATGAAGGAGGGACTCCTGGGGAGACCACAGTCCTTGGGCTGTGAGATCCCCCATATGAGCTCCCCACCCCAAGAGAGAAGCATCCGTGGTAAGGACCATCGAATGAGACTAAGTGACAAAAGGGACCCCTTGCCTTAAATTGTTCTGATCCTGCCACCACTGAAGAGCTTGGATCAGTGTCCGAGTAACTGGAATCAGTTTGGTAAGAGGGTCCTTCCTCTGGGACCCAAAGGCCCTCAGATGGAACTGAATGTCCCTCATCTGAAATCTTGCCCCGTGGACCACTGCTGTGGAAGCTGCCATGTGGCCCAAGAGCTGGAGGAAGTGCCTTGCTGGTCAGGACACCTGAAGGCTGAAGGACGAAGCCAGATCTATAAGAACCCTTGCCCTTTCCAGGGGAAGAAAGGCTCTTGCTTTCACAGTACCAAGCTCTGCCCCTATAAAGGTAAGGAGCTGAACTGGTTCGAGAACTGATTTGGGGAGGTTGAAAAGGAAACCCAGAGAAGTGAGCACTTGTTGAGTCGCTTGCAGGTCTGACTTGACTTGGTCTGGAGACTGATCTACTATGAGCCAATCATCCAGATATGGAAAAATGGAAATCTTTTGCCTTCTTAGAAAGGCAACAACTACTGCCAGGCACTTTGTGAAGACCCTTGGAGCTGATGTTAGGCCAAAGGGCATTGCTTTGAACTGATAATGGCCTGAGGGCAACCTGAACCTGAGGTACTTTCTGTGGGAGGACCTGATGGGAATATGAAAGTAGGCATCTTTGAGGTCCAGGGAGACTAGCCAGTCCCCTGGCCCTAGAGAGGGAAGAAATATTCCCAGAGTTACCATATTGAACTTTGGTTTTAGAAGATGTTTGTTCAGGTATCTTAGATCTAGGATGGGTCGCCATTCCCCTGTCTTTTTTGGGGTAGGGAAGTATCAGGAATACAGACCTTTTCCCCAGTGTAGGGTAGGAACTCTCTCTATGGCTCTTAGAGCCAGAAGAGATGAAACCTCTGCCTCCAGGGCAAGGGTCTTGGAGAGACCTGCAGGTGGAAAAGATCTGGTTCTCATCTTTGGAAAGTTTTTGAAGCTAAGATCCAGTCCCTGGCTTACTACTTCCAGGACCCACTTGTCTGATGTAAATGACATCCAGTCCTGGACATAGTAAGCCAGCCTGCCCCCTACAGGAATAGGAGAGTCGACCTGGGCAGATCCATCAGGGTGTCTGCTTGGCAGGAGCCTTAGGCTGAGGGGTGGATGTAACCCTGCTCATCCCCCTTCTGCCTCTCCCTCTAAAGAACCCCCTCTGTGAAAATGGAGAAGAGGCCTGTGCTTGGTAAAAAGGCCTATGAAAAGGCCTGCCCCTGCCCCTAGATTGCTGCCTCTGAGGAGTTGCTTGCCTTTCTTTGGCCTGAGCACTCCTATAAGTGGTCCTGTACTCATCCATCTTTTTCATGTAATTCTCTGTCTGCTCCCAAAACAGAGAATTACCCACCACAGGAAAATCCATGGCCTTAGCCTGGGAGTCCTGTGAGAGGCTAATACATCTGAGCCAAGCCATCCTCCGAAGAGCCACAGATGTAGCCATGGCTCTTGATGACACATCATTGGAGTCCACAGCAGCATGAAATTGTACCTTTGATACCTCAGTCCCATCAGCAGCCACCTTCTCCAGCTCCTTGGCCAGCTGGGGGGAAGCCTGCTTAGCCAGTGCCAGTACAGTGTCCCACCTGGACTTCTGGTACCTGGCTGTATAGGCCATATAATTTGCCTGCCCGAGTCCCAAGGAAGATGCCATGTACTGTTTTTTTGCCATGGCATCAATCTTCCTGGAGTCTTTGTTTGGGGGTGTGTGAAGCTAAGGGAATGTTTGCCTTGTCACAGGCAGCAGCCTGCACTACCGCAACAAGGCTGCATTGCTGGTATAAAAACTCTGTATCTGAGCCTGATAGTGTATACCTCTTGTTCATCCTCCTGTCAACAGGAGGTACAGAATTGGGAGACTTTAAGACTTTTTGTGTCTGCTTCCCAAAAGATTTGTGAAGGGGAATAGACAGTCTCCTGGACTCTGGGATGTCCATCATTTCCACATAATCAGGCTCCTCTTGATCCTCCATTGCCTCCTCCACAGGAAGCTGGAGGGTTTCAGCCACCTTTCTGTAAAACAGAAAGTGGGAAGGGGACTCAGAAAGCCTAGGAGGGGATACACCCAAAGGTCTGTCTGGGGAGATGTCCGGTTCCACAGGCACATCCAGACTTTCACCATCACCATCATCACCTTCAAACTCCCCCTCCTCCTCCTCAAACTCCGGTTCATAAAAGTCTTCAGGGGTATAATCTTGAACTGGGGGAACCGACTGAACCGAATCCCCGCCAAAAGGTGCCAGGTCAGTCGGAACCGGGCGAAGCGATTCCACAATCTGAATCACTCTGGCTATTTCCTCGGTGGTCAGAACATGAACTTCTGGATCCGAACTGGTCGATTTCTCTTTGCGTTTTCTTTTTGTAGGAACTGATCCCTCAGGATTGGCTCTCCTCTTGCCTGAAGAAGAATCGCCCTGGTCAGAGGACACTCCTTCTGGTTCGGTCGGAACCGAACTGGGCTGGCCATCCGGGTCAGCGGACTTCTCTGCCTCCTTTTCCCCTCAGTCTACCTAATCTCTTTTCAAGGGTAGATTTAGGAACATTGTTTATATATTTGGCAGTCTGTATCGAGGTGTTCAAACCCCAGACAATAAACACAGGTGGTGTGGGGATCGGCCTTAGCAAAGACCTCCCCACACTCAATGCAGTGCTGAAACCCAGTGGGCCCGTTTTTTTCTTGGGTTTCTCAGACATGGCCAACCTGACCAACTTACCCTTTTTATGGCAACCACCAGGCAAGACTCCCTTATCAGTTCCTTAACGCGTCATGGGTATTGGAAAAAAAAAACATTCAAAACACTTTTTTTTTTTTTTTTAGAACCGATAAGGACCGGTAACCACACACTAAAATAAAACACAAGAATTCACTACAAATGATCGGTTCAGCTGAACCGATCTAACACTTTTACAACTGCCACACAGAAAACAGAACAAAACCTATCTAGAACTCACGGTACCGCAGACAGAGACTGACCCGACTATGCAGAATAAATTTTGGTTTAAAACCGACACTTAACTGACACTTTAACCAACTTCGAACCGAGCTGCAGGAGAAATCTCTGGAGCGACTGTTCAGTGAGGTGGAGTAAAGAATCTGACGGTTTAGATTCAAAGGGAAACAGACAGAGACATCAACCGAGCTCGAGCTCAGCATTCTATACCATGCATAGAAAAGTTAACCCGTTGTTCTCTGGGGCAGCTTAAAGGCTGGAGCTAACTGCAATAGTCAGAATACAGCAAGACTTCATGTTGTTTTAATTTACATATGAACATACGAAATTTGCCAGCAGATAAAGGCCTAGAGGTCTATCAAGTCTGCTCGAATGTGCAGCTAGCACCTCTTACATATTATACCATTCAGACAGAGAAGGCATAGTCTGCTCTTTCCACTTAGAAACTAAAAACCTCTTAAGGGCCAGGGCCGCTGACAGAATCCAGTTAATCTGTTTTTCTGAAGTGGAACTAGCTGTGAGGAAAGCCCCAATACAAAAGTCAGAGGAGACAACAAGATCTTAGACCCTGTAACCGTCTTACAGATCTTATGAATTAGTTCCCACAGCTGATACACCTGAGGACAGCTCCACAACATGTGTAAGAGAGCAGCGTGAGGCTCATTGCACTTCCAGCATCTACCCCAGGGCAGAAACCCATTTTCTCCAACCTGCTCGGGGAATAATAGTTTTGATGTAAAATTGTGTACTGTACAGTTCTCCCCGAACCACTCTGAAAGCTTGATGAGCATTTCTCCAGGCAGGATCCCAATCTTCTGAGGAGAATATGTTTTGTTTACCCTGGCCGGTTAGTCTGGGTTATTGTGTAACTGTATTACACTGTCTTGTTTTAGAAATTATGCAGAAATTGTACTTGTATTGTTATGCATTTGCTTGTTCTCCCAACTCTTACCCCCTTCCCCAGGACGCTTCTGAAAACAAGCTGTTTACAGCTCATGTTGTCTTTCCTGGTGAAACATTTTCCAAATAAAAAAATAAAGATATTCAAGCCAAGAGCGAATTCCCATTTAGATTTTGCATTTTCATTGAGAACAGAACTGTCAGTGCTGCTGCACACTAACTTGTACAGTTTTGATACACCACCCTTGGAGATAGCTGCTTCACAAATTGGGGGGCCCAATCTTGACCACCACTAGGTAGCTCCAAATTGAGGCCTAGAACAGTCTAGACCAGGGCTTTCCTGACCTGCAGATAGGTCACGAAACTAAGGGAGATTAAATTCTTGACTTGAGCTCCTGGAAAGACTCTAGTATCCCTGAACTGTGATCAATTAAGTCACCTACACTGGAAATGCCCTGTCTGTATCATTCAGTATTTTGCAATACTTTTCCCCCATCAGTATGAGCCGTGAATGAGCTTGGTACATTCAGCAGACCTGGGATTGATTCCCACAACCTCCACTTGCATACTGTGTGACTCTGAGCAACTCACTTAACCTCCCCCCTGCTCCCGGGCCTCCCCTGAAAACGGGTACTGCGCCTAGTGGGCCTTACCTGGTTACCAAAGGTTAAAAATAAAAAGCCTATTATAATCAGTCATCATGTCAACACAGCATGTAATAAAAACTGACCACACTGCTGGTTGTAGTCACTGCCCTGCAGCAGGGGTGAGAGGTGGAGTGCAGACATGAGGGACCCTAATCTCTTCCATTTTTACACATTGTGTATGTTACTACAATGTTGTTCTCTCATGGAATGGGGAGGGGAAACACTGGGCACTAATGGGGGGGAGGCATGGTGGTGTTGCAGCTCTGACACTACATGTCCTTTCTCTTCCCTAAAATGGAGGGTCCTGTTTATTGTTACAGTCTATAGCTCAGTGATGAAAGTGAACAGGAACGCACAGGAACTCCGTTCCTGTACCTCTTCCCACTGACACTAAAACCAAGATTCTTAAACCAGCAACACAGTGACAGTTTCTGGACCTGTGATCTGCAATTAGGGTTTCCATAACACCATTTGACTTGTACAATAATGCTGTTTACCTAGAAATAGTTCAGTATCTCTAACTGAATCTACTAGCATCAAATTAGATAGTTGTGTCTTGACACCGTTATTCTTTAGATTAAGGATCTTCTCTCTGCATTTCATAATTGCCAGTGACTGAGTTCCTGTACTTCTTGTCTACCGCTTGCACCACTGCTATAGCTGGGACAGGCAGGTCGGCTGTGAGTTCACAGCCGCGAAGCAAATTGTCTGCCAGAAAATTGCACTGTCAGCTCATGGGGTTATACAAAGAGAGACGTGCAGGGTCCACACCTACAGCACTCTCTCTGCAAGTCTGGTTTAAACATTACCTGTGGTTGCAAGCTATTTCAAGTTGTGATTATGAGATGAGATGTCGCTGGTGTGCAGCACAGAACTGAAATAATATTCCACTGACAAATGGGAAATTAAGTTTGTTCTGTGAAACTGTCAGAAAAGCTTGACACAGCTTACAGTAAGTCATTATTTCTTATAAATTTGTTACAGTGAGTCTCCCTGAAGCTGTGGAAAACATTGTGGCTCTCCCCTTACAAATATTCTGGATGTTACTGTCACAGTATACCAGGAATAAGGTAAAATGCCTGAATAAATGACAGAGTTGAAAAGTTGAATCACAAGCTTTTTTATCTGCTGTTTATGACATCCGACGTCTGTGAGGAAGTTGCCCCATCTCCTCTTACAGAGGTGGGACAGCAAGCTCCCTGAATCAGCAAACTGGAACTGCAACACAAAGGAAGGAATGTAGTCTGCTTTTATAAATCGCCTTTCACACACTGTATGCCAAAGCACTTTACAGTCCTCGAAAAGGAGGGGAGACAAAGCTGCAGCCAGTTCCGGTGCACAGATTTAAACAGAATTACAGACAAGAGAGATTACGGAATGCTAACCTGCAATTTTTATACATATTATTGCTATACTCTGAACCAAGAATACGAAATCTTTCCTAGTGTATAGTTTTGAAAAAGAAAAAAACATACATTTAAGAAGATTACAGAGAGATGAGAGAGGTTTTGAAGAGATTACAAAGAAATTGCAGACTACAGAGAGGTTCCATTGAGATTATATAGCGATTAGAGAGGTTACAGAGTGGTTATAGAGAATACGGCTAGATTAGAGAGACTCCAGAGAAATTTAAACAGATTAGAGAGATGACAGAAAGTCTACAGCAAGATTAGGGACATAAAGACAAAACACAGAGATTACAGAGTGACTGCAGAGAGGTTACAGAGACATTACAGAGAGGTTAGAAAGAGAGACTGCAGAGAAATTACAGAAAGATAAAGGAGGTTAGTGAGACATCATGGAGAGATTTCATAGGTTACAGATAATGTTACAGTGGGGTTGAAGAGATTTTACAGATTGCAGAAAATTTACAGTGAGATTACAGAATAATTGCAGACAGGTTACTAAGAGATTACTGGAAGATAATAGGCCAGGATTTGCATTGTAACATGTACTGCTATTTTCAGAAGTTCTGTAGATCGGTGCAGTGGGATCAGCCAGTTACTTTTCGGATCCAGGGAAGATACTTGGACACAGCAGTGAAAACTGTTGGCTTGAAGGTGTCGGTACATTTGAGGCCAGAGAATGAAATCACTCCTTCCATCACCTCCCTTCCACACACCAGTGGGCCACCAGAATCCCCCTAGGAGAAATCAGAAAAAAAAAACTGTTCTGTGAGTGAACAAAGAGAAAGTACTCAGCAAAAAAGGTTCCGCTCATGCTAAGAAAGATAAGGCACCAAACACATTGTTTGCATATTAAAAAACGTTTTTAATTGTCTTCACATATATAATTACAGGCACACCACCCCCAGAGGCACACCAGAACAGTGCGAAGACAATTAAAAATGTTTTTTAACACACAAACAATATATGTTTGGCGCCTTATCTTTCTTAGCATGAGCAGAACTTTTTGAATAATATTGACTTTTTGGTTTAATGTACTGCAGCATCCTGGGCGGCTCTGTTTGTGTTTTATAGAACAAAGAGAAAGGACTACCAAAATGATACAGGGGGAACAAGTGCGCTTGGGAGATCTCAGTCTGTACACGCTGGAGGACAGGAAGACATGACTGAGATGTTCAAGTACCTTGACAGAATAAATAAGACAGACAGCAGGGAGCTGGTCACATTGGTAACACAGGTTCCAGGACAAACTCCACAAATCTGGCTGGGGGGTGCTAAAAAGAATGTCAGGAAGTAATTTTTATGCAAAGAGTGGAGAGAGACTAGAAAAACTTCTGAAAAAGATCATCATGCTGAGACGGTGGGTGGGTGGGTGGGGGGTTCCAAAGGAGATGGGCCAGGCATGTGACAAGTGCTTACAGGAGCAGTGGGAGGAAGGAGGGGAAGAAATGAGGGCAGTAAAGGGCACAGTACCATAATTAGGCAGACTTGCACAGTCCAGGTCGGAAATGAAACAAGTACCTGGGTGCACAGTGCTGCTTATACAGTAAATAGTTCACAGACATGGAAAACTATCTGCTTTAGATCGAGTAGTCGTTACTCAGTCTCACATGTGAAGGGAAACATTGTGAAAAAACGGAGGTTTTAAAACCCATGCCAGATGACAAAATGAATAAACATGTATGTGAAAACTGAAATGCACTGGCAACCGGAAGGCCTCCATATTCCCCCACTGGAATGTGTGTGGAGCAATCACACCCAGGAGGGACATTTGAGCAGAAACAGTGTACAGTATATGGGGCATTTTAGCAGGGGGATTAAGGGGGTATTCACTTCAAAGGCACCGTTCTGGATGTGGGGTGCATATTGGTTACAGGTGCATTCCAGTTTGGGCTATTATTTTTGTTCCTCCAGTGGTACCACTGGTGGACTTCAAACTTCCTCCACACATTTCCCAACCTCCGCACATGTCCCTGTCCAAAAATGGTTGTTTTTTTTTCTCTGCAGACTTACAATTCTTTATTCATGTGGATGTAGATCATCATTCAGGTGAAATTAAACTTGTAAGAAATTTAAAATGGGTGCCCGATGGCCCACCTGGTAGCGATCTGCGCTCCTGTGCCAGTGACCTGAGATTGGACATGAGCTCAGGAAGTTGGCTGGGCAGACCTGGGGAAGTAGGATGTCTGGTTCTGCTGCTCTGGTGACCCCTGTGGTGGACTTCAAGACCAAAAGGAGTCAGAGTGTGTGTGGCCTGCAGGGACACTGCCAGACTTCAGGGGAGGTGGACAGGACTGAAAAAGGGGTGCAAAAATGCTAAACATGCAGCAGGCTTCATGAAGATCTGCCTGCTAGCCCTCCACCCACAACATTGTCAAGCAACTGCCAAGACAAATCTGGATTATCCTCACAGGGAAAAAAGGACAGCCCTCCCCTCCTGGCCCCACCATGGGGGACTGTATTGGCAGGTAAGCTTGGGGAGATGGGGGACAGTGGGAGGGCAGCAGGAACAGGTCTGAGTAGCTGCCTGCCCACACGAGTGGGGCAGAAAACCCTCTATCAAAAAAATAAATTTCTGAACTGCCACTCATGGTGCCGACAACCCGACCTCTAAAACTAAACACAGGGTGATGGGGCCAACTGGGAGGCAGGAGTCTCCAGTATCCTAGAGGGCAGTTTCCTCCACCAAGGAGGGTGGGTCTGCAAGGCTCTGCTGCAATACCTATACCATAAATGGGCACGGGAAGCAGTGAAGCTGGAACTGCAAGTGGGAAGAAGGACACTGACAGAACGTGAGCAGGCTCCATGTATGCACATGCTCCATGATGACTGCAGTGTTGATATCCAGTGGGAGGGGGACCAAGAGGGAAAACTCAGGAAGTGCACAGCCAAGATGCCAGCATTCTCAGGCCCTGCCAACACAACAGGTCACATCACCTCCCACACCTAGCAGACCAAAAGGGGCAGCCATCTGCCCCCCCCCCCCAAACAGAATCCACCACAGTGATGAAGCTGCACTGTGGTCCCCATGTAGGCCTGGAAATGCCCACTAGAAGTAAAAAAGGATAGGCCTGGGAGTCACCAGGGCAGCAAGTAGCACCAGGGATGGAGATAAACACGGGGAGTCGAGCAGTTTTTACTATGGATGACAAGTCTCTGTTATGATGTGTAATGCCGTGCTCTTGCTGCAATAAGTTCTTTCTGGACACTTCTAAAGGACATTGAGGTAGAATCCTTCTGGATATTTGCAATTCCCTATGCTTGCTGTATCACTGAATCATTAGTTTTTATGTCTCCTACTTATGCTAGTACTATCTGTAACGTCTTATACCTTGAATCAAGTTATTTCAAATAATATGTTTATTTTGACATCTATAAACAAACACTTAAAAAAAAATAGTTGGAGTTACTTGGGCAGAGGCGGGTAGCACCAATGACAGGGATAAACACCAGGGGTCACCTGGGCAAAGGTGGGTAGCACCAGTGATGGGGATAAACACTGGGAGTACGGGATAGGCAAGATGGCCAACGGAAGGTGACTGCATTAAAATGAGCTCTGCTGTTCTGCTCGCATAGAGTGTTGCTTCTGCTCTCATAGCATTAAAAAACTGCTGCTGGCTGGCCTCTATGTGCAGTGGTTGGATTTCCACTTGCGACTTCGATGACCCAGGTTAGGGAATGGACCTAGAGGTCATAGGAACTGGGGGGAGTGAAGGCTTGAGCATCCAACGACTGCTCACCTTCACCGGTGGGGGTAAGAGCCTCAGTGTTTGCTGGACCCTGGCGGAGGCCAGTGGCACAGCAATATGTCGGACTCCACTGTGGGTGGGAGCATGATGGACGTCGGCTCTGGCCTTGACATTGCGTGGCACATCATACCCATGAGAAAATGGCCTCAGTCTGGCCAGATGATGGCCATTCCTCCTTCCACCACACTGGTCCCCAAAGTGCACCTTCTCTTCTGTTTCCTGTGTGTGTGCCTGCCCCGTGGGCACCATATCCCTGAATTCTCCTCCCATCCTCCCAGTAGGGTTAGTGCCGTTCCTCCTATGGTGCGGGGCACACGGGACCACGACTGACGGAGGAGCGGTAGCGGAGGGGAGATGGCGGGCACAGGAAGCTACGCTGGCCTGAAGGAGTGGCAAGGCTGGGGCCTAGAGGAGCATAAAAAAAAAAACCTGCTGCTTTTTGGTGAAATGTATCTTCATCCCTCGAGTTTGCAAACCTCTCGAAAAAAGAGAGAAAAATTATTTTGGAGCAGAAGAGGACAGAGAGAGACAGAGAAAAGAAAGGTCACTGTTTCTCCTTCTGAAGAGGTATAGCCTTACAACCCTGACCAGCTGAACACCTTTATTCAGGCCTGACAAAAAGCCCAAAGGAGGAGGATTCAGAGTCTTCATCAGAAAATGAGAAGACACTGTATCTTATTTATTTGAATCTCAGATTGACACCTTTGAGCTAAGGGCTTTTTTACACAGGTTCCATGTCATGATACATAGGCAATGTACAGCTAAAATTAAAACAAAGAACAAGAGAAGAGGACATACACAAAATAAGCAAACAAAAATTACAAAGGAGCAACATAAACAAAAATGTACTGGCATTGAACAATGTATGCCAGGTCAAATGTTAATGAACCAAGAGCATATGGTATATATTACAGTTAAAAAAAAAACAAAAAAAAACACAGTCTTACTTAACTCATGGGGAAACAAATGCAGCCCGGTGGCACTATCAAGTAGGAGAGGAAGTAGGGCAGGGAGATAAAGGCGAGGGGAAGGGGTGGAGTAGATGGATGGGGGAAGAGGATGGTGCAGAAGAGTTAAGATGAGAGGCTGAGGGAAATACAGAATTAAAATTGAAATGTAGAAGGGGAGCCGAGGAAGGAAGGAGGAGTATGGGGAAGAATGGGGTGGAGGCTTGGAAAAAAGGGAGAGCGGCGAAACAAGGGAAGGCAAGTGCAGAGGGTGGGAGGAACATAACAAGGGCAGGGTGGTTGTGTGAAGAACACTGGTCACCCAAGGCAGACCTACTAAGAATTAGCTGTAGCAATCACAGGAGGCGCCTGCCACAAGGTGCTGCCGCGATTTGCATTTGAAAGGGCCCAGGGTAAAGGTGTTAGTGATGTCAATGGGTAAGGAGTTGAACCACTTAGGGTCTCGGATTGCAAGTGACTGCTGACCTTGAGATGTAAAATAGCGTAGCACTTGGAAAGTTTGGATTTTGGAGTTTCTAGTTAGCTGTGAACTGCAACAGGGGTCGAGGACCTTCTGAACCCCTGGGGGCATAAGCCCCAGAGGGACTTTCTTAGCTGGCAAGCATGTTTGATAGTGGATTCTCCCCTTGAGCTGAAGCCAGCTGGCCTGCTCATAGATGTCGCAGGTGTGTGAGAGATGAGCAGCCCCAGTAAGGAGTCGGCAAGCCTTGTTAAGAGCTAGAGCAAGGCGATATAAGGCAGTGTCTGTGGCAGATCCATAGATCACAAGCCCACAGTCGAGAATAGACACTGAGCTTTATATTGTCGTTTTGAGGGCCTCGGAGCTCAGAGAGTGCTTATGTTTAAACAATAACCTGATACGGAGGGTCACAGCTTTTGCAACAATGTTTTTTTTGTTTATCTGATAGGTGTAAGATAGGAGTCACCCTTGACAGCACTCTAAGTATTTGAAAAGTTGTGTCTGTTCAAGAGCAACACCTGAGCAATTCCCGTTAGTTAATTGCTGGGTTTTATGCTTACTGTGCGAACTGTGGAATAACATTACCTTTGTTTTTTTGTAGTTTAAGATGAGTTTCTGAGCTTTAAACCAGGTCTCAATGTTTGTAAAGCTACTCTGTAGCTGGTTCTCCAACAGTGAGGGATCGGGGTTGCATGTAAAGATTACCGCATCATCAGCATATAAAAGAATCTGGTCCTGGCAAGCAGCCGGGAGCTTGTTAATATGAACATATGAAGCAGCCAGCAGAAGAAGGCCATTTGGTCCTTCAAGTCTGCTCGTATTGTAGGGTCCACAGCTTGAGCTAATGTTCCTGCCCTTCCTCTCCACTCCTCCCATCCTTCCAACCCATGATCCTTACCTTCCCCCTATGTTTATCCCAGCTTCTCTTAAAGTGCCCACTGTCTTCAAAAAGATGACCTCTTCTGGCAATGCATTCCAAGTGTCCACCACCCTCTCTGTGAAGAAGTACTTCCTGAACTCCCTCCTATACCTTCCACTCTCCAGCTTAAGACTGTTCCCCCTCGTGTTATGGTTGCCGATCAGCTTAACGAGACTCTTCTTACCAACCTTATTTATCCCTTTCAAGTATTTGAAGGTCCCAGTCATGTCCCCTCTCTCCCCCGTCTTCCAGGGAGTACATGTTCAGTACCCTCAACCTCTCCTCATATGGCTTACCCTGATGACCCGCTACCATCTTTGTAGCCTTCCTCTGGGCCTTCTCCAGCAGGTTAATGTCCTTTTTGAGGTGTGGACACCAGTACTGAACTCCATACTCTAGGTGCGGCCTTACCAGTGATTACTTAATTACTTCATTACTTAATGAAGATGCTAAAGAGGAGCAGACCCAGGACCGAATCCTGGGGGACACCTGACTGAACAGGTTGTTGTGTGGAGAGAACATCTGCAATCTTCACTGACTGCGAGTGGTCACTGAAGTAGCTATTAAACCAATTTGTAGCGTCTTCAGATAGCCCTAAGTCACTATCCTGCAGCTGAGACCAAAATGAATATATTGAAGCCAGATAATGAAGAACCTACTTAGCAGGATAACACAAATGAAAATGCTGCTATAAATATAAGAAATACTAAGAAATGAGATTGAATGTTGGTTGTTGAGATAAACTACTGGTATTGAGGTTTTTGAATGGACTTTTATTAAATACTTGCTCTGCACCTACAGTAAATTGTACTGCAGCACTGGTTGTGTTCATTTGTCGATTAACTATGAGAAACAATGGTTGCTAACTTCGCATTTTTTTCTTTTAGATATTTCCTGAAGAAGACCTAAGATCAACAAGTATATTTTTAACTCTATTTTCAGCATGCATTTAATATGACCAGTTTGTTTTGCTTTCAGACCACATGTTGACGCAGCACCTTGTTTTTGTTTTTACAATGGCTGTTCATAACATATAACTATCTTACTTTAGAAGAAAGAATTCTAATGATGGGATTTTTTTATTCACTTATAATTTGTCTGCAAGATATATTTATTTTATTTATTTAAGTCTTTGATTACTGGATAGGTGCACTGATCCAGAGGACCATTGTCAGGCATGACCCGGGCCAACAATATTGCACAGTAAAACATATACCAGAAAACAAATTATACAGAAAATAAACAGAACAGTATAAACAGCATAGTGTACAAAGTGTTGGGGAAAATGAAAAAAATACTCACCACAGTAATCTTGTTTCTTTCCAGTGATACTCAGGTATTCATAACTTCTGCAGTGTCTCTTTAAGACTGAACTGCCTTGAGAGATGGAATGCTATGCAAATGATGGAATATTTGCAGATTCTGATTTTCAAACACTGCCTCTAACCCACTGCCTTGGTTCTAAACCTTCAGATTTCTTTGGAGCCTGGAAAGACAGGTCTCAGAACCACAAAATTATACCTACCACCAAAATGATTGGAATCATAGTGATAATTAATACCCCACAAAAATCCCCCAAAGGGAGGTCAAACCCCCCAGAATTAAGGATAAACAAAAACAACCACACCCCTGAATGTCAGAATCACCTGAAGGGGAAGAGGAACAAGAAGAATATGAATTACAAACAATAGTGCCTGATTGTGGCACCCACATAATAGGCCAGTTACATACTCCCAGGAATGCAGAGGCTACTGGTTCTTGAAGGGGAGGCAGAGTGGGTAGTTATGAATACTGGAGTATCACTGGGAAGAAACAAGATTACTATGGTGAGTAATTTTTTTCTTCTAACCCCAGTAATACTCAGGTATTCATAAGTTCTGTAGACCATGAAGCAGTACCTTTGGAGGTGTGCACAGAACCTGTTTTGGAAACAGACTCTGCAGGGACTGTTGTGCCAAACCTGGCATCACTTCTGGACAAGATGTCCAAACTGTAATGCTTTGTGGAGTTGTGTACTGATTTCTAGGTAGCTGCTTTACAGATATCCATTAATGGAACATCTCTGGCAGCTGCTAAGGTAGCAGCTGTGCCCCTTGTGGAATGGGCCCTCAACCCTGTTGGGGGTTCCCTTCCCACTTTAGAGTAACAAAACTGGATGCACTGTACTATCCAGCAAGAAACTGACCTTTTAGATGCTTGGTTACCCTTTCCCACATCCCCACAAGTCAGGAACAGTTGTTTTCTGTCCTGCCTATGGTTCTTAGTGGCTGTCATGTAATAACTAAGGGCTCTTTTAACATCCAAACTGTGGCGCCTCCTTTCACCAGAGGTGGAGTATTCAGTAAAAAATACAGGTATGGTAATGGTTTGATTCAGATGGAAATCTGAAACCCCTTTGGGGAGAAATTTCTTGTTTGTTCTCAGGACCACTTTGTCATTGTAGAAAGAAATAATGTACTTGTCTACACAAAGAGCCTGAAGCTCTCTGATTCTTCTGGCAGAAGTCACTGCCACTAGAAAAACTGTTTTCCAAGTGACGAATTTTAGATGAGCTGAAAACATATGCTTAAAGGGGGTACCATGAGCGTGGCTATACACACATTAAGATCCCATGCAGGCATTGGTTCCCTGTGAAGGGGGTGCAAATGAGAAAGGCCCTTAAAGAACTTTTGAAAATAGGATCTGAAGCCAATGAGAACTTTTGCCTGGCTGAAATGTAAGCAGAAGCTGCAGCCAAATGTACCTTCAGTGTACTGGCCTCAAGGCCCAAAGAATGTAAATAGGGTTACCACCTGTCCTGATTTTCGAAGGACAGTCCTGATTTGGGCAGCTGTGTCCTGCAAAAAAACATGAAAAATACTAAATGTCCTGATTTTACAGTAGGAAAAATATTTTCTAACTTTCCACTAAATGTTCTAGAAAACTTTAATAGCTTAACTAAAACACCTTAACATGATAAGAAACAATAGAAGCAACTAAGAAACTACAATACTTAGCCTTGATTCTGATTATATAGAGAAAACAAGTCTGTTGCATCAGTTGAGGTTAGGTACTGTCCTGCGAAAAATTGTGTTTCAGTAAGAAATGTCCCACTTTGGGCTTCTTAAAAGGTGGTAACCCTAAATGTAAATGAGTAAGATAGTCCAACATGACTGATATCCCAGCCTGTGTTGGTTCAATATCCTGTGTGGAACACATGGAAAACCTTTTCCATTTTGCAGAATAAGTTTTCTTAGTGGAGGGCTTCCTGTTGCCTTTCAAAATATCCAGAACACCTTCAGAAAGGTTTAGTCCTGCATATTCAATGTCCTCAAGAGCCAGGCCTTGAGCCTGAGGGATCTGAGGTTCATGTACAGGAGCTTCCCCTGACTGGAGGTTAACAAATTGTGCTTCCTGGGAAGGTGTATTGGTTCGGCCACAGACATGGAGAGCAGTAGAGAGTACCATGGATACCTGGGCCAGTCTGGTGTTAAGATCATGGATGCTGGATAGGATCTGAGCTTGAGCAAAACTCTGTATACCAGAGGGAAGGGAGGGAAAGCATATAGATACTTTCCTGACCAATTTAGAATTAAGGCATCCAGAGGGACTGTTCCCCTCTCTGGTGGTATGCAACAATATTTTGGCAGGTGGTGGTTCTGGTGGGATGCAAATAAGTCCACCTCTGGAGTACCCCACCTTTTGAAAATTATCTGCACCACTTGCCTTGTTCAGGGTCCATTCATGATGGGCCTGGTTGATCCGACTCAGGGTGTCTGCCAAGGTATTGTCCTTGCCTGGCTGATGAGTGGCTTGGACAGAAATTCCCAAGGAGTAAGTCAGAGTCCATATTTTCATAGATTCTGTGCAGAGAGGACTGGACCTTGTCCCTCCCTGCTTATTTATGTAGTACATGATGGTGGTATTGTCTGTTCTGATCTGTACCACCTTTCCCTGTAGCAGAGGCATGAAGGCCTTCAGTGCTAACAAAACTGCTCTGAGCTCCAGCAGGTTTATGTGCAAGAGTGACTCTGCACTTGGCCATGCGCCTTGGGTAGTGTGATCCCCAGATGGGCACCCCACCCCAGGAGTGATGCTTCTGTTGTGAGAATCACTGATGGTGGCTCCTGTTGGAAAGGAACCCCTTCTCTCAGGTTGCTTTCCTTTTTCCACCATTCGAGAGCATGTAACAGAGTTCCTGTTACTAGGGTCAATTTTGAAAGAGGCTCTCTTTTCTGGCACTAGTGAGCCCTTAGGTGAAACTGGATGTCCCTCATCTGGAATGTGGACCCTAGTACTGTGCCAGTGACAGCCGCCATGTGGCCCAACAGTTGTAGGAACTGTCTTGAAGTTTTTGACTTGTTCAGGACAAAATGAACCTGCCAAGTGTTGAATGCTTCTTACCCTGTCTAGTGGCAGGTAAGCCCTGCCCTGCAGGGTATTTAGCTCGGCTCCTATAAACTGCAATATCCAAGAGGGTTGCAGGACTGACTTCTTTTGATTTATTATGAATCCTAGAGACTCTAGAAGTTCCTGAGTAAGAAGCAGCTGCTCCCTGACATGCTGGGGGAACTTTCCCACTATTGGCCAATCATCTAGGTATGGAAAAATGGTGACACCCTGCTTTCAAAGGTGTACCATTACTACTGCCAGGCACTTTGTAAACACCCTTGGTGCTGAAGTGAGGCCAAATGGCAGTGTTAAGAATTGATAGTGAATTGAAGGGAGTCTGAACCAGAGGTATTTTCTGTGAGACTCTCTCATGTGGATATGAAAATAGGCATCTTTTAGGTCCAGTGATGCCAACCAATCTCCTTTTTGGAGGGTTGGCAGAATCAGTGCCAAGGTTACCATTTTGAACTTTGGCTTTGTTAGGTATCTGTTAAGACCCCAAAGTCTAATATGGGCCGCTATTCCCTATTTTTCTTTGTGGTGATAAAGTATCTTTCTTTCTTTCTTTATTTATTTATTATGCTTTTATTCCCCTACCGTCAGCCACCTGGAACCTCAGCCCGGTCATGGACCTCAGGCTTCCACCTCCAAATCGGCCACGACCATCTGATATCTCCTGACCCACCCCCTCAGGATGGAGCTGTAGCACCGGCCCCCAACAGTGCCGCAAATGATGGGATAGGTCAGAGGGTTGGCCTGGAGGCTAATTGAAGCCAAGGTGGGCTTCAACTAGGGAGGCGGCAGCTGAGAATTTTGTCCTTGTTTTTTTTCTGGGGGTTGGGACAT
This sequence comes from Neoceratodus forsteri, assembly GCA_016271365.2. Taxonomy (NCBI): domain Eukaryota; kingdom Metazoa; phylum Chordata; order Ceratodontiformes; family Ceratodontidae; genus Neoceratodus; species Neoceratodus forsteri. Next base: position 105,740,367 of record JADMNL010000031.1, on the reverse strand, counting down.
ATAATGACATCCGGCATCTGCCCCACCCAGCTGAATGTTCTGATGCCAGTTGCTGCAGTACCCCCAGCCTCCACCAGGGGTCTGCCAAGCACCAGTCGTACTCCTCTCTCTCCCCCAGAGAAGGAGAACAGTCCTCAGGACACTCCATTCTTCTCCCGGCCGGCCGTCTGATGACCCGGGTCCGTTCCCGAAACTGGGTCGCCAGTGACGCAAGCGGAAAACCAACTGCTGTGCTGATGGGCCGGCAGTGATATAGTATCTTGAATAAAGTCCCTTTCCCTCTAAGCTGGTTGGCACTGGTTCTACTGCTCGAGCAAGGATCAGCTTTTGAACCTCTACTTCCAGGGGTTTTCTTTCTGTATTTGAAAATGGTTTGAAAACTCAAGTTCTTAAAGGTGGAAGGGATTTGAAAGTCAGAGACAGCCCCCGACTCATTACCTCTAGGACCCACTTGTCTGTAATGATGTTTTTCCAAACATGAAAATAGTAAGCCAGTCTGCCTCCTACAGGCAGTAGGCAGGTGGCCTGTACAGACACATCAGGGTTACTGTTTTGCTTGGGACTGAGCCTGGGGCTGGGAACCATGCTAGGAACCCCGTCTGCTCCTTCCCCTAAAGTATACTTGCTGTGGATACTGCTGGTATGGGGTTGTAGCCATGGGTTGAAAGAAGGGCCTGCTTTGAAAGGCCCTGCCCCTGCCTCCCCTTCCATAGGGTCTAGTGGATGAGGAAGCTTTTTCCTTTGCAGATTTGCTTCTGTAGGTGGTTCTATACTCATCCACCTTTTTCACATAAGTCTGTCATTTGCCCAAAGAGGGAATGTTCCTCAAGTAGGAAATCTAATGCTTTGGCTCGAGTATCCTGAGTCAGGTTTGTGACTCTCAATCAAGCAAACCTTCTTTGAGCCACAGTGTTTTTTCATCCACCTGGCAGCTGTGTCGTTAGAATCCGTAGCCATTTGAAATTGATACTTGGCTCCTTCCAGACTAAGTCTAGCTGTTTCAGCTAAGTCAGCTGAGACAGGAGACTGTACATTTTCAGACATGGCAAGCACTGAGTGTCAGAGTGATTTCTGGTATTGTGCAGCATAGGCCTGGAAACTGGTCTAATAGCCAAGGAAACCGAAAGGTAGCCTTTCTTGGCCATGCTATCTATTTTCCTTGAATCTTTGTCCGGAGGATGGGAGGCTAGTGGGACCCTTGCCTTGTCACAGGAGGCCACCTGCACTTCTTCTTGATGGTCAAGGTGAGAGAATAAAAATTATGTACCCTGTCTTTCCAGTTGGTACTTTTTAGCCAACCTTTTATCCAAAGGTGGGACAGTGTTAGAAGTCTGCAGTATTTTTAAGGCATCTTTTTTAAAGAATTTATTAGTGGGGAGAAGCAGCTTTTTGGTGGGTGTTAACCCCATCATTTCCACATACTCTACTTCTTCATCCTCAATAACTTCACTTGTGGGAATGTCAAAGACATCCACCATTTTTCTTACAAAAGTGAAGTGAGAGGAAAAATCCTCTGATGCCCTAGGAGGAGAACCAAATTCTTATTCAGGGGAAACCTCTGATTCGATGGGGTCCCCTTCCTCCTCCTCCTCAATGTCCAGGTATTCCTCTTGCTCATAAACAGAAGACTGAGAAGAAGAGCCAATCTGTCTGGCTGGTGTCTGAGGCAAAGGAGTAGTTAGCTCTTGTAAAACCTGAATCACACAGAAGGCCTGTGCAATCTCTTCTGCATCTGGCATTTTTATTGCAGGTACAGAAGTCCCCAAAGGCTTCTCAGCAGGGGGTTCTGTGTGCTTAGTCTTTTTAGACTTTTTTGAGGGAACCGAAGAGTCAGCCGGTTCAGCAAGCCTCTTTGAAACTGCTTGAATACCTGCCTCAGGGGCGGCAGGTACAGTAGTTAAAATTGATGTGGTTTCACCCACAGGCATAGAGAATGTCAGCTGATGAGAGCCAGAGGGACCCTTTGAAACAGACATCTTTTTCTTTAACTACAAAGAACCCCAGAGCAAATGCCCTGAGGCATGGGTTATCCTGGGAGGATATTGGCCATACAGCCAAATTTTAAAGAGAACACAATTGCACATACCTCAATAATGCAACAAGTCAATGATAGGTAGCAGATTGCCTTGGGCAATAGCCAAGCGGGCCTTGCTAGTCAGGAAATGTTTGAGCTGATATCCCGCCCCAAGTTTTTGGTTAACCCAATGTACAATGGAGTTTACGTGCTCCGTGTAGGAGAGGGGTCGAGGGTTATGCCCAGGTACTTGAAATTGGGAACATTTTCTAGTGTTGGGCCATTAGGTGTAAGCACTGCAGAGAGAGAGAGAGATGAGACTTGGCAATATTGGCCAGGTAAGGCTGTGATCCAAAAAGCATCACCTTAGTTCTTTTTAGCATTGACCAGTAGCCTGCCGAGCCATAGTTATGGGACAGGATAGAGGATATTTTTGCTACTGACTTGCCACTGTAAAACAGTACAAGATCATCGGTTTACAGAAGAGCTTCACAGGAGAGGCATTCAGAGGGGCGGGAGTTTATAAAGATGGAGAACAGGGGCTGCCCAGTGGCACTGAGGGTTGAGGTGCTGGACGCCACACCTCGCGCCACGCTGGTGACCAGAGTTCAGGAGTGAGCTCGGGAGCCAGGTGTCGGCAGGGGATGGTAGAGGATTGAGCGCCCTCGGGCGGCTCTCCTCTCCGGGCGGGTGGGTGAGGGAAAGCTCGGTGCACCAGCGGCTCCCGGTGGAGATCAGGAGTGCTGCAGTGCACAGGCTGCACACTACACAGCGTGACTGATGCTGGCATGGTTGCCATGTACTGTTGCATCAGATGTACCGACGCAGGGAGGGGGAAGGTCCAAAAAGAGGGAAACCTGTCCCCCATGCCCTCTGCCAGGCTTACCCAGACTGGCTTTCAGTTCCTTCTGCCAGCCCTCACCTGTGGCCACAGACTGCCTTAGAAGAGCGCCCAAGAGGAGATAGGCGACCCACCCTGGATAGGTTAAACCAGGGGTGCTGGCTGCGGGGGAGTGCAGGAGAGTGGAGGTGCAGTTCTGGGAGCCTCAGGTGGGCAGGACACAGACATGGATGCCTGAGAGAAGGTTCCTCGGGCTGTGACCGGAGTGAAAGAAAGTTGACAAAGACGGAGAACAGTAGCAGCCCAAGGATGGAGCCCTGAGGGCCACCCATAGAGACAGGGAGGGCAGGGGAGATAGCAGGGCAATACATACAGACTGGGATCGTCCAGAGAGATAGCTCCTAAACCATAGTGAGGTCTCTGGAGAGCAGCCAAGTTGGTGGAGAGTGGAATGTAATAGGCAGTGGTTGGCCAGGTCAAAGGCTTTGTATATCTATATCTATACATATATAATTTACTGCATAGGTGCAGTATGTTAATGTAAGAGATTTATTTTCTTTTCAGAATATCATGTTTGATTAAATGGCTTTAATATATGACTGAAAATAGCCTGTTTAAACCAATACTACCTAAATGTTTACTTAATTTTGGGATCTAGCAATGCAATAGTCATATTTAAACATCAACATTTTCTAAATTTATGTGAACTTCTTTGGGGGGAGTCTATTTGGGGTGCTACTTTTCTTTTAATGCTGTGTTATATATCGCTATTCTTAGATAGGTTGATAAATTCCTATCAAGATCTGTAATTAGTAGCTCAACCTTTGTGGCAAATGTTTAAATTTTAATAGTGGTAATGCATAGCCCAGATTAATACTGTACTTTCTAGTGATGAAACAATTATTGTCAACACCTGAAGTATACAAGTAATACAGAATATATATATATCTTTTCTATTTCTGTTTTATCCCCTTCCGACGCTGGCAATTTCACCTGACCAACCACTCAGCACAGCAGGCTCAGAGGGACCACTCATCGCGCCGTGATTTACCCCCTAGGTGGGGACGGAGTGAGAGCAGGCAGCCAGCTCCCTTAGCCATCCCTCCCGGTTCCAGCACCTTGAATCTCATTGGGTTTCCTTCTTGAGCCATGCTGTGCTGGTGGTGAGGGCACGTCCGACCCTCTTGTTGGTATTGCACCGGACCAGATGTTTTCTGGTGTATGCCCTCCTCAAGATGTGGCGTACACTGTTACCAAGGCATAAGCCGGCGTCCATCATGCTTCACCCCCTACGTGTAGTGCGGGCATGCAGATCTTCCAGCTGCCGCTAGAGGTTGGTCATGCACCAGACCATGACCCCCCCCGAGGAGATGAGTGATCCCTGAGACACTCAAGCCTACTCTCCCTGGCCGGCTCTCTGACAATCCGAGCCTGTTCCCAAACTTGGGTTACCAGCGTCCTGAGCTTTAGCTCTACCACTGTGTAGGTGGGCCAGCTAATATTTTTTCTTGGTTTAGTCTTAAACTTACTCTCCATCCACAGTACTTACCCTGTATTACTGTATAATTCTGCAGGTTATGGATTTCATTTTATGAAGTGTTTATGTTTTAAATACTCTTTAAATAAGGATATAAGCTGGTGTCTACAATATTTGATTGAAAATGTAAGAAATTATAAGAAAAAAAAAAGAAGTCTCCTGGGCAAAGGTGGGTAGCACCAGTGACGGGGATTAACACTGGAAGTCACCTGGGCAGAGGTGGGTTGTATTTGTGATGAGGATAAACAAACAGAATTACACCTCTCTGAAAATAAAAATGAATGTTCTTCCACGGACTCAGATGCTACACTCTGACATTTCTGCTGCGCCACAGTGCTGCACCAAAGTGAATGGCAGTTTCTGTGTTCTAGAGGTTCTGATTGCTGTCTGGGTTTTACTAAGACCTAAGAGTACCTTGCAAGGGGCTGCATTTTTATCCTCGCTCTGGGCACATATCATGTTCTTGGTCACACCACCGTCCCATAATTTCCTGCTGTTGCACTTGTTGAGGTCAAGTACCCACATGCTGAGCTCCTTCAGTATGTCAGAAAGGTGTCTGTACTCCTTCAGCTCCTTCGTCACACCCCAGCCGAACACGGAACATTTTGTTTGTGGAGGCAGGTTGTGATCTTTCTTGGGAAGCTGAACAAGTTTCACATACTGATTCAGAGAGGCTTTGCGGTCCAGCTGTTTATGGATGAGAAGATATTTGTTAGTGAGGTCTACGCCCCATCACAGTGCTGCCAGATTTTTAGTACATACTGAGGGTTTATTCTCCCCCCCCCCGACACATCTCCTACTGTAAATATATTCAGGACCCTCTGAGTACAGCTGGACCATAACAGGATTATTTATTTTTTTCTATATCTTTGCTTTTTATCTCCTGGCCACCACTGACACCTCAGCCCCCCCACCATCCCCGACCCCCCCAGCCACTGGGACTTACTGGCATCACCAGAGTGCTCCCTGGATTACCCTCCAGGATGGAGCTGTCGAGGAGCCCTTCCCGTAATCCCCTGAGCAGTGTCACATTGAGATCCAGTGGTGCCATGCCACGGGCAACTGCGAGAGGCATGGCAATGGAGGCAGTATCATTCCACGACCAGATTTTTCTTCCCTGTGTTGTTGCTGGGATGTGGGTTCAACGGATGCTGGGATCCACCCATATCATGCGTCCAACCCACCCCCCTGGTGAGACACCAGACAGTGCTCTGGTGAACGGTGTACCCCGTGGTCACCTGGGAACATCGAACCAGAGACACACAACCTCCCTCCCGACACCTCCCCAGGGGAGGAGAGCTGCCATATGGCATCTCAATCCAGCCCTCTCCCATGCCGAGCCATTCCCGAACCCGGTTCGCCGGTGCTGCATGAGGTGTGGCATCCAGCAACTCAACCCTCTGCACCATCGAGCCCCATAATAGGATTATAAACATTCCTCCCACAATGCCTTTTCTAGATACATGAGGGAGGAGAGGAAGACAAGGGGAGGGACAGTGAGAATCAGAAGGGCAGGGGGAGAGGGGGACTGTGCAGAGGAGGATCAGGCTGAAATCTTACATAATTACTTCCACTCAGTCTTCATAGTACAGGGAGGGGGAAAGGACCAGCATGTAGTAGAAAGCTCCAGGGGATCGAAGAAATGGACACTAGTCCCATTACAGAAGAGTCATAAAGGTGTTGGAAGCCCTTAAAGTGAATAAGGTGCTGGGGCCGGACAGAATTCACCCAAGGGTCCTACAGGAGCTGAGCGATGTGCTAGCTGCCCCTCTGACAACACTGTTCAGTACTTCTTTGGAGACAGGGTTAGTGCCAAAGGACTGGAGGATGGCCCATGTGGTTCCGCTGCTTAAGAGTGGCAGCAAAGAGTAGGCTAGCAACTACAGGCCCGTCATCTCACTTCAGTGGTGGGGAAATCGAAGGAGACCCTATTGAAGGAGAGGATGGACTATGGAGATATCTGGAGATCAAAGGGCTACAGGACAACTGGCAGCATGGCTTCATAGAGGGGTGGTCAGTCACATGACTCTCACAGATTTCGTTTACTGGGGACTAGGGAGGTGGAGGCGGAGCAGGGAAGGGCTGTGGATGTGGCCTAACTGGACTTCAGTAAGGCCTTCCACACTGTGCCACACAGGAGGCTGGTGAAAAACCTATGTAGCCCAGAAGTAGGGCAGAAAGTGGTAAACTGGGTATTTATTTATTTTTATTTTAGTCTTTGGTAACTGGGTAAGGCCCACTAGGCACAACTGCCTGTTTTCAGGGGTGACCTGGGAGCACTGGGTGGTTAAGTGACTTGCTGAGAGTCACACAGCATGCAAGTGGAGGTTGTGAGAATCAAACTCAGGTCTGGTCTGCTGGATGTACCAAGCTTGTTCACACCTCGTTCCTCTAACCTCTAGGCTATACTGCCAGTATCAAACTGGCTAAAGGATAGGAGGCAGAGGGTGGTGGTGAATGGCAGGCACTTGGGGGACAGAAGAGTGTCTAGGGTTCCATGTCATAACAGCGGTCGCTATTATGGTGAGTGTATATCGCCAAAAAGCAAATTGGCAATATACACTTTAAGGTGCCCAGACTTCTGGATGTAAAAAAAGTGTTTTGTGGGGGGCTGTGCCCTCGCACACCCCTTAATTAGGATTCTCAACTCTAGGGAGGGTGCATGTCGGGGAGGGGGCAAAATCCGGATTGTGCAAAAAACTAAGTGCTGCAGCTTGCAGCTGAGGCAAAATGTAACCCATTACCAGTCTCGAACCCAGTACCTGCTCTACCAGAGCTAGTCTCCCACACCAACGTGCCACATGGCTAGCTCGGTGGCAGCAAGTACACCAGTGCCTGAAAACCCCTTCCCTGTCCCTCCCCTTGCTATTATCCCATACCTTCGCTATTCTGCAGGGCAGCGCACAATAAAAGCACCCAGAATGAGTCACTATATTTCTAGTTGCTCATTCTGGGTCACTCTTCTGACTTGATACCGTGACTAGCAGGGTGCCGCAAGGATTAGTGTTAGGATCAGTCCTCTTCAATGTCTTCATAAGCAACACTGCAGAGGAGCTGGAAGGGAAAGTGCATCTCTTTGTGGATGATACAAAAATCTGCAACAGAGTGGACACTCAGCAGGGGGTGGAGAGAGAGTGCAGAGGGATCTAGAGAGGCTGGAGGAGTGGTCCAAGGTGTGATAACTGGGTTTCAGTACCAAAAAGTGCAAGGTCATGCACCTGGGGCAGAGAAACCCAGGAACTGTGTATGGGATGGGGGGTACTTAAGGTCACCAAGCAAGAAAGGGACCTTGGGGTCATCGTATCTGATGACCTCAAGGTAGCTGGTCAGTGTGACAGTGCAATTGGAAAGGCTAGTGGGATGTTGGCGTGCGTTGGAAGGAGGATTTCTGGCAGGAGGAGGGAGGTGATACTGCCACTGTATCATTCACTCGGAGACCCCATCTGGATACTCTGTCCAGTTCTGGAGGCTGCACCTCCAAAAGAAAACAGACAGGGTGGAAGGGGTACAGAGAAGGGCCGCCAAAATGGTATGGGAATCGCATGAGAAGCTGTACGAGTAAAGGCTGTGGGATCTCAACATATATTCCCAGGAAGAAAGAAGAGCGAGAGGGGACATGATTGAGACCTATAAGTACTGTACCTCACAGGGCTGAACAAGGTGTAGGTGGGCTGTCTCTTTTAGAGAAAGGAAGGCAGCAGGACAAGGAGGCATGCAAGGGGGGGGGGTTGAAAAGGGATGTGAGGAAATACTTCTTCCCAGAAAGTTGTGGATGACTGGAGCAGCCTACTGGCAGAGGTTGTGGGGGAAAGACTGTTCAAGTATGTGTGGGACAGGGGGAAACAAGTCGGTAGAAAGGGAGGAGGGGTGGACGCAGATGACCAAGACGGCTCAGAGGTGTCAGAAGAAAAAATTACTCACCTTAGTAATGTTGTTTCTTCTAATGGAGTCTTGCTATATTATAGACATTAGCAGTTTGATCCAGCTCTAGAACTGCCCCGGAGTGCAATGGTTAAAACCATTCCAAAATAGAATTTTGGCACGAGAGCAGCTCTATCTGTGTCATTTCAAACTTGAACTGTCAGATCTTTACGAGCCAAATTCACTAAGGTCTGTGTGGAAGCTGTAACCTACACTAGCCAAATGGCTACCTAAATAATAACAACCATTGATGGTCCCAACACCCAAGACTCAAGTCAGGGACCAGAAATACTAACACCATTCTAATAATATGAAAATAGAACATAAGTATAATAAAACACACACATGCTACACATACACACCCCAAAGTCCCAAAGGGGACAAAATGCTAACAGGACATAAGTAGTGCCCACACTAAGTTGCCCGCACCCCACCAAGTAGAGGTTCTGAGAGGGCAGGTTGGGAGGTTCATAATATAGCAAGACTCCATTAGAAGAAACAACATTACTAAGGTGAGTAATTTTTCTTCAAACAACATGAAGTCTTGCATATTATAGACATTAGCAGAATACACAGCAGTACCTCCATGGAGGAGGGCAGAACCTACTTAGGAATAGGCTCTGAAGAACAGCTGCCAACCCGAGCATCTCTCCTGGCCTGGACATCCAGGGAGTAATGCTTGGTAAAAGTGTGTACCGCTTTTCCAAGTAGCAGCCTGGCAAATCTCTAATAAAGGGATATCTCTGGCAGCAGCTAGAGGACTTAGCTGTACCCTTGGTAGAATGAGCCCTCAAACTGGGGGCTCTGCCCACTTTCTGATAACAAAATTGGATACAAGAGACAATCCACCTGGCTATTGATCTCTTAGTGGCAGGTTTGCCTTTCCCAACTTCACCATAGGTAAGAAAAGTTGGAGGGATTCAAACCTGTGACCTTTGGTACGCCTATATAATAACTAAAAGCTCTCTTAACATCCAGGTTGTGCAACCTCCTCTCACCAAGAGGAGTGATCAGTGAAAAATACTGGAAGGGAGATAGATTGATTAAGATGGAAATCTGAAACCACCTTAGGCAAAACTTCCTATTAGTCCTAAGGACTACCTTATCCCTGTGGAAAGAAACAAGTCAGTCTCCACTGACAAGGCTTGCACCACTTATGCATCTGGCAGAAGTGATAGCCACTAGAAAAACAGTTTTCCAAGTTAGGTACTTAAGCTCTGCAGAAGACAGAGGTTCAAAGGGGTCATTAACTGGGCAATGCAAACATTAAGGTCCCAAGCAGGGCCGGTTCCCAAAGGGAGGATTAGTATGGAGTAATCCCTTAAAAAACTTGGAAAACACAGGATGAGAGGAAAGAGGGATGACTTTCCTGTTGACACAAAAGCAGACACAGCTGCCAAATGAACTCTCAGGGTAGCTGGTCTGAGACCCAAGGAATTAAGATGTACCATGTAATCCAACAAAATGGGCAATTAGCAGACTGGGGAAATATTTTCCCCAGCACACCAAATGGAAAACCTTTCCATTTAGAACTATAAGTAGCTCTAGTGGAAGGCTTTCTGAAAGCCTTTAGGATCTCAAGAACACCCTGAGAGAGGTGTAAATCAGCAACTCTAACTCCTCAAGAGCCAGGCCTTGAGGTTGAGGGATTTGAGGTCCGGATACCAAACCCTTCCCTGGGCACAAGTCAACAGATTGTGATTCCTGGGGAGGCACAGGGGAAGATGGACTGTCAGAGACAGAAGGAGGGGTACCAGGGCTGCCTGGCTCAATCCGGGCAATCAGAATCACCCTGCAAGGCTGAGATCTGATTTTGACTAGTACTTTGAATAGGAGAGGAAAGGGGGAAAGCATAGAGGAACTTCCCTCCCAATCCAGAAGAAGGGCATCCAGGGAACTGAGCCCAGCACTGGAGGCCTGCAACAGAACAGAGGAAGTTTGTGATTGTCTGGGGCTGCAAAAGATCTATCTGAGGGATGCCCCACCTGGCAAAACTATCCCAGCACTTGAGGATCCCGGGACCATTCGTGATGGCCCTGGGAAATCCTGCTGAGGGCATCCGCTAGGATATTGTCCTTCCCTGGAAGATGAATCTAGTGAGGGAAGTGTTCAGGAAATAGGCCAGAGACCACAACTTCATTGCCTCGTGCACAAGGTCGAAGACCGAGTGCCCCTGCTTGTTGATGTACCACATTGTTGTGGTGTTGTCTGTTCTGACTTGTATCACCTTGTCGTGGACAGATGCAGAAAAGCTTGAAGAGCTAAAAAGACAGCTCTGAGTTCCAGCAAATTGATGTGGAGCAGAGATTCCTGGGGACCAACTCCCTGAGTGGAAAGGTCGCCCATGTGGGCTCCCAACCCAGAAGGAAGCATCTGTAGTGAGAGTCAAGTCGTGAGAAGGGAAATGAAGGGGACCCCCGCCTAAATTGCTCTGATCCTTCCACCACTGGAGAGCTAGGATCAAGGTTCGAGTCACTGGGACCAACTTGGAAAGGGGGTCTCTCTCTGAGACCAAAAGGTTCTCAAGTGAAACTGAATGTCTCTCATCTGAAATCTGGCTCCTGCACAACAGCTGTGGATGCAGCCATGTGCCCCAGGAGCTGCAGAAAGTGTCTTGCTGGTCGAGAGACCTGCAGAGTGAAGGAAGAGGCCAGAGCCACTAAATTCCTTACCCTTCTGGGGAAGAAAGGTTCTGGCTAGCTTTGTGTCCAATTCTGCCCCTATAAAGGTGAGTACCTGGACTGGTTCCAGAACTGACTTTGGTAGGTTTAGCAGAAAACCCAGGGAGGTGAGGAGCTGCTGGGTGACCTGCAGGTGAGATTTTACCTGTTCTGGGGACTGGCCTACAATGAATCAGTCGTCTAGATAGGGAAAAACAGCAATCCTCTGCCTCCTTAAGTGGGCCACTGCTAGACACTTTGTGAATACCCTTGGAGCAGAGGTAAGGCCGAAGGGCATTGCTCTGAACTGGTAATGACCTGAGGGCAGTTCGAATCTGAGGTACTTTCGATGGGATCTTCTGATTAGGACATGGAAATAGGCATCCTTGAGGTCCAGGGAGGCTAGCCAGTCCCTGGCCTTAGGGAAGGTAAAATCATTGCCAGAGTTACCATTTTGAACTTTGGTTTCAAAAGATGCTTGTTCAGATATCTGAGATCTAAAATGGGCCGCCATTCTCCTGTCTTTTTTGGGGTAAGGAAGTATCTGGAATACAGACCCCTGCCCTGATGCAGGGGAGGAACCCTTTCTACTGCTCTGAGAGCTAACAGGGATGAGACCTCTGTTTCCAGAGCGAGGGTCTCTGAAGCACTTGCAGGTAGAAAAAGTCTGCTTCTCAACTTGGGAAACTTTTTGAAGCTGAGAACCAGACCCTGGCTTACTACTTCCAGAACCCACTTGTCTGAGGTTAAAGAAGCCCAATCCTGACTGAAGTAAGCCAGCCTGCCCCCCACTGGTACAGGAGAATCGGCCCTGGGCACCCCATCAGGGTGCCTGTTTCGCAGGAGCTTTAGGCTGGGGGGTGGGAGCAGGTCTGCCCACCCCTCGTCTGCCCCTGCCTCTGAAGAAGCCCCTCTGAGCATAGGCAGAGGAGGCCTGAGTCTGGTAGAAAGGCCTGTGAAAAGGCCTACCCCTACCCCTGGGGGCATGCCTTTGAGGAGTGGCTTGCCGCTCCTTAGCCTGGGCACTCTTGTAAGTAGTCCTATATTCATCCATCTTCTTCATGTAATTCTCTGTCTGCTCTCCAAACAGAGAATTTCCCACCACAGGAAAATCCATAGCCTTAGTCTGGGTATCCTGTGACAAACTAGTACACCTGAGCCAGGCCAACCTACGAAAAGCTACAGATGTGGCCATGACCCTAGAGGAAACATCATTAACATCCACAGCAGCATGAAACTGAACCTTAGAGGCTTCAATGCCATCAGCAGCCACCTGTTCTAGTTCACTAGCCAGCTGGCCATGGGCCTGCTTGGCCAATTGCATAACAGTATCCCATCTAGATTTCTGATACCTAGCTACATAAGCCATATAATTTGCTTGCCTGAGTCCCAGAGAGGCTGCCATATACTGTTTTTTGCCATGGCATCAATCTTCCTGGAATCCTTGTCAGGAGGATGTGAAGCAAGGGAATATTAGCTTTATCATAGGCAGCAGCCTGAACTACTCCCAACATGACTGCATTGCTGAGAAAGGAATTTGTATCAGGGCCTGACAATGTATACCTTCTGTCCATCTTTTTATCTACAGGAGGCACAGAATTAGAGCTTTTAAAATTTTAATTGTTTGTTTCCTAAAAGACTTATGTAAAGGAATAGACAATCTCCTAGACTCTGGAATATCCATCATTTCTACAAAATCAGGCTCCTCTTGCTCATCCACAGCCTCTTCTAAAGGAAGCTGGAGGGTTTCAGCAACTTTTTTATAAAACATAAAATGAGATGGGGACTCAGACAGCATAGGGGGAGATTCTAAAGGTCTGTCTGGGGAGATGTCCGGTTCAATGGGCACACCCAGACCTTCTCAGCCACATTCATACTGTTCATAATCCTCCTCCCCCTCCTCTGGTTCATAAAATTCCTCAATATCATAATCCTGAACCACTGGGACCGGACGAACCGACCTTTTACCAGATAGTGGTGGCTCGGACGGACCCTGAGACAGTGACTGGACAATTTGTATGGCTTTTGCTATCTCTGCAGCAGTTGGAGAAGGAATTTTGGACTTCAGACCTGCTGATTTTCTAGTTTTCTTTACTGGAATTGGTTCCTCAGAACCAGCTTTTCTTTTGCCCGAGGAAGTCTGGCCCTGGTCAGAGGGCACTCCCTCTGGTTCGGCTGGCACCGAACCGGGCTGGCCATCCGGGTCAGCTGGATCTTTTGCCTCTCGCTCCCTGAGCCTGCCCAATCTTTTTCCAGGGTGGCTGCAGGAAATTTTACATACCTGGCAGTCTGACTGAGGTGGTCAAACCCCAGACAATAAACACATGGTGTGGGTCAGCCTTTGCAAGACTTCCCCACAAACATCACAGTGTTGAAACCAGTGGGCCGGTTTTCTTTTGGATTTCTCAGACATAATGCCAGCCCTAACCAAAAACTTGCCCTTTTAACGGCAGTGCCAGGTAAGACACCTTATCGGTTCCTAATCAGTGTCACTGGTATTGGAAAAACGATAAACTGCTTTTTTAGAACCGATAAGAACCGGGAACCGCACTCTAAAATAGTAACTTTTAGTTTTAAATGAGTTTTAAACCACTGATCGGTTCAAAACCGAACCGATAACTTACAAGTTCCACACAGACAAAACTTCATTTACTTACGGTTACCACAGATAGAGCTTGAACCGAACAGTTTTGATGTTAAATAAACTATTCTCGGTTAAATCCAACCGAGAAAACACTTTTTAAAACGAGAAATGAACCGAGCAGAAGGAGAAATCTCCGGAGCGACTGTTCACTGAGGCGGAGTAAAGAATCTGACGGTTCAAGTTTGAAATGACACAGATAGAGCTGCTCTCGTGCCAAAATTCTATTTTGGAATGGTTTTAACCATTGCACTCCGGGTCAGTTCTAGAGCTGGATCAAACTGCTAATGTCTATAATATAGCAAGACTTCATGTTGTTTGAACAGGCAGGCAAAATCAGAGTAGACTAGATGGGCCAACCAGTCCTTTTCTGTTGATATAATCTCTGTTTCTATGCCCAGCCAATACCAGCCATGAGTATAGCACTGTGGGCTGCTTCAGAGCTACTGAGACTCTCTGTTTATGTACCCCCACCCCCAACAGACTCTGTTGTCTGCTGCTCCATTACATGTTGGGGGTTCTTTTGTGACCCAACCTGCAGAGCTGGGAGTCTGATTCAGGACAGGGGAAGGGCATGTCCCAGGAGCGGGGTATGACATGGGCCTACTGTGTCCCAAGCTTTTTAATGCCTCACTCATCCAACAGCAGGGTGGAATAGCCCCCACTTCTTCTCCAGGGTTTGTTCTGTCCACATGGGGAGGGTGCGCCTTCCCACACTGCGTAATGGAAGACAAGCTTCTTCACTTTATTTTCTGTAATTTTAGTTACAATTTATTTACCAAGGACAGCCCAATCAGATTAATGTCTCATTTTCACTAGGGCCCTGCCTCTAATCCATTTGACAGTGGGCACTAAAGCACAGGGAGGTCAAGTGACTTGTTCAAGGTCACACAGGGAGCCAGACACAGTGGTGAGATCTGAACCTGCGATCTTTGGTTCTACAGCTGTGTGCTAATGTATAGATATAGAACAGTTACGAAAGAACTTACCGTAACAGTAAATCTTCGAGGGGATCTCAGTCATCAGGTAACACTGTAGGAACCTTTGTCATCGGTGAAAGGGAATCCACACAGAAGATTTTCAGCAGTACAGCTGGGTCCACCCACTCCATCGACATTGCCAACCCTATACAGGCGTAGGCGGTCCCACTCCCTCCTCAGTTCTTTCCCCAAGAGACTGAGGGAGCTAGGTTCTTGCCCTGGGGGATCAAGGAGAGAAAAGAGGTGCCCAGACCTAAGTGAAAAGCTGGATACACCATACAGCCAGTTCCTAGACAGGAGCCCCAAGAAGGGGGATGGTGGGAGGGAAAATATACCTGCTGACTGAGATCCCCTCAAAGATCTACTATTACGGTAAGTTCTTAAGCAACTGTTCTATCTTCTTCAGGGGTATCTCAGTCATCAGGTAACACTGTAGGAATGAGTACCAAGCAGTACAAGTGCAAAACGGACAGTCTGGGAGGAGGGTTCTCCATAAACTTAAGACAGGAGTCCCTGCAGCACAGCCCTGCCAAAACCTGCACGGGCTCTTCAGGCAACATACAGACTGTAATGCTTGGTGAAAGTATGGACTGTACTCCAGGTGGCAGCCGCACAAATGTCAGTTGCTGAGACCCCTCGGAAACAAGTTACCAAGGTAGCCATTCCTCTGGTGGAATGATCTTTGACAGCCCCAGGCAATTCCTTGCCATACTTGTAGCAGAACACAATGCAATTTGCCAACCATTTGGATAAACATTGCTTAGAAACTGAAATGCCTCTCTACACGGGGCAAAGGAAAAAAAGTGCTTTGACTTTCTGAACTCCTTAGTCCTAAACAGGTAATACTTCTAAGTTCTGCGCACATTTAATGTATGCAGCAGAGCTTCCCTGGATTAGCACGCTCAGGAAAATAAACAGGAAGGTAGACAGACTGATTGAGAGTAAACTCTGAAACCACTTTAGGCAGAAACTTAGGATTTGTGCGCAGACACCCTGTTGTTGTGAAAAATCAAATAAGGCTCCTCACACCAGAGGGCCTGAAACTGAAATTCTTTGAGCAGAAGTAATTGCAACTAAAAACAGTGCTTTCCAAGAGAGGAAGCACAAATTGAAAGTCGCGATTGGCTCAAAAGGGGAGAGTAAATTTTTCCAAAATAAAATTCAAGTCCCAAGCTGGGGCAGGGGAACGGATTGGGGGTTTCAGATGCAGGATGCCCCTTAGAAAGGTACAAGAGACATCCAGCTGAGCAATCATGTGGTCACCCACAGGCTCATGAAATGCAGAAATAGCCGAAAGGTGGACCTTGAGGGAGGAATATTGGAGGCCTGAGTCGGAGAGCGAAATCAGGTAGTCCTGGATATGATTCCCCGAACAGGTGAAAGGGTCTAGGTTATGTTTGGAAGCCCAGATGGCAAACCGCTTCCACTTCATGGCATGTGTGGCTAAGGTGGAAGGCTTCCGGGTGGCCACAAGGATGTCCGCCACCCTGTTAGAGCCCCCGAACCTGGCGATGGCTATGTTTTCAGGAGCCAGGCATGCAGATGGAGGGACCGGAGGATGGGATGGAGAAGGGTCCCCTGATTCTGGGTCAGTAGATTCCTGCAAAGAGGAAGAGGGCTCGGAGGTTCCTCCACCATCTGCTGAAGGAGAGGAAACCATATCTGATGAGGCCAGAATGCAGCCACTAGGACCGTGCAGGCCCCCTCCATGTACAATTTGAATATCACCCTCTGGATGAAGGGAAATGGAAGGAATGCATAAAGAAACCACCCAATCCAAGAGAGGGACAACGTGTCTCACCAGAAAAATACAGACCCTGGATCTAGTGAGCAAAAATTGAGCAGTTTTGTGTTGCGTGCGGATGCAAAAAGGTCCAACTCTGGACGACCCCATCTGTCGAACAAGTCTTGCGATGGATGAGAGAAGCTCCCATTCATGCATGCTGGACTGAGTCCTGCTAAGACTGTCTGCCAGGGGGTTTAGGATACCTGGCACGTGGACCGCTGAGAGCGTCAGACTGTGATCTAACACCCAGTACCACACTCTCGTGACCTCCCTGTAAAGGTGGTACAAATGAGGCCCCCCCTTGCTGATGTAGTACACTACACTTAGATTGTTCGACTGCACCAGCAGCTGACCTGGAGCAAGGTGTTCCTGAAAGGCCTACATGGCATACAGCAATTGCTTCCAGGACCTGCCCCCCCATCTTGTATTCTGCCCATCGGTTTTTCCTCCCGATGTGCATTATCTTGCACTTTTTTGCACTGAATGACAATCACCACTTTCTTGACCACTGCACCAGTTTATCCAAGTCCATGCACATTTTTCCAACCCCTTCCTCTGTATCCAATCTATTGCAGATCTTTGTATCATCTGTGAACAGACATATCTTCCCCTCTAGCCCCTCCGCTGTGTCTCCTATAAAAACGTTAAACAGGAAGGGCCCTAGTACCAACCCCTGAGGTACCCCACTAGTGACCGAGCCCTCTGTTGAGTGCACCCCATTTACAACTACCCTTTGCCTTCTGTCCCTAAGCCAGTTACCCACCTTACTACTATCGGATCCAGCCCTGAGCATCTAATTTTGTTCAGCAGCCTCCTGTGCAGCACAGAGTTGAATGCTTTGCTCAAGTCAAGGTATGCAATGTCCACCGTACCCCCCTGATTCACTACCATGGTGACCCAATCAAAGAATTCAGTCAAGTTTGTTTGATATGACCTTCCCTCCATGAACCCATGTTGCCGATAGTCTTGCAGTCCACTGGCTTCAAGGTAGCTAGTTATCCTTTTCTTTAGCAGTTTTTCCATAAGTGTCCCCACCACCGATGTCAAGCTCATCGGTCTGTAGTTGCTTACCTCCTCTCTTTCCCCTCCCTTGTGGAGGGGGACCACATCTGCCCTTCTCCAGTCGACAGGTACCTTCCCCGTTTCCAGGGACCTATTAAATACGCTAGCTAGAGGCCCAGCTATTTCATTCCTTAGCTCCTTCAATACTCTGAGGTGCACCCCATCAGGGCCCAAGATTTTGTCCACCTTCAGCCCCAGTTCCCCCAGGACTTCCCTTTCTAGGAGCGGACTAGTATTCATCTCCCTTGTTGCCACCTCCCATCTCTGATCCTACTGCCCTCCCCTTCCCCCGTGAATACAGAACAGAAGTAGCTGTTTAATATTTCTGCCTTCTTCTGATCATTCTCCACCAGCCCTCCACTCTTGTCTTTTTAGCCTAACTACCCCCCCCTTCGACTTTCTCCTCTCGCTCACATACCAGAAGAAAGTTTTTTCCCCCTCCTTGACAGAGCTTACTACATTTTCCTCCGTTCTTGGCTTTGCTTTTCTGACCTCTGATCCTGCCTCCTTCTGCTTTTCCTGGTATACCACCCAATCTTCCTCTTTCTGAGTCTGTATCTCCTAAAAGAGGTTCTCTTTGCTCTTTTTCCACCACTGCTCTGCTGAACCATAGTGGCTTCCGTCTTTTCCTGTTTTTGCTGACCTGTTTGATACAATGATGTGTGGCCTCCAATATTGCCCCCTTTATTGCCTCTCACTTTTCTCCACCGTCAGCATCTCCACCCCTGCCAGTGCTTTCTGAAGGCAGACCCCAATTTTCCTAAAGTCTGCGCACCTGAAATCCTGTATCTTCACCTTGGATTGGAGACTCACAGTAGCAGTCTCCATCACGAACCAAACTGTACTGTGGTCACTTGTACCAAGGTTCTCTCCCACTGAAACCTTCCTCACTCTTTCTCCATTTGTACAAACTAGGTCTAGGATAGCCCCCTCCCTGGTTGGTTCTTTCACCAGCTGTCTCATCAGTGCCTCTTGCAGTGAGTCAATGATTTCCCTACTTTTGGTGGATGCCACTGATGGGGTACACCACTCTACATCTGGCATATTGAAGTCCCCCTTCAGCAGCACCTGCCCCCTGTTAGATACCCTCTAGATCTGGAATGGAACGCCTTGAAGCAGGTTCAAGGGATCCATCCACCACTGCAGTAGTTTGTGTACTGGGGAAGAGACCAGGACTGGTTGTTTCAACTTGTCCACGCGCTGGTCCCACTATACCCAGAGGGTCCACTGGAGGGTACACATATGGAGCCTGGCCAGCAGAATGGTGGGCATGACAGCTGCCATCAGGCCCAGCAATCTGAGATAAACCCTGGCAGGAATGTACCAGCGTTGGGCAACTTCCTGAGCTTCCATAGCTTCCTGGGCTATGAGGCACTCTGCCCTGTTTTGGGGCAGGAAGGCCTTCCCCCATGCAGAGTCCAGAACCACCCCTACATACTGCAGCCTTTGGGATGGTACTAGAACAAACTTGGGCAGGTTTACAGTAATGCTCAGGAGTGGAAGAGATGGAAAGTTCACTCCAGAGTCCACAACAGCTGTTCCCTGGATGGGGCCTTTAGGAGCCAATCGTCCAGATAAGGGAAGACATACAGTCCCCCTGTTCTAAGAGCTGCTGGAACTGCTGCCAAGCACTTAGTAAAGACTTGCAGTGCAGAGGATAAACCAAAGGGCAGCACTTTAAACTGATAATGCTCATCCTGAAAGGCAAAATGGAGAAACTTCCTGTAAGGAGGAAAGACCAAGATGTGCAAGTAAGCCTCCTGCATGTCCAGTGAACAGAGCCAGTCCCTCGTCTTGAGGAGGGGCATTAGAGCTGGCAACGTTACCATCCAGAACTTTTTCTCCTGGACAACAGACTGAGGTCCTTTAGATCTAAAATAGGCCTCCGATTTCCAGTCTTTTTGGGGACCGGGAAAAACCTGGATTCAAACCCCTGGTTTCTCTGGCGTCTGGACAATGGTTCGATGGCCTGCTTGCGCAGAAGAGACTGTACTTCCTCCCAGAGAACAGACAAGTGAGCTGAGGGATAATTGGAAGATGGAGGAGTTGTGTCTGGAAGTCACTTCATGAGCTCTAAAGTGTGCCTCTTTTCTATGATCTGCAGAATCCATATGTAACCCCCTTGTTCCCAGGGGTTACTAGAATCCCATTAGAATCAGTGGCAGGCAGGGACAGGCAGCAAGTGAAATGCCAGTTAAATGGATTTCACAGTGTCACACTCTGTTTTTCAGTCTCAGCTGAGCTGGAGTGATGATGTCACTTTGGAACTGTAGCAGTAGCATAAGCCACATTGGAAGCTGGCTGCAGGGAGTTAGCTTTAGAATGTTCAGTTAGAGTGAGTTAGTCTGCAGTTGGAGTCAGTGGAGGAGGTTGCTGGTAGTACAGCGTCTTTCTTCAGCTCTGTCAGAGAGCTACCAGTAGTGTTTTTGTTCGTTTTCTCACCCTAGCGTGAGCCAGTACAGCCTAATGGTGAAGTGGTGGAAACCAAGCCAAGTGGTTTTCACAGTGCCCCATCCCAGGAGGGATGGTGTGTATTCTAGGATTCAGGGGCAATCCCCTGGTCCAGTCTGGACTGTGTTGAAGCTGCCTGATATTCAACTGCTCTGTGAGTACCTGTGACTTTTGTTGGAAAAGCCCTGGGGCACCTGCATTCCTTTTGGTGAATTTTCTCTGACAAAGGGATCCTGTCATCTAGACTGTTTTCTGTTTAAAACTGTCTGCTAAAGTTGGTGTCTAGTGAAGAGACATTGCCAGCTACAGAACTTTTAACTTTCTGGCACCTCGGAGGTGTATAATGTAGTATGTCAAGTGTGAAAGACATTTCAAGATAGCATCTACAAGTTTTCTGTGAGGGTGTTATTAACCAAATGAATGGCAGAGTATAAACTTGGAAGCAAAAGGTGGGAGACCCCCATTTGGAGCAACTAGTTTACCTCTCTGGGGTTCAGTTTGGGCACCTGTGTTTTTTTCTCAGTGCACTTGGCCAGTGCCTGAAGAAAAATTTTCCCAGACGTGGGTTGGATTCTCTTTGAGCCTGCATGTGCTCTTTGGTGGTCGAGGGTGCCACCAGTAATTCCTCATGAAATATGGGAAAGTCTCTTAGTACTGGCCGTGCGTGCCTAGTCAAGAGGAAGTGTAATTCAGAACCACAGTGTTCGCTGTTCAAGTCAGAACCTGAGGGTTCGCTGTGTGTGTCCTCTGTACCTCAGTAATCCATTACCAGTAGGAGTAGCCCTGTGGGAGTCCATCTTTGCTTTGTGATTATTCTCTGTGTATGTGAATAAAAGCCACACTCTAGAATCCCTGCCTGGTTTGGACAGCACTGTTACTGTTTCCACTGTGTCTGGATTTACTTGGGTGCCCCTGACCACAAGTACAAACCTAGAATAATTGTGAGCAAACGTTTTCTCCCAGGGACCCAGGCTGATGGCCATGGTAAATGGTCTCACCAGGTGTGTGCCAAGTAGCTGCCACACTTGGTTGGCCTGTCTGTGCATGGCAGGCTCAGAAGTAGATGTACTAGTAAACTGAACTGTAGTGACAAATCCCATCCCTCTCTTTGGCGCCAGGTGGTGAGAGGAGCAGCTCTGCTAGTTGGACAAGGGGGGGTTAGTGGGGGTGGGTTACACATGCATCCAAAGTTATGATTCTCCACTGGTTCAGGAGGAGGAAGAACCAACCTCCGACCACCATCTCCTGGTCCGGGACCGAAGGGGGGGGCCAGCAAAGAGTCAAGCAGAGGTGGAGCCAGTTACAGAAGCTGGTTGGACAAGGGGGGGTCCCCTCACTTCTGGGGTGCTTCGTTGACGCTCCAGCACTGGAGGGGGCGGGCAAGGGAGCCTGAGCTCTGCCTTTTCTCCTGAGGACAGGGAGCTGTTCCAGGCCTACTGTTCTGTTTACGAAAAGGAGGCCGCCCTCTACCCTTTGGTTGGGTATGATAGAGGGAATGGACTGATTTGAGGGCCCTGCACGAGACTTGCAGATCATTTATGAGATCCTAGGACATCGGGGCCAAATAGCTTGGTGCCACTGAAGGGGGCATTAAGCACATTCTGCTGCACATCAACTGTAAACTCCTGACACCTGAGCCAGGAGTGCCTGGGGAGGCATATGCTCATGGCAGCTGCCCTGACAACAGTGTCAGCCATGTCATACAATGCTCGGGAGATGTTTGCTAACATCCTCAGCTGCCTGGAGGCACTGAAGCAGCTCCTGCTTTTGGGTGCCCTCTGGGAGGGCCTGGGCTGCAGTCTTGCCCTTCTTCCAGTTGTCATTCTGGTATTTAACCATGTGTGACAGACAGTTTGTAATCCTCAAACCTAGCGTAAAGGGGGCATAAACTCTATTGCCCCATAGGTTAATTCTGCGAGACTGTCTGGAGGAAAGGAACTAAGGTGCTTAGGTACCTTAGATCTGTCATGAGCTGCCTTAATGACCCCTGATTCAGCCTCTGGCTGGGCAGCATAACAGGGAAGACTCTGGGGCATGATAAAGTTTGTCTGCCCTGCGTGGCATAGCTGGCACCATGTCTGGTCTGTGCCAGGCTGACGTGGCTGCATTCTTCAAGGCTGGGAGCACTGGAGGAATATTTGGGGGAGATTCTGGACTCTACAGGAAATCCACCGGATCTTTTCTGGTGGCATCCTCTTCCTCAGTGTGGAAGCCCATGGCTGAGCACATTTGTTTCATCGCATTAGAAAATGTGGGGTCCTCATGAGGAGACCTGGGAGTATGCTTGACAGAGTTCTCACTGACAGCGGAGGCTATAGACCTGTCAGAAAGGAGAAAACATTACTCACCTTAGTAATCTTATTTCTTCCAAGGTATTCTTCAATATGTTTAACTTTTGCAGTCAGCCTACAGTGTCAAACTACTTGGAGAACAGAACATATGCAAATGATGGAACACTCATTGGCTCCTGCCACCATTCAACTGTTGTCGTCGGCAAAGGGATCTTGTTTAAGGTGCCCAGTTGCTGTACAAGCACATTAGTGAACTTGATCAGGACCTCATTCAGGTCAACGGAGGGGTGTTCGATGGCACAGATGTCAATGACCCACCTGCTGTGTCCTGAGAACCCAACAAGCCTGTAGCCCTAGTGGGAGGCGGGGCAGGCCTCAACAGGAGAGCCGTCGACGACGAAGGGGCCAACAACCCGGAGGTCAATGGCTGGGCACCCTGAGAGTCAGTCACAGGTGCTGTCAGTATGAGTCTGGTGAGCACAGGGATCTGGACAGCAGTTCTCTTTGCTGGAGTAGCTGTAGCCGAGGAAGATTCCCCCAGAAGAAGAGGCCAACAGGGAGCAAGATCGACACTGGGGGAAGGGGTCGTGATCTTGGTCTTTATGACTTCCTCCCCCCGAAGACTTGTCTCGGGCCTTGGAGGCCTGGCAGTGCGAAGAACCAGATGTTGACTAGGGGGCCGGGGCCCCAGAGGACCCCTGCCTGGAGCAGGCTATCTGTTGATCCATCAGGAATTTTTTAAGAGTCTTCTTGCGTTGCCGAAGGGTTGTTTGGTTAAATGTCTGACAGAGCTCACAGTCATAAACTTCGTGGTCAGGCCCAAGACAGCAGACACAGATGGAATGTTCGTCTGTAGAGGCAGTCTTCTTTCTGCAGCAGCAGCAATGGAAAAGAGAGGTAGAAGGATTAACTCTCAACATTAACAAAAAGAAGAAATGTCTTGAAAAAGAGATTTTTTACAAAGTAAGTGAAAAAAGCCATAGGCTGAAAAAAAGGTAAAGTAATTACTGCCAAGGTAAGCTCTTAATGGAGACTCATGCAAGCGTAGTTGATGTTGGGAAAGAATTGAGGAGAGAGCAGAGCCACCTATGCTTATACAGGGTTAGTGATGTCGACAGACATTAATGGTGTGAGTGGCCCCCAGCTGTACTGCTGAAAATCTTCCATGTGGATTCCCCTCCACCGATGGCAAAGGTTCCTACAGTGTTACCTGATGACTGAGATACCCTTGAAGAGATCAAAGCCTTCCTACTACACGCTCGTCTTTTTAACACTTCAGAGTTCCTCTGGTCCTCTGTTTGGTATGACTCTGTCACAGTAGCAAACGCTTTGTCAAAACTCTCCATACTTGGTTTGGTAGTCACTGCCCCGATGGATCCGATATTGTGACTGTGCCCATTTCCTTATCCCTCTCACCAAAACAGCTCCAACAGATTACCAGTCCTGAGAGTCAAATGCAGTCTTTGCCACCTGTCCATACTGCAGTGGTCTCTGCATTTCCACTGCTCCTCACACCTGCAGGGGGTCACTATCCACTCCCGTCTCAGGCTCAGGCAGAATTCAATACTGACCAGCCCCTCCACCCCCCACCCCCAAAGTTCTTCAGAGGCAATAGCTCTCTTAAGAGGCCAACCCAGCAGGTTTTCTATCTGAGGACAGGTAGCCAGGGCCTGCCGCCACAGGCGGCTTAATTTTACACTTCATAAGGGTGACATAGGATAGCATAGTGAACTGCCGCCAAATATGACATCCTGACATGGAATAGCAGTGAGCTGCTTCCAGATAGGACACCCTGGGGCATTGCATTAACCGCTCTTCCACCTGATCAGTTCTCACAGTTCAGAACTAATCACAGACCAACAGAGGGGACGCAGGTGGGTACTGAAGCCAAACTGCTGGGAGCCCCAGCTTCACCATCAGCCTTCAGTGGGGTTTAAGTCCTTCTGGGTGACCAGAATAAGAATGCTGCAACTATGAATTTGTTAGTTCTCAGCTCTACCTGTTTTTGCCGTGGAGTATACAGGGTGCTGTCCTCACCTTAATAAGCACAATATCATTATCCTTTGTATCGTCATCGAATTTGGGATGGGAACATAACTTTTTTATTGTAAAAGTCTGCACATGACTTGATGATTTCAGGTTGTGAGCCCCAAGCACAACTGTATCTGGACGTAGGTCACTGGAAAAAGAAAAGCATTTGTAACATGAAAAGTACGAAGTCTGCTGGGGATAAACATTCCCCTCCACTTGGGTACATGACACAGAACTTCATAACCCCCAAACACCAACCCTCACTACCAGGCTTCTACCCTACGATTACCTAAACTGGTAAATACTGCTGTCAGTATTCACATTGTTTAGTCTTATTTTAGCATTATTTTCCTAAGCTCTTTATTCTAGTACTGCCCTTGAAACCAGGGGGTAATAATACCAGATGACCCGAAGGTGGCCAGACAAAGCAACAAAGTGATTGGGAGAGCTAGTTGGATGCTGGGATTTATAGGTAGGGGTCTTACTAGCAGGAAGAGGGAAGTGGTGTTGCCACTATATAGGTCTTTAGTAAGACCCCCACCTGGAGTACTGTGTCCAGTTTTGGAGGCCACATCTCAGGAAGGACATAGGATGAAGGCCATCCAAGGAGGACTACCAAGATGGTACAGGGTCTACATCAAATGTCCCATGAGGAGAGGTTAAAGGAAGTAAACATGTACACCCTGGAGGAAAGGAGGGAGAGGAGGGATGTAATAGAGACCTTTAAATACCTCACGGGGGTGAATAAGGTACAAGTGGGAGGTATTTTTCAAATCAAAGGGTGCTCCAGAACAAGGAGCCATGTTAAGAAGCTGGAGGGGAGTAGGTTTAGGAGAGGTGTGAAGAAATACGTCCTCACAGAAAGGATGGCGGATACCTGGAATGGTCTTCCAGCGGAGGCTATGGGGTGAAAACAGTGGTGGGATTCAAAAAAGCCTGGGATAAACACAAAGGAGTCATAAGGAATAAGTAAGGGGCAGCAGAGAAAGTGCTGTAGACCTGAAGGGGTCTACAGTGTAAGCAGTGCAACAACAAAAGGGCAGACTGGGTGGGCCATGTGGTCCTTATCTGTCATCAGCTTCTATGTTTCTATGTTTGACTCCCTCTCACACCTCCTTCAGCTCAACAACATAGGGCCCTAGGCTGGATCCATTTTTTGGCGTGGTCATCACTAGTTCTGAGATACCACACCTCTCTCTTCAAGTCCTGGGGTGTGTCCTTACCTAGGCATGGCTTCCTCCAAGCCCAGCTATTCAGCTCTTTGCCCCTCCCCATTGGGAGATGCCAAAAATCAGGGAGAGGAGGGCATGGGGCTCAAAGTCTAGGGGCCTTCGGTTGGTGGCAGATTCATTGGCCTGGAGGGACCCCTTTTCCAGTCTTTGCTCCTTTGTCCCACAGCCCAGAAATTGAGGCATGTAGCAGCTTTACTGTGCCAATGCACCACATGTCCAAACTCCCCATTCATGAGTGCTTCCTGGCTACACTGCCTCTTGTACTCACTCAGGTGGCAGTAAGGCAGTAGGAACAACAACTCCAGAGGAGAAGAACTGCCTCCTCCTTCCCACCACCCTTGCTGGCCTCCTGAGCTGGAATTCTGAACCTGGGACACCAGTATAGGAAGAGGTGCTCTTTCCACTGTGGTGCTGTCTGGCTGGCCTGTTTACTTTCCCTGTCTCCCCTTCCCAACTCCCCCCGCCACTGCTCCCTCTCTCCTACATTCTGGTCAGTCCTTCTGCTCCAGGTTTCCCCTATAGCACATAAAGATGCAGGAAATCTCAGCTACCAGTCTCTACTTTAAGCAAATGCATAATTAAGGTTGAAAAACTTACTTCAGGAATTCTGTGCCTATATCTCTTTATTTAAAGTTCTCTAATTTACCAAGTGCGAAAAAGCAACAGCATCCAGCAAAGTATGCCCATTTCACATCAAAACAAAACGTCGATATGGTGACGTGAAATGTTAGGTATGGCTTGCTGAACACTGCTGCCTTTGCAAGCCTGACATACTAAGAGTGCTTTAGATAAAAGAGATTTATGCACATAAATCCTGAAATGCTACGGTTTATTAGCCTCAGTTGTTCATTTGCAAAATGCAGCCTGGTAGTCGAGCTTTCCTGCATCTTTCCATGTTGTTCTTGTACTCAGGCACAGTCCCCCTTTGGAGCGGCTCCTTCCTACTCCTATAGCACTGCTACTGACCTCTGTGGGAGGCCAGACTACAGCCTGCCAAATCTCCATTACCCCTATGTTAGCACAGGCCATAGTTGCCGACACATTCGGGGAATGGTCCACAAGGTTGGAGTTTCCAGGGTCAGTCCCTGAACTCAGCAACAGCAGGTGAGTGGCCCTGCTGCTCTGCCACTAGGAGAAATGCATTCATTTCAATTAGAAAATGGGTTGAAAAAGCAGGCTTTTGACTGGCTGAGACAGCTTGGAACCCATACTTTCGTTACAGTACAGTGAACAGGTATACAGACTACTGGTACCAGGTTGCCACATAACGGTGTAAATCAATGTGTTACTTTCAGAATGCTGAAAAAAGTCACGAGATGCCATTTTTTCAAGAAAAGAGTCACATATGATTATTAAGTACACACATGCTGAAGCATCACATAATGCCGCTGAACTGAGTTTAATTTTTAGCACTTTTTTCTCCTCTCTCATTTTTCACGTCACTTAGTGTGAGTATTGTGAGCTAGTGTAGATGCCCAACTCATCTCGAACTTCAAAACCCACCCGTCGAGTTTCATCCCATACATGCTTTCTCTTTGTAGAACTGGTTTTGTTACTTCACGCCCCCTTCCCCAATTTCTGGAACTATTTTCCTCCATGAGTAACAATACATGACTTAAAACTATTTAGTTAGAACTTTGAAATAATTATTTGCATGCTTTTTTTTTTTCCACAGCAGAAACATTTTTTTATATTTCATACAGGTTTTGATCCTCCCAGCTGAGGCAGACTTGCTTCCCATCAGCCCTGTCCCCTGCCATCCCCCACCATACCATCTCTCTGGGATTACCTGCGGTCCTGCTACACCAACGAGATCAGGAGGAGGAGGACCATCCCCCCGACCGACACATCCAGTATTGTTTCACAGGGTCCTGACGATAGACTGGGTGAAGGACAGTGCACAAGACTCCATTCACATCTACCTCGCAGCCATTTTTCCTCCAGTTTTTCACCAAGTGCTGGGGTGTGCACATCAGCGCGCATGTACAGAGGCACAAGCACACTGCGGAGTCCCACAGCTCCCTCCCTTCTTGCCACTCCAGTCCCGAACTACCAACAGGCCTTCATCTGGTGGCAGTCATTCGGCAGAGTCCACAATCCACCCTCACCGGGAGAGGAGAGCAGTTGTTCACATGCTCGATCCCGTCCCCCTGGCTGGCCCCCTGCAACCTATGACTGCTTCCGATCCTGGGTAGCCAATGCGGCGGGCAATACACTACCACCGCGTCACTGGGGCAGCTTCAGAAACTTATTTTCTAAGCGTAGTAGGACACTCCAGGGTGTGCATTATGCTGAAATAAACGCACTTCCAGGTGAAGACACTCGCCCTGTGGCCTTGTGCCTTACTATGCCTCTAGGTTATTTATTATTACTATTGCAATTATTGCAGATCTTGTTAAATCAGTGGACCTGGCTTGCATCACCCTGGCTAGATGAGAATTCTGGCCCTGTTTTGGAGGCTGGAGTTCCGGCTGGGTACTCGGTGATACTCCACCCGAGAATGGATTGCAAGGAGGGTAGCGGTCTGTTTCAAGACCCAACTTAACCTCACGAATGTACCAGTTGGGGTGATGGAGTCATTTGAGTGTACTGTAGTAGCAGGTGTAGACTGTAGGATCGTCCTCATCTACCTTCCACCAGGAAACGAGAAACCATTCCTTCAGGAAGTCGTGGACTTCATCATTGACATGGCGTTTGAGTTGCCCAGGCTGATGGTCCTGGGCAACTTCAACGCCTGGGTTGACAACGAACTCTCGCAATTTGGTTAGCACTTCCTCTAGCTGATGACATCTCTGGGCCTTACACAGGTAGTTACCACTGCTACTCATAGTCAAGGTCACTCTCTTGACTTAGTCTTCCTTCTGGGGATTGAGTCCTCCAACTTGGGGGTAGAACCAGTTGGATGGCCTGATCACTACACCGTGGGGTTTAGTTTTAGCACCCCCATGTAGGCCTACCCCCTGTGAAGATGACCCGGTATCGCCATTTGTGAGATATAGATTCTCAAGGCCTGACGGTGGTGCGGATCTCTCGTCCCTCTCAGAGGCAAACAGTGACCCAGAGGCCCTCGTGATGGCTTATAATTTGGCCATTACGGCGGCCCTGGATGTCATTGCTCCTGCCTGTGTTCGTCCTCTCTCCCTTTGCCCTCGATCCCCATGCTTTGATGGGACTCTGAGGGAGATTAAGCAATTAGGATGAAGGTTAGAGTGTTGCTGGTGGAAATCCGCCCTTGATGCCTACCACCTTAGATTGATGGACCATTATTGTGTCTATCAGTCTGCAATCACCCATAAGAAGGCAGAATTCCTGTCTGGGGAGATTGAGGCTGCTGAGAATCGACCAGCTCAGCTATTCCAAACTGTGAACAGACTGTGCAACCCAGCCTGCCTACAAGCTCGGAAAGCTTTTTCACAAGAAGAGTGTGATGAATTTGCTCGATTTTTTGCAAATAGAGTGGCGCTCCATCCAGTACACTCTATGGGTGTTGCCATGGATCAATGCGGAGACACTTATCCTCTGCCTTTTTGGAGTACCTCTGACTGACCGGCTTTCGTAGATGTCATGTGGATTGTCCAGAGTGTGCATCCTACATGTTGTAGTTTGGACCCGGGACCTACTTCCCTGATTTTGGGTTGTATCGATTCTATCGGTCTGGTCCTAGCTCGGATAGTCTGGTGCTCCTTGGAGACAGGTCAGTTTCCAAGCTCACTGAAAGAGGCGGTGGTGACACCACTCTTGAAGAAAGCTTCTTTGGACCCAGACCACCTTGCAAATTACAGACCTCTCTCTAACCTTCTCTTTTTAAGGAAGGTGATTGAGAAAGTAGTGGCCACTCAGCTGGAGGACCATTTGACCATCCATGACATCTATGAACCTCTCCAGTCCAGTTTTCGAAAGAGGCATAGTACTGAGACAGCACTGGTTCAGGTGCTCAATGATCTCCTGATGGCTAGAGATAGGAGGAGCTGTTCCATTCTGGTCCTCCTAGATCTCTCATCAGCGTTTGACACTGTGGACCATGGGGTTCTGCTTGATCATCTGAGGTTCATCTGTGGACTGTCAGGTTCAGTCCTCAGGTGGTTTACATCATTCCTCACGGGAAGATCTCAGAGGGTGGTGTCCGGGGTTTACTCCTCCAACCCAGTTTCTCTGTCTTGTGGGGTTCCTCAGGGCTCAGTGCTGTCCCCCATGTTGTTCGCAGTGTATTTGCTGCCCCTTGGAGACACTGTAAGAAAGTATGGGCTGAGGTTTCACTGCTATGCTGATGATACCTAGCTCTACCCTTCTTTCGCACCTGACCAGGATGGAGCTGTCTCGGTCTTTAATAGCTGCATCTCTGAAATCCAGGAGTGGATGGATGCCAGTTGGCTGAAGTTGAACTCTGATAAGACTGAGGTATTGGTTGTGGATCCGGGTCACTGGATGGGGGCTGGGTGGGGCTCGCCCTCTGGACTTTTTCTCTGGGGTGTGCCACTCCTGTCCTCTGAATGGGTGCAGAACCTGGGGGTAATCTTTGACGAAGGGCTGACCCTGCATTCGCAGGTGTCGGCTGTCATTAAATCCTCATTTTACCATCTGAGGAATATCTCCAGGATTAAGCACCTTGTTCCATGCGGTGACCTTCCTACTCTGATCCATGCCTTTGTGACGTCGCATTTGGACTACTGCAACTCCCTGTACCTAGGGCTATCAGGGGTGGAAATCCATCACCTGCAGCTGGTGCAGAACACAGCGACCCGGCTTCTGACAGATCATCACGGTCTTGTCATATTACGCCGATGCTGCATGGTCTGCACTGGCTGCCAGTTCAGTGGAGGATCACCTTTAAAGTTGGTCTTCTGACTTTTAAAGCCCTATACGGACTGGGCGGACTATCTGAAAGAGCTCTTGGTTCCTCACTGCCCTGGGTGATTGCTCCGCTCAGACAATGAGGGGTTGCTAGAGATTCCAAGGGTATGCTTGAAATCTTCTGGGGTGAGGGCATTCATGTATGCTTCCCCTGTCCTTTGGAATTCTCTACCCCTTTTACGTGAGTGCACGACCGTGGGGGTGTTTAAGCAAGCATTAAAAACTTAGCTGTGGAACCAAGCTTTTGGTGATTAAATATGCTATTAGTTTGATTATATTGTCTGTACTGAGATGTTGGTCTGTTGACATCATGATTTTAATTATGTTAAGATGCCTTGGTTTTCAAAAGGCGTCATACAAATAAAGTTTGTTATTTTTTAGGTATGTGTTTCTCAGTACAATGTACACCCCATTGTGTCTAACTGCTTACACAAAGCACTGTCATGGTATTGTGCTATATCTCAACACGAAATGAGATGCAGTCTCTGAGACAAAAAAAAAAAAGGAGTTGCACTTGCAAATCATTCACAGTCCATTCCTTTACCAAACCATCACACATTACTAAGGATCAAGGACCACAAGCTCAGCATGCTTCCCCTCTATGTTGTCATCATCAGTCTGCTCATGATCTCACAGTGCTCTCCTTCCCCGGACTCCCTCAGTCACCTTACCAAAACAATCCCCTCCTTAAGGCAGTGTACCACAGTAGTCAGAGCACAAAGCTATGAACCTGGAGACCCAAGTTTGAATCCCACCAGAGCCACTGTGTAACCCTGAACAAGTCAGTTATTTTGTCTGTGCTTAACCTCCCCATATATCTAATGGCTGATGCCACTGCTCACGGATTGTAAAACACTTTGGGGAACAGTGGGCTTTGTTGTGTAAAACCAAATTCCTTTTCTTTTCTGATTCCCTCTCTCACATGACCTTACCAAAATATCTTACTCCTAGCTCCCATTCTCTGATGACTTACCCACATCTCTCATTCGCAGCTCCCTGTACACATGACTTTACCTAAATATCCCACTCCTGGCTGCATTTCTCACATGACCTTATAAATATCCCCTTTCTATCTCTCTCTTATATACTGTATGACCTTTCCTAAATATCCCATTTTTCGCTGTCTCCCTCTCTCTCTCACTCACATATGACCTTACCTAAATATATCATTCCCGCTCACTATCATATGACGTTACTAAATGCCCCACTTGTGGCTTCCTCCCTCTCATGACCTTAACTAAATATTCCACACCTGGCTCCCTCCCTCTCTCTTATGGCCTTTCCACATAGCTTGCTCCTAGCTCTATCTCTTACACGACTCACCCAAATATCCCACATCTGACTCCCTCGAAAAGAATGCTAGTCCTGGTTACCTGATGAACATTTTTGTGTTCTGTGTATCCTTCCTTATCTTTGACATGAAGCCAGATACAGATGCCCTATTGCTCTTAAAAAGGAACCCTTATAGCGTTGCAGGGTTGGGACCACACTGAGGTACTATGTAACAGCAATAAGAAACAATTATTCACAACTATAATCTAGTTTCTTCTCAGGGATCCTACACTATGATTTACACTTTATGCATCTATCTCCATGCAGAGAGATGCCCTGAGATAAAACCTTATTCTAATGATGGAATTTCGAATTTAGGTTTAAACTCTGCAGTCACACTTCACTCCAGCAGTAGCTTCAGATTGGTTTCTATAGCTAGAATGGAACTGTTCCTTCTAAAATGAGCTAAAAGGTTACCAACAATTTTTGTTTCATAAATTTTAGCCCAAACGTTTTGGAGAACACTAATCAAATTCAAGCAAACATGTAAAATATTAAAAGGCCCTGAAGTATTTAGGAAAAAAACTTACACTTGTAGAGTAACTGCAGCAGTAATGCTCAAGCAGCTTATTAAAGAACTGTTTCTTGTATGAACCTATTTTCAGGTTCTGGAAGAGGGGTAGGGTTAGGTAGTGTAAGCCATGGTGAGGAATCCCTGAGAAGAAACAACATCACTACGGTGAGTATTTTTTTCTTCTAACCTCAGAATCCCTCACTGATAATTTACACTTTATGCAGACTCTAAAGCAGTACCTTGGGAGGCTGGGTCCAGAATCTATTTAGGACAAAGGTTCTGCAAGACAGCAGTTCCAAAGCAGGCATCCCTGTAAGCAATAACACCCGACAGAGTAGGCAGTATTGGACTATACCAGACTGCCCAGAGGTGTAATGAGGCCCAACGCTGCAAGAGGAGGGCCTTATAGCCCCTGGAAGGTCCAGTATAGCCATTACCACCCACCGTGGAGGGTACTGCTGCACTTAGAAAATGGGTTATAAGAAACATTTTTAATAAAATTAAAAATTAAAAACAAGTCAAATAAATGCTAAAAAAGGCTAAATGTATTTTCTTGTAAAGTACTCCCTCTACTGGCATGCTTGCCAGTGGAGGGGGCTGCTGTTTATGAGAGCCTGTCCACTCACATTCATTTTCTTCTCTCTCAAGTCACTTTTTTTTTTGCTGCTGATGTGCACTGCCTAGCCCAACCCTGTGATCGAGTGTGCAGGGGCAAGAGGTACCTATTTTACACTAAACACATTATAGCTGTTCTTTCTTGTTCCCGGCATAGCAAGCTGGCCAAGTTTAGCCGCCCAATGGTTCCATGGTAGCTATCATTTGTTCGTGGCTGAGGGGCCTAGCCATGGAAATATGGCGCTCTGAACTGACGTGCCGCCTGGTAGCGGCAGCACAGAAAGTGGGCGGGTGACCATCGTCCCATGGTAGTGTTGGGAACAGTACATTACTGCTCAAACACCATGGAGTGTGAGGGATCTTAACATTAAGGTGACTGTGCTTTTTTAAAATACAAAATAAGGTTAATTGTGAGTGTGAAGATCTGAGGTCTTTGGTATGCTCCAAGTAGTACACCAGTGACCTTTTGACATCCAGACTGTGTAGCTTCAGCTCACCAGAACTGGATTTTGCTGTAAAGAAAACTGGAAGGTTAATGGACTGGTTAAGGTGGAATTCAGAGACCACCTTAGGAAGGAATTTCCTGTTAGTTCCAAGTATTAATGTAACCCCCCCGTTCCCTGGGGTTATTAGAATCCTGTCAGTGTCGGGTATGGAAGGCAGCAGGTGAATATCTAGTTAAATGGATTTACACCTGCTCCCTCTCTGCTTGCTTGGTCTCAGCTGAGAGCAGGGAGGTGATATCATTTAGAACTCTTGCAGCAACATAAGCCACACAGCTTGCTGTGTGTGGGGAGTTTAGAATTCTAGAGTCAGTTCAGTGCAGCAGCTCAGAGAGTGAAGAGTGAGGAGAGTCTGTATTTCTCTCACCCTAGTCTGGGAATATCTTGTGCCTGATTTGTGAAGTGGTGGAAATCGTCTCCAGGACTTCCTGATTCTCTCATCCCCAGTGGGATGAGGGAGACTGCAGAGAATTTGAGGGGCAATCCCCTGATCCAACCTAGATAATTTTGAAGCTGCCTTTGGTGTACAAACCGTGAGTAGATTCTGTCTTGAGAGTTCCCCAGGATAAGTACCTGCCTTGTTTTCTGTGGGTGACACTGATAAAGGGACCCATTTGTGAGACTTTTCTCAAGAAGTTTATTTTAAAGTTTGCTGATAACAGTGGATGTCCCATATGTGACTATGCCCTTTGTTCAGAACTTTAACTTTACACCCCTTGTGGTGTTTCTGATGCTAAAATGTGCTAAACATTTAAAGAAAGCATCATTTCTACTGTTCAGTATTTGTGAGGTGTAACTCTGAAAGAATGGCTGGGTATGGATGAAGAAGCAAAAGGTGGGAGACCCCCCACCCAATCTGGAGTAACCAGTTCAGCACTTCAGGTTCTGTAAGGGCACTTGTTTCTTTCAGTGCATGTGGCCAATGCCTGAAGATATTTACCCCTTGTATGAGGGTTTTGCTAGTACTGAGCCCTAGTGTGCTCTGTCATGGACAGTGTGCCACATTTCCTTCAGTAAATCCTATGCCATATGGGAACTGTTCTAAGTCATAGCCTAGTGCCTTTTGCCCAGGAGAAGTTTGTGTTTTCATCGTGGCTAGTTCCACATTTCCAGATGTCTAATCCTATACAATATGAGAAGTAGTGAATTTCTGTCAGAGTACAGAGGATCTGTTTTCTGCATTTGCCTTGTGCATCAAAGTGTAAACCCTTGGGTGTCCATCTTTGCTTTTGTATTCCAACTTTGTTTCAGAATAAAGCCACACTCTAGAATCCCCCCAACCTGGTATGAACAATCTAGGTAATGCTTCCTGTGTGGATTTACTAGGTACCCCTGTCAGAAGTGCAAACCTAACAAAACCCTTAGCAAAAGTTCTCTCCTCAGGACCTGGGTTTTGGTAAATGTCTGTTTGTGTCTTGTACACACTTTGTGTTTCTCTGCAGCAATTGCTTTGTACCCCCACCCCTCTCTTTTCCCCTAGACAGAAAAAGTATTGGAGATGTGCTTACTAGTTAAATAAATGGCCAGTGGGGAGTTACTCTACCTTATCTTTGTGGATGATGATGTAGTTTGGGTCGGTGCAGAGGGCTTGGAGCTCGCACACCCTTCTTGCGGAGGTAATGGCCACTAGGAATACTGTTTTCCAAGTGACATACTTTAGGTCTGCAATAGTCATATGCTCAAAGGGGGTTCCATGAGCTTGGCAATGCACAAATTTAAATCCCAAGCCTAGGGCATCATGAGTTGCCTCGACGAGATCCAGGATTGGATGAGTGCCAACTGGCTGAAACAGAACTCAAAGAAGACTGAGGTGTTGGCTGTGGACCCTGATCGCCATGAGTTGGGGCTGTCGGCGGGTCAACCTTCCAAGCTTTGGCTCAGGGGTGACCAGCTGTCTACCTCGGAGCGGGTGCAAAGTGGGTGTTGTTTTTGACAGCAGCCTGACGTTAAAATCTCGGGTGTCTGCTGTCGTTAAGACCTTGTTTCCATCTGAGGAACATCGCCCGGATTAAGCATCTGGTCTCACCCAGTGATCTTCCAACACTGGTCCACGCCTTTGTCACCTCCTGCCTTGATTACTGCAATGGCCTATTCCTAGGACTACTGGGGGTAGATATCTGCAGACTGCAGCTGGTGCAGAATGCGGTTGCCAGGTTGTTCATTGGCTTTTCAAGATCTTGCCATATCACTCCTGTGCTCTGCAATCTGCACTGGCTGCCGGTTTGATGATGTGTCACCTTCAAGGTAGGTTTATTGACCTACAAAGCCCTACACAGTCAAGGTCCGAGCTACTTGCAAGATCTTCTCCATCCCTATCGCCCTCTCTGCCGACGGATTGTTAGAGGTTCCCAGGGTCCATTTAAAGACCTCTGGGGTCTGGTCTTTTGGTTTTGCTGTCCCTACCCTGCGGAACTCTCTACCTCATCAGTTCAGAGAGTGCCTAACCACTGACAGCTTCAAAACTGCATTAAAGAGCCACTTGTTTGCCAGCCCAGTGGCACTGAAGGTTGAGGCATTGGACCCCACACGGTGACTCTGGTTCAGTGACTGCTTCGGGTCTCTGGGGGGAGAAGGAATGAGCATCTGACTGCTTGCTCTTCTGTGGGGAGGGGTGGGTTGCTTGCCCTGCCACTATACCGCCACCGCCTGAGTGACCACTGGTGGTGCTGGTGCGGACAGGAAAGCAGACAAACAGGGAGGGGCTGACATTGTACATCTCAGCGTATATCCATCTCATTGGTCCTCCTCGTGTGTGGACACTGGAGAGGGTGGACCAAAAAGAAGGAAAAACCCTGCAACCGATCCAGGTGAAGGGCTCCCGCACCAAGGCGACCATGGAGGAACCGGGAGGAGCTTCGGTTGCATGCTCCTCTGAGGTATTGGAGGAAGTAGGGGAACTCCTCTGCCCCACTCGGGGGGGGTCAACTGGGTCTCTAGAATGTACAGGAGCAGGGGTATTTATAAGAGCATCCTCCCGGTCCTCATGGCGCAGACTGAGGGGTGCATTGGGATGCCTGGAGAGAGGGATTGTCTGCAGTGACAGAAGGGGCATGAAAAAGAAATAGTAAAAAAAAAAAAAAAAAAAAAGAGCCACTTGTTTGAGCTAGCGTTTTCTGAGTTTAATGTAAGCTAGTACTCTGTTGAGATCTTTAATATTTTAACTTTATGATGACTTGCTTTTGACTGTTTTTAATTGTTTTATTTTAAATTATGTATTATTGTGCTTTTTTTTATTATGTGTACAGCGCTATGATCATTGGAACAGCGCTTAAAAAATAAAGCTGAAGTCTTCTGGGACTATTTCTCTGTCTGATAATCTGCAAAAGAACTGTGGGAGTGGATTGTTCTCCCAGAAGGCAAACAGATCTATTTTTGGAGTGCCCCACCTTCTGAATGCTGTGGCCCGAACCTGTTGGTTCAAGACCCATTCATGATTCCCCTGGCTGATTCTGATTAAGAAGTCTGCTAGGACATTGCCTTTGCCTGGCAAATGCACCACAGAGATGTTTGCTTCTAAGGTGTATGCCAGGTTCAGGATCCTCACTACTTCTGTAACCCCCCAATATTACTACTGGTCACTCCCCTATGGAAATTCTCCTTTCAGTCTTCCTGTCAGAACTCTCCACTGTTAACTGGAATTTTGCATTTTGCTTGCCTGAGCAGGTGCGGAGTACATTTAATTCTATGTTCCTACCCATCTGTGATATTCACGCTCCTGTGAAAAATATTCAGGGTGCGGGGTAAGCATCTCCTTTGGGTATCTCCTGATATTAGCAATCTGTTCAATCAATGGGATGATGCTTGGCCTGCCCATAAGGTGCACCCACTGACTGGCTACTTTATGACAGGCTCAGAAAAGTACAGTTACATAGGAACTTACCGTAAGAGTAGATCTTCAAGAGAGGTTCTTTCAGTAGGTCATTACATATAGGACTGGCACCACCTGGCGTCGGGCCGTACAGCAGACTACTAGCAATCCCTGATGGGGGACCGCACACCCGATGTCACGTGACCGACATCAGCGTGGCTGTATATAATGGGCAGTCCCCACGCCCACCCTCCAGTTCTCCCACCAGAGCCAGGAAGAGGCCTGACAGCAGAAGCAAACAGGATTTAGAGTCCCTGTGAAAGAAAACAAAAATTAGGGGAAAGAGGGAGGCAAAAATATGACCTACTGAAGGAACCTCTCTCGAAGATCTTCTGTTACAGTAAGTTCCTACGTAACTGTACTGTCTTACTTTGAGAGAGTTCCTGCAGTAGATCATTACATATAGGACACAGTCCCTCCAAAGAGAGACTGAGAGAAACAAGGGAGGAGGAGAAAATAACTCCAACAGAAACTGGGAACCAGAATGGACCCAGCCTAGGACAGAAAGCCCTGCAAGACAGCTAGGACGAAGCCAGCCCTCTGCCTAGAAGCAATATCCAGACTGTAGTGTTTAGTAAAAGTGTGGATAGAACTCCAAGTAGCTGCCATGCAGATATCAGCCGCAGAGACGTTCTGCAAAAAAGCAGTGGAAGCAGCCATGCCCCAGTAGGATGACCTCTGATGGGACCCGTCAGAGGCTATTCGTACTTTTTGTAACAATACTGAATACAGTTGCCTAACCATTGAGAAAAGCACTGCTTCAAAACCACTTTGCCCTTTGACCTGGGGGCAAAAGAAACAAAAAGCGATCGCAGCTACGGAAATCCTTGGTTCGGTGTGTGTAGCACCGAAGGATCCGATAGACATCCATTGTGCGCAGGAGTGCCTCACCTCTGTTCGAAGTGGACAGAAAGTAAACTGGAAGCTCTACTTATTGGTTCAGTGTGGCTTCTGACACCATCTTTGGTAAAAACTTGGGATTTGTCTTGAGAACCGCCCAGTCCTTGTGGAAAATAAGATAAGGCTCTTTACAAACCAGAGCGTGAAGCTCCGAAATCCTTCGAGCTGGCGTAATGGCAACTAAAAATAATGTCTTCCAGTAAAGGAAGTGCAAGTCACAGCTCCTGGCCGGTTCAAATGGGGGAAAAGTGAGCTTCTCCAACACAAAGTTCAAATCCCAAGGTGGGGCTGGGCTGTGGATGGGGGGGGTTTCAGATGGAGGATCCCTTTCAGAACGTTTTTTTGAGACCTCCAACTGAGCCATGGGTTTCCCATCCACCAGCTCGTGGTATGCCAAAATTGCCAAAAGGTGGACCTTCAAGGAAGAATATGACAGACCTGAGTCTGACAGATGAAGGAGGTATTCCATGACTTGTGGGGCAGAACAAGAAAAGGGGTTCCACTTCTTGGAGGTTGCCCAGATGGAAAAAGTTTCCACTTTATGGTGCAAGTGGAATGAGTGGAGGGTTTTCTAGCCTCTAAAAGAATCTGAGCTACTCGAGAGGAGACCCCGAAGCGAGAAATCGCTATGTCTGGAGGAGCCAGACATGAAGATGCAGGGTTCTGAGCCCCGGATGAACAAGACAACCTTGATCCTGAGTCAAGAGGTCATGGGTCACTGGAAGTGAAACCAGTGGTTCCCTCGATAGCTGTTGTAGCAACGAGAACCAAATTAGTCTCAGCCAAAGAGGGGTGAAGAGAATCATCCTCGCCTTCTCTGCCTGAAGCTTGAGAAGGACCCTCTGGAGAATGGGAAACTAGGGAAGATGTACAAAAATTTCTCTGTCCAGGAGAGAGACAGTGCATCATGCCAGAAAGCACCATGCCCTGGAACCAGCGAGCAAAAACTGGGAAGTTTTGTGTTGTATTGGGGGGGTGAAAAGGTAGATTTCTGGATGCCCCCAACTTAGGAAGAGAGAATCTGCCACTCTCTGATTTAATTCCCATTCGTGAGTTAGGGTCCGAGCCTGCTGAGACTGTCCTCCAGGACATTTTGAAAGCCTGGAACATGCACAGCCGCTAGGGCCAGATCGTGCTGGACCGCCCAGTTCCACACTCGCATCGCCTCCCTGCACAGGGGGTACAAGGGAGTTCCTCCTTGTTTGTTGAGGTACCAAACTACCGACATATTGTCCGTTTGGACCAGCAGTGATCCCTTGGGAAGGAGGGTCTAGAAGGCCTGTAAGGCATACAAGACTGCCCTCATCCCCAGAACACTGATGTGTAATGATGCCTCCAAGCTGGACCACAATCCTTGAGCTTGGTGCTCCCCTAGATGTGCTCCCCATCCCATGTTCGATGCATCTGTAGTTAGGGGGATGCCAAAGGAGCTGGGCTCCTGAAAGAAAGACCCACGGGCAGCTTGCAGTGGTCCCTCCACCACAGCAGTTCTTGCTGAACTGCTGATGACACCAAGACCGGATGGTCCAGGTCATCCAGGAGTTGATCCCACTGCACCCACAAGGACCACTGAGTAACTCATGTGGAGCCTCGCTGAGGAACAGTAGTGATGGAGGCTGCCATCAGACCAAGAAGGCGGAGGATCTCCCGGGCCGGGTGGTCCTGGATGAAGCCACCCACGAAGCCTGATGGATCAGAGTCTCCACCCTGTCTGGAGGAAGGAAGGCTCTGCACTGGACCGTATCCAAAACCGCCCTAATGAATTGTAGTCTCTGGGACGGTGTCACGGATGAATTGGGAATATTGACAGTAATCCCAAGTCTGCCAAAGAGGTCCAGGGTAAAAGAGCCTCCAGTAGAGAGTCCCTGGATGGGGCTGAAATCAGCCAATCATCCAGGTAAGAGAAAACCGCAATACCCTGGCGGCATAAAAAGGCTGCCACCACTGCTAGGCACTTGGTAAACACCCGAGGTGCCGAGGACAGACCAAAAGGGAGTGCCCAAAACTGGAAGTGCTCCCCTTTGAACTGAAACCACAGGAAACGACGGTGGCTGGGGAAGATCGAGATGTGCAGGTAAGCATCCTGCATGTCCAGAGCGCACAACCAATGATTCTCCAGAAGGAGTGGAAGAAGACTGGAGCGTCAGCATCCTGAACTTTTTGTACTCGACAAAGCGACTGAGGCTGCTCAAGTCGAGAATGGGTCTGAAGTCTCCTGTTTTTTTTGGAACCAGGAAAAAATGGGAGTAGAACCCCCTGCCCCTTTGCCTGAGGGAAACGCACTCTATTGCTTCCTTGAGCAAGAGGCTTTGAACTTCTTCTCGAACGACAAGAGCCTGATCCCTGGAGTAAGAGGACCTTTTTGGTGGAGATTCTGGAGGAATTTCCAGAAACTCTATAGTGTGTCTGATGGACACCAACTGCAGGACCCATGTGTCGGAGACTATCGTCTTCCATTCCTGCACACGGCGGGAGAACCCCCACCCGCTCCTCGTCATGAGACTCAGGAGTCAAGTGGGAACAGGGAGTCAGGAAGTGGCAGGATGTTCAGGGGGAGGACCTTCTGAACATCTCTGGTTCTTGGAAGCCGGAGGAGTGGCAGAACCCATGGCCTTGTGTTTGCCCTGGTGCCAAGCTGGGGCCTGCTTTCTCTGCCTCCAGGTCCTTTTTCAAAAGGGCTGTTGCTACTGTTGAGTGCCGATCGGTACATGGACCTTACTGATCTTAGGGCGAGATCTCTGTCCTGGAGATCAGTAATAATGTCTTTGGAGTCGCCACCAAAAAGCACCGAGCCCCGTAAGAGGGTGTCCTGAATTGCAGACTGTACCTCGTTGGTCAGGCCAGAGATGCGGAGCTAGGAATGTCGCCTTAAGGAGATGGCAGTTGCTGAGGCGCAAGCTACAGAATCAACGGAGTCATATATGGCTCGCAAAGCATGCCAACAGGAGAAGCGAGAGAGGTGAAGATCCTTGACAAGCTCCTCCTTGAGGCTCGAGGGTTCCATCGACTGGACTCTGGCCTCTAACCTGGCTAAGGT
Source organism: Neoceratodus forsteri (assembly GCA_016271365.2). NCBI lineage: Eukaryota > Metazoa > Chordata > Ceratodontiformes > Ceratodontidae > Neoceratodus > Neoceratodus forsteri. Next base: position 105,699,300 of record JADMNL010000031.1, on the reverse strand, counting down.
AGCCTTTTAGTGTGACACCATGTGAGTCACATAGTTTGAGAGATCTGAGCACACGTGGTCAAAGCATAATCAAATAAGTAAGGGAAATCAGAGCGTTTGGAACTGTCTGATTTTGAAAGCAGCACAAGGGAAATCACAGAGTTTGGAACTCAGTGCTTTGGCTTCTCAGAAGGAACTAGAAGGGGGACAAGATCAGATCTACAGTACAGTAGCTTCTTATTTTACATTGTTTCTTGTGGATTCTACTTGATAGAAGGTTATTTCTTTTCTTTATTACTACTAAGGGGCTAGCAGGGTATTGTTTGGGGCTGTTGGAATTTTGAAACCTGTTTTGGTAGCTATAAGTGGGCTCATTTGTTTGATTCACTGTGTGGCAGGCTGCATTTGTAGAGACCTATTTCTTCTATTTTAAAACATAATTGGTGTGATTTAACTGGGTCTGTTTCTTTGGATTGGAGACATATATCTTCTAATTCCAAGCCTATTTTGATGTGTTGTTGGTGAAGCTGTTTGAATTGGAGTCCTGTTTCTTTGGGTAGCAAACTTATTTTTGGGGCTTTGAGTAGAATTGTGATTCATTGTTGCTGGCTTCACTAGCTGCAAAGTTTGAGTGCAGAGTGGGGAAGGGTGCTAATGGTCTGACCAGAGGCCTCAGCTACCTGATTGTTTCTGGAAGACTTGGGCTGGTCCCACCCTTGGTCCATTATTTCCTTTATACCAGGGTTCTGACATCACTTCTCAAACAGGCAAAGGCTATGCACCTGTCATAGCAAAAGCAGACATCCAGAAAAGGAACAGCAGCAAGTGAAGAGGTGACTGCTCTCTCAGTGGAAGGAAGTAAATGCAAATCTAGGAGCTTCATTACTTCTTCGCATTGATATTGCATTGGGAAAGGAGGAGTAGGAGTTTGAAGAAGGTTGTGCAATGGCTACTTAAAGTCTGTTTTGAGTGTGGATAGGGAAGGATAGGAATATAAAAAGCAGTTGCTCAATATATCTAAACGTGTGCAACAAAGAAGGTAAGGAAATAAAGAAATGTTTTGCACTGATAGAGGAGGGAGAGGGGAGACTTGGGGAGTGTTTGGTATCCTGCATCTGAAGGGTGGGGGGCTGGTGGGCAACGACAGCAATGGGTAGGGTGGTAGGCTGCAACAATCAGTGTGCACCAATCTTTCTAAAATTGCCTGGAGTGTGGAGGATGTTTAGTGTGCAACCACAGGAAAAACTTAGAAAGGAGATTGAGGGTCTGCAGGAGGAACTAAGACAGGCAAGGCAGATTGGGGTGGTTTAGCCCAATACTGGAGGGAGGAAGAAGGGGAGATGAGGGAGGGCGATTTAAGCCAACAGTGGTGAGGAGAGGGTCAGAAGAAGGGAAGCAGAGACAAAGGGGCCCAGGCCAGGAAGAACAATTGCCGGGGAAACCAGGTCAGGAGACAAAAGACAAATGGAAGGAGGAGATAGGGACTTGTGAGGGGAGGCGAAGAAGTGGCAAAAGTCATGGAGTGGAAAGGAGAGAACAGGTTACTATGAAGAGAGAGGGAGTGGGCATTTGTGAAGGGCCTTCAGAAAATAGTTGTGCACTGCTAGAGAGGAAGAAAGTGGAGGAGGGAAATGAAATTAGAGGAGTAATTGATAGATGCCTGGACCAAACTGGAGGGGGGGAAGTTCTGCTGGGAGAATTGCAACAGGGGTAAAAGGGGGAAATAATGTGCAGGAGGAAGAAGAGGAGCTGGAAATGAGAGAGGGAGATGAATGGAAGCAAGCAGGAGTAAGAGGGTGGAATCTTAGTGCTGGGGGACCCAATACTAAGAGGAGTTAAGTGGGGTAGCAAGGGGGAGAGGCATAGTCGCATTTGGGTGGAGGCCATGCCAGGAATGACAGCGGAAAGGGTGGGACAGTCTGTTCTGAAATATGCTGGAAGGGTTAGGGACAAGCCTCATTTAATTATACATCTTGGGACAAACGACCTGGCTGACAAGACAGTAGATACAGTCCAGAGGAGGTCTGAGGAACTAGCACAAGTATGTGAGGGGGCAGGAAGATCAGTAACTTTTTCAGAGATACTTCCTGTGCCAAAGGCAAGCACAACAAGAAATCTGAGAATAGAGGAATTTAACGGATGGCTAAGAACCTGGTGTTGTGCTAAAGGGTATGGGCTGTTGGGTGGGGTTGGGAGGGACCTGGGAGGACAGTAGTCTCTATGCCAAGGACAGACTACACTTGAGTGAGGAGGGAAAGAAAGTGTTGAAACAGAGGATGGAGGAGTACATAGAGGAAGTTGGGAATTTAAACTAGGACTGGGGGGTGGCAGTTGGGGAAGAGATATGCAGAGACCACAGGTTGGGAAACCATATGAGCTTACCCCCCATAACAGTGACAAAGGACAAATGGCAAGTACTGTTGGTGATGCTAGGAAAAGAGGGCAGGATGGGGGGGAGGGTGGAAGGTGGTTACCTTAATGCTAGAGCCTTGGGAGGAAAACTGCAGAGTTACAGGTTCTCATGGCAGAGGAGAGGTGGACATTGCAGTCATCACGGGAAACATGGGCCACCCAATACAATGACTGGGACCTGTCTGTACCAGGATACAGATTATTTCAGAGGGACAGAGTGATTGGGAAAAGGAGGGGTGGCACTATATGTGAAGGAAGGACTGAAGTGTGTAAGGGGAAGGGAGGAGGGTAGTACGGAGTCACTTTGGATGCAAATCCAGGATTCCAAGAATAGATTCTAGAATGGGAGTGGTGTACAGGCCACCATCTCAGACGGAGGAGTTAGACAGGGAACTAGCGACAGATCAGGAGGACCTCGAGAAGGGTATTGTGGTAATTGTGGAGGACTTCAACATGCCAGGAGTGGACTGGAGCACCCCAACAACCAGGAACAGAAGGGAGCAGGTACTGCTGGATGCCTTCCAGGACAGCTTCCTGCTGAAAATGGTCAGTGAACCAACCAGGTTAGGAAATACCCTTGTGCTGGCAAATGGGGACTTTGTGAGAGAACTTACAGAGGAGGAACCGCTGTCAGGGAGTGACCACCTCCAGTATGGCTCACACTGGATATGGGCAAGGAAGGAGGGAATCTAGCAATAGTGCTAGACTTCAGGAGGGGCTGACTTTGGGAGGATGGGGGAAGTGGTAAAAGGGTACCTGGCCAGAATTCAATCTAGTATGGACACTAACCAGAGGTGGGAGCTCATAAAGCTGGGGATAGTGGAGGCAACCAAAACCTGCTGCAAAGCCCAGAGCAAGAAGGCTAGGGCTAAGAAACCGATCTGGTTGAGCAAGGAGGTCATGGAAAAGGTAAGGAGAAAAAGAGCTGCCTTTAGGAAGTACAAGAAAACAGGGAGGGGGAGGACAGGGAGGAGTACTTGACAGAATCGAAGGAGGTGACAAGGGCAGTAAGGGGAGCCAAAGCATCTACGGAACTCAGGCTGGCACAAGGCATTAAGAAGGAGGAGAAGGACTTCTTTAAGTACATCAGGGAGAAAAGGAGCTGTAAGGACCACATAGTAAGGATTAGGAAGGAGGGGGGTTGGGTGGAAGCAGGGGTGATAAGGCGGAAGCACTAAATGAGTACTTCTGCTCAGTATTTACTAAAGAGAAGAGGGGGTGACACCCAAGGTGGGAGAAATGGCAGAAGCAGGGGAGGGGAGTGGTGACAGATGGGGAAATCATGGAGAGCAGAGTTCGAGAGGGTTTGAAGGCACTGAGGGTGGACAAGGCGCCAGGCCCAGATTGCATCCACCCCAGGGTACTGAAGGAGCTGGCAGAGGTCCTTGCAGGACCTTTGGCAGACCTATTTAATGCCTCACTACATTTGGGGTGTGTACCTCAGGACTGGAGGATGGCTCATGTGGTGCCCCTCCACAAGAGTGGCCCCAAGGATGAACTGGAAACTACAGACCAGTGAGCCTCACAAACCATCTGTGGGTAAGCTAATGGAGACTATCCTGAAGGAGAGGCTGGTGGCCCTCCTAGAGGCCAAAGGACTACAGGACAGCAGACAGCATGGCTTCATGCGGGCAGATCCTGCCAAACCAACCTGGTCGAAGTTCTATGACTGGGTAACTAGGCAACTGGACAGGGCCATGCAGTGGATGTCCTGTATCTGGACTTCAGTAAGGCATTCACCCAGTTCCACATGGAAGGCTGGGAAGGAAGTTAGTAGGCACAGGGCGGGTGCAAAGCTGGTGAGATGGGTAGGAAACTGGCTGCAGGGAAGGCAACAGAGGGTGGTGGTGGGTGGGGAGCTCTCAAACCCAAGGGCAGTGACGAGCGATGTTCCACAGGGCTCAGTGTTGGGACCAGTGTTGTTTGGGATATTCATTGCAGACATATCATGGGACATCAAGAGCAAGATCAGTTTGTTTGCTGATGATACCAAGGTAGGCGCAGTGGTGGATGACCTAGGGGGATGGCAGGGGTTGCAGGATGATCTGGCAAAGCTTGAAACCTGGTCAGACCCCTGTCAACTGGGCTTTAATGCCAAAAAGTGCAAGGTGCTGCATTTTGGGATGAAGAACCCAAGGAGGAGTTACCAGCTAGGGGACTGCAGCTAGCCCAGACAGAGGAGAAGGATCTGGGTGTGCTCATACAGGGTCAATGAACAACTCAGCATAATGTAGGAAGGCAGCTGCAAAGGCCAACAAAATGCTGGGTTGTATTGCAAGGGTATATCCTCGAGGAGGGAGGAAGTGATTCTGCCACTGTATAGGTCATTAGTTAGACCACACCTGGAGTACTGCATGCAGTACTGGCATCCATATCAAGAGGGACATTAAGTTACTGGAGGGGTGCAGCACAGAGCGACAAAGATGATCAAGGGGCTGGGGACTTATCACACGAGAGGAGGTTGAAGGAGTTGAACGGTACTCACTGGAGAAGAGGAGAGACGGGTGACATGATTGAAACCTTTAAATACATGAAAGGAATAAACAAGACGGGTATAGAGGGGCTGTTCAAAGTAAGGGAAGGGAGGGCCACCAGGGGCTATAATATGAGACTGGAGCAAGGAAGTTTCAGGAGGGAGATGAGGAGACACTTTTTTACAGAGAAGGTGGTGGCTGGGTGGAATGCGTTACCTGCTGAAGTGGTATGCAGTAGAACAGTGGACTGCTTCAAACGAGGATGGGACAGGACAAGGGGGAGGGTTAATGAAGGGGAAGGGTGGAAGGGAGGGGCAGCTGCAGAATAAGGGTTGCTAGCTGCACATTCAAGCAGACTTGATAGACCTCTAGGCCTTTATCTGCTGGCAAATTTCGTATGTTCGTATGTTCATATAAACTTTTCTGCCAAACTGGTCCATCTGCCTCGGCTCTGTCTGGAGGAGAGGTGCTCATGTGCTTGGGTGCAGTGGAGCGATCATGCCCAGCTGAAATGATGACAAGAGTCCGCCTTAGGATGCGTCTTAAGAAAAGGAGCTTCCTTCGGTGCTTGGTGTATCCTGTCTGCCCTCTTGGGGACAGCAGGGAGAGAATGAGGCATCTGCCAGACCACAGAGGCGAGATCCTCATGAGGTCAGATCCAGGGAGGAATGGGGACCAGACACAGATATTCTAAGTCCAGATGTTTGGCTAGTCTCTGTCTCATGCGGTCTTGACCCTTTGACTCCCAGTTGAAGAAATCTTTCATGGACCTCAGAAGATCAGAGAAGGCAGGGTCCTCGGGGACTTGGGGGAAACCTTGCCTTTTGGACCTTCGGGTTCCTCCAAGGCATCCTCCGCCAACATCCTCGTCATCATCATCGTCATCTTCGTCATCTTCTGCACCCTCATCAGGAAGATTATGAATGTCTGGAAGGGCAATGTCCTGACATGCCGTCCTCAAGACGTGTACCGTGGATGGGGAAGAGATCCTCAGGGACGCAGACCTTAGAGCGTGGAAGTGGAATGTCTTGTCTCCAGGTCTGACACCAACTCAAAGCACGCACCCTGCCACCAAGACTGGAATAAGGTCTTGAAGTCTGGCATAGCCGGAGGAGGTTGCGGCTGAGGGGGGGAGGAGGAGGCATTACCGGTGAGGGTGGGTAGTTGAAGGAACTCCACTCAGGAGGAGGGCCAGCCAGGAAATGGTCCCCAGGGTACCCAAAGAGGTAATGACAGACAGTCCAGGGTCTAGTATAAATCCCCGTCAGGTCTGACGGAAGAGGGGACCCATGTCGGACCCACTGTAGTGTAAATTGGTGGGGGGTCCAGCATCGGGATAGCCAACATCAGGGGGACCGTCGAGACCGGCACTGCCTGATCCGGCATTGGAGGGGCTGGCGTCAGGGCCGGATGAAGGGGGCCCAATGACGGGCCGGGTCTTGCACCGGAGGCTGGGGCAGACCACAGTGGCCCTGGCTGGGGAAGAGTCATCGGAGTTTCCGGTGCTGGAATTGGAATCGCCGGATCCAACCGTGGGATTGGGACCGGGATATCTGTCATGTCAGAAGGGATCCCACCTGAAGGAGGAGGAGGGGCCTCCACTGTAAGGCCAGACCCGTGACCCCGTCAGAGGAGCATGGGACTGACCCCAAGGAATGGTCTAAGACATTGAGGGGTTCTGCACTGTCTTCACCTGAGGTACCCGCCTGAGAAGGGGAGGATATAGGCGAGGGAAGAGGGGGGGAGAGGGGCATTCTCCTCCTGGTTCTGCCGGACGTCGGGTGAGGCGCTGTTAGGCCCTGACAGGAGAACCACACCTGAGCAGCCGTCAAGAGATGGATGTCTTACCAGATGGAGCCGGGCAGGGGAGGAGCCCCCGGCTGACTTATTGTCTGGTGCCAGGCGGGTCCCTGAAGGCTGGGGAGCTGTCTTACCGGTGGCCAGGCGATCCCTGGAGGAGCCAGGAGCTAACTTAGTGGTCGTAGCAGTGCGGCCGTCTGAGGAGTAGACGGTCGACTGACCCGTAGAAGATTTTTCAGACTTACCGTCTGAAGCCTTCTTAGGCGGCAGCTGAGAGGTGGCCTTGCTCATCGAAAGGCTGTAAGGCCTTAGGTTGGTTCGTGAAGCACTCCCGATCTTGAGATTTCTCCTTATGGTGTTTCTTGGAGGGAGAAGATTCTTTGGAAGAGGAGACTCTGATGCGGTCCATCTGCTTCTCTAATGAAGCTAGGCAGACTTTTAGAAGGTGGGCCTCCAAAGTCTATTGTCTCCGCTTTCTGGTGGCCTGATTAAATGTTTGGCACTCCAAGCAGGATGGTCTGGGCCCAGACACTTCAGATGACCGTCCTTATGAGGAATCTGCATGCCACAGAATGAGCACTTCTTCTTGGGTGAAGACATTAAGCAAATGTAGAATTCGTACAGAAAAAATTTAGTGAAGGGAAAAATCTGACGCAAGAACTACCACGATGATCGCTGATGGAAGTCTGCAATGTGACTGACACGAGGCGACGGTGGGAAAGAACTGAAGGGCAGGCGTGGGGACCGCCCTTTGTATACGGCCACACTCATGGTCACATGACGTTGGGTGGGTGGTCCTCCAACAGGGATTGCTAGAAAAGTCTGCTGTCTGGCCCGCCAGGTGGCACCAGTCCTATAAGTAATGACCTACTGGAGGAACCCTTTCCAAGTAAGATCCGCTGTACCAAGTCACTTAGGATAAAAACAAGGCTGCTTACTTCAATGCAAAATTCATCTCCGACTCCCCTTCACCTTTCAAATTCTCAGACAGCATAAAAAAAAAAAAAATCAGTTTCAGCCTGCTCACTTTGCCTCCTCCATCCCAAATCTCAAATGTGCCTCTGGAGTAGTCTCTGAACCATGTGCCACTGCAGATGCTTTAAACAATCAGTTTGTTGATGGCCCCATGTCAGTAGTTAATCCACCCTTTACTAGCACCACCTCATCTCTTCCAACTGGGAACCTCCATTTCGATGCGCCTAGGCTTACTTTCTCTTGAATCAGCCCCCCCGGCCCCAAAAGGTTTTTCATACGCTAATGCTTCCTACTCTACATCCACCTCCCTCTTCAGACTTACTGACTTCTCAGCAACATAAGAGTCTGCCTAGCAGTGTAATATTTTTCTACCTAGACAAGGCATCTGACATGGTAAACCATTCCCTTCTTCTGGCTAAGCCTGGTGTCTTTGGGCTCTCTTCCTACCTCTCTGGTCACTCCTAGATACTATCCACTCGCCTATCCTTCTCTGGTAGCAGGCAGTTCTCTATGGGGGTCCATCAAGGTTCTGTACTGGGCCCCCTCCTTTTTAATGTCTTTGTTAATGACATACAAAGGGTTGTGAAATCATGCAGGGATTTATTTAACTCTAAAAATTGATTAGTGTTTTGCTCATAAAAGTGCTAAATCTGTGAAAATGCATAGCTCTCGCCTCACTGTGTTTAACAAACATAGCACTTCAAGAAAATCTATATAAATACTTTCTGTACAGTTAGTATAATCCCAAGAAAAAAACTGCTAATCAATTATTTAAAACCCTGTCATGTAACACCCAGATGTATGCAGATGATGCTATATTATTTCAGGTAAAACTCTCGCTATCATACTGGCTGCCCTGCAGTCAGACTTTGATATGATACACTTTGCAACTGATTTTATTTGTCAACCATTTAGCCCTTAATCAGACAAAACAGTATCTGTCTGGATCCAAAAAATGTTTAGTGACAGGTCCTTCCCCGATCATAAACACTGCTCATGGTGGTATACTGGAGCCTGTAGTTGAGTACAAGTACCCTGGCATTCAATTTGACCAATCCCTGGACTTGTCCCTTCACTTTCAGTCTTTGATGTCTAAATCATTTAGAAAGCTTGGAGCCCCAGGGAGGCAGGATCTGGTAGATTACTGAGAACACCTGAGCATATTTTATCCTGTTTCAGAACTTTATTAGCAAAAGCTATATACCCCAAAATATTCTGCAGAAGACACACAGGTGGAGGCCTATTTGTCCAAATTAACACTGCCAATCCTGAGCCCAGAGGCCAAGATTAAGCTGGACTGCCCTATTACTCAGTTGGAAGTGAATCAAGCGATTATGGGCCTAAAATCCTTTAAGGCCCCAGGACCTGATGGATATACCCCTGAATTTTTTAAGAAAGAAATAGAGGGGCCACTTCTGGCAGCCTGTAGGGAGGCACATCTGGGAGAGAATTCTCCGGACACATGGAATTATGCATTAATCTCCAGTATTCTGAAACTTGGGAAGGATGCCACTCAATGTGAATCATATAGACCGATATTGGTACTTAATATAGATTATAAAATACTAACATACATACTAACATACTAAAATGCCAGCAGAATAGGCCTAACGGTCTTCCATGTCTGCTCGTTTGGTCAGCCCCCACCCTGGGAGCTGACCTTGCTTCCCCCCCCTCTTCCTCTCTGGCTTCTCCCTTCCCAGTCCCGGATATTCTCGCTGCACTGGTTTTTGCTTCCAGAACCCTTCCTCTGTACCTGTCCCACCCTTCTTGAACCCTCCACCAGCCCCTGGGCAGTGCATTCCATGGCTCCACCACCCTCTCAGTGAAGTAGCACCTTCTCCTTTCTCCCCTGAATCTCCCCACCTCCAGCTTCCACCCATGCCCTCTAGTTGCCCCCGTCCCCTTCCTTCAGAGCACCCTGACTGCTCCTCCCCTATTTATCCCCTTCATGTACCTGAAGACCTTTATCATGCCTCCCCCGGTCCCTTCTCTCTTCCAGTGTGTACATATTTAACTCTTCGAGCCTCTCCCCATAGGTCCTATCCCCCCAGCCACAAATAATTTTGGTTGCCCTCCTCTGGACCATCTCCAGGAGTTCAATGTCCCTCTTTAAATGTGGCCTCCAAAACTGCACGCAGTACTCGAGGTGCGGCCTCACCAAGCAGTTAATACAGTGGGAGTATCACTTCCCTCCTTCTGGAGGTGAGCCCCCTAGCAATGCATCCAAGCATCCTGTTGGCCTATGTCACTGCCCTCCTACAAGTCTCCGAGTTGTTCATCTTGACATCCACCATGACCCCCAGGTCCCTCTCTGCCATCAAAACTTGTAGCATCCCCGGTGTACACTTGGCCCGGGTTTCTGGTTCCCAGGTGCAGTACCTTGCATTTCCCTGCATTGAACCTCAGCTTCCGCGTTCTAGACCACCTTTCCAGAGCCTCCAGATCCCCCTGTAGGGCCACCCTCCCCTCCTCCCCATCCACCACCACCCCCAGTTTTGAGACATCCGCAAAGAGACTCATCTCACACCTGATACCCTTCTTTATGTCAGAGACGTAGGCGTTGAACAGGAGGGGCCCAAGGACCGATCCATGAGGGACTCCACTAATGACCCTCCTTGAGGATGAAACTATCCTGCCAACCACGACCCTCTGGGTCCGGTTCTGGAGCCAATTACCTATCCATCTGGTTCCCCACCCCCATTTCTCCCAGATTATCCAACAGGCCCCCTTGGGGAACAGAGTCAAATGCCCTGCTGAAGTCAAGAAAGAGGATGTCCACTGGTCTACCCAGGTCCAAGGCACTCATCACCCAGTCATAGAACTCCACAGGGTTTGTCTGACACAATTTCCCCGGGACAAATCCATGCTGTCTATCGTCCAGGCACCCCAACTTTTCCAGGTCCACCGATGTTAGGCTGATGGGCCTGTAGTTCCCTGCCACCTCCCTTGATCCACCCTTGTGGAGAGGCACTATATACGCCACCTTCCAGTCCTGGGGCACCCACGCTGTCCTCAAAGAGATGCTGAAGAGCTCCGCCAGGGGTTTTGCCAGGACATCCGCCAGTTCCTTCAGCACTCTGGGATGTAATTTATCCAGCCCTGGTGCTTTCTCCATCTTAAGGCACCTTAGGGCTTCCCTCACACGCTCTGCCGTGATCTCCACCTCCGCTACTTATATGCCAAAATTCTGGCACCAAGGCTGGAGGCAATATTACCTTCCCTTATTGATTTTGACCAAACAGACTTTGTGCCGGGTAGGCAAACCCAGGACAATATCAAGCAAACATTGCATATTTTGCACCATGCTGCCTGGTCGAGGTCTCCCCTTCTAGTTTTAAGTTTGGATGTGGAGAAGGCCTTCGACCGGGTAGCATGGAATTTCCTGGGGGTCAACGTTGAGACACTTTGGTTTCACAGAGTCCTTTGTGAAAGCCATTAATAGCATTTATTGTAAGTCTAAGGCCTATATCAAAATTAATGGCAGGGTTTTGGAAACTTTTCCTTTGTTGTGGGGTACTAGGCAGGGGTGCCCCCTCTCGCCCCTTCTTTTTGCCCTGTATCTGGAGCTACTGGCTGCCACCCTACGGCAGGCGGCAGAGATTAAGAGGATTAGGTTGGGTGGAGAAAAGCATAAACTAGCACTTTATGCTGATGATCTATTAGTATACCTGGGGGAACCTGAGCAAACCTTACCTCGCTTGTGGTACAGTCTAGAGGATTTGGGCAGAATAGCAGGGTATAAAATTAATACAGCTAAAACAGGTATTACAGATCAATTATGAACCCTCTGAAACAATAAAAAGACAATTCCCCTTTTGTTGGCACGTAAAACACCTGAAGTACCTAGGGGTACAACTGGTGCTTGAATGTGAACAGTTGTTTGCGCTTAACTATTCCCCCCCTGACAGAATTAGGTCAGACTTTGAAAGGTGGCAGGGAGTGTCTATATCCCTACTACAAAAGGTTCAGACAGTAAAAATAGTGGTTCTTCCCAGGTTTCTGTATTTAGCACAGAAACTATCCACTCCAGTACCTGACTCTTCCTATAATCTTCTCAACGGGAGGATTACTCGGTTTATCTGGGGCCTGCAAAAACCGAGAGTCTGACTGTTGGTTCTCCAGATATCAAAAACAGAGGGAGGCTTGGCTTTACCCAATTTTAAGTTGTACCATAGGGCAGCCCAGCTTAGAACAGCCTTGTATTGGTTTAATAGAGGCTATATAGCTAAATGGAAGACATTGGAAATGTCTGAGGGACACATGACTGACTTGCATGAAGCCCTGCTAAGGGACAGAAGAGAAGCTCCTGAGGAGGGAGAGTGGAGTCCCTATACAGAGGTGACCCTGAACTCTTGGTTCTGGGTAACAGAGGACAGAAATCTTGGAAAATGGAGACACATTATATGTTCACTCCCACATATGAGGGGATTTCCTCTTGTCAAATGAGATGCTGGGTTTAGAGGCTGGGGAAAAAAAGGCTTACATCTGATTGGGCGTTTCCTGGGGGGGGGGATTAAATCTTTCCAAGAATGAGTAACCAGTTATGGTCTCACTTGGAGGGATAGGTTTTGATATTTTCAGACACGAAACGATATTAGGACACTACAATTTGGACAAGGAGATGAGGACTCTTCCCCTTCCCAAATATTAACTATTTACCGGGTGGAGGCTCTTACAACCACTCTCAACAAGAGACAGGCTAAGTATGAGCTGCTATGGAGAAGAAATTACTTACCACAGTAATCTTATTTCTTCCCAGTGATGCTCAGGAATTCATAACTTTGTGCAGTAAGCCTGGAGGGTTGGACTGCCCAGAGAGATGGAACACATGCAAATGAATGGAATTCTTTGCACGTGAGCATCTTTCAAATACTGCCTCTACCAACTGTAGTGTTCTAACCTACTCAGGTTTGTGAGAAGCCTGGAAGTCAGGCATTAGGAAACTAATGTAATTAAAATCTATAAGAGAGGGGTTTCCCCTAATCAAAGCATAAATTTAACATAAACCCCCAAAGGGAAGTTGACTAATAAAAATCACATCATTAAAACTGTAAAAGAGAACACTGAAAACTCCAGTTTAAAATGATTAAAACAGGAAAATGCAACACATAATTTGGCTTAATGGCACCAGCATGCGGAGTGCAGAGGCTGAAGTTCTGGAAGGGGAGGAAGGGAGGGAGTTATGAATTCCTGAGCATCACTGGTAAGAAATAAGATTACTATGGTAAGTAATTTTTTCTTCTAACCCCAGTAATGCTCAGGATATTCATAACTTTGTGCAGATTACCAAGCAGTACCACTGGAGGTGGGCACAGAACTTTATTTTGGAAATCGGCTCTGCAGGACTGCTGTGCCAAACCTAGCATCACCCCTGGATAAAATATCCAGGTTATAGTGTTTTGTAAAGGTGTGTACTGTTTTCCAGGTAGCTGCTTTGCAAATATCCACCAAGGGAACCTCCCTGGCAGCTGCAAAGGTAGCGGTTGTTCCCCTTGTTGAATGCACCCTCAATCCTGTTGGGGGCTCTTTACCTGCCTTAGTGTAGCAGAACTGAATACACTGGACTATCCACCAAGAAATGGATCTTTTTGAGGCGGGTTTACCCTTTCCTACATCCCCATATGTAAGGAAAAGTTGTTTTCCATTTTTCCTAAGATCTTTGGTGGCTGTCATGTAGTAGCTGAGAGCCCTTTTCACATCCAGACTGTGCAGTCTTCTTTCACCAGAACTGGTGTGGTCTGTGAAAAAGACAGGTAGAGTGACTGACTGGTTCAGATGAAAATCTGAAACCACCTTAGGGAGAAACTGTCTGTTAATTCTGAGGACTACCTTATCTCTGAAATGAGAGATAATCCTGGTCAATGCAGAGAGCCTGGAGCTCGCTAATTCTCCTTGCAGAAGTAATAGCCACTAGGAAGACTGTTTTCCAAGTAAGGTATTTCAAGTGGGCAGTAGCCATGGGTTCAAAGGGAGGGCCCATGAGCTTCGCTATACACACATTCAAATCCCAAGCAGGCACTGGTGCCCTGTGAGGTGGGTGTAAATACATTAGTCCTTTAAAAAATCTTTTGAAAAGTTTATCAGATGCCACTGATACCTTGGTGCCCGCAGAAAGGTAGGCAGATAACGCTGCTAAATGAACCTTAAGTGAACTGGGTTGCAAGCCTTGTGAATGCAAACGAGTGAGATAGTCCAGGACTACTGAAACTCCAGCGTTTTGTGGTATAAGGTTCATACTAGAACACCAGAAAGAGAATCTCTTCCATTTGGAAGGATAAGATTTCCTGTGTGGAGGGTTTTCTATAACCCTTCAAAATATTTAGGACAGCTTCTGAAAGATTTAAATCTGCATACTCTAATTCTTCAAGAGCCATGCCTTGAGATGAAGAGACTTGAGATTGGGGTACAACAATGTTCCCTGATTGGAAGTCAGGAGATTGTCTCTGAGGGGCAACTGTTATCGGTTTGCTGACAGACATGGAGAGCAGAAGAGAGTACCATGGCTGCCTGGGCCAATCCGGAGCTATCAAGATCAACGATGCTGAGAGGGACTTTAGCTTAAGTAACACCCTGAAGAAAAGGGGAAAAAGCATACAGGTGCCTGCCTGTCCAGTCCAGAATCAGGGCGTCTAGAGGAACTGTGCCCTGTGCTGGTGGTCTGCAGCAATATTGTGGGACTTGGTGGTTCTGCTGGGATGCGAACAAGTCTATCTCTGGAGTGCCCCACCTTCTGAAAATGACTTGTACCACCTGCTTGTTCAGAGTCCATTCGTGATGGGCCTGGTTGATGCGACTTAGTGCATCTGCCAAAGTATTGTCCTTTCCTGGCAAGTGAATTGCCTGTAAAGAGACCCTCAGACAGTAAGCCAGTGTCCAAATCTTCATGGACTCTGTGCAGAGGAGGCCAGACCTGGTGCCTCCCTGTTTGTTTATGTAATACATTGTAGTGGTATTGTCTGTTCTGATCTGAACCACTCTGCCCATGATCAGTGAAGAAAAAGCCTTTAGGGCTAGTAACACTGCTCTTAGTTACAGTAAGTTTATGTGCTGAATGGACTCTGCTGCTGACCAGATTCCTTGGGTCATGTCCTTTCCTAGGTGGGCACCCCAGCCCAATAGGGATGCATCTGTTGTGAGTACCAAAAAGGGGCTTTCTTTCTGGAAAGGCACCCCTTGCCTTAAATTGGATTCCTGTTTCCACCACAAAAGGGCCCTTAATAGTGGGCCTCTCATGGGTATAAGCTTTGAAAAAGGGTTTTTTTTTCTGACTCCAGTGAGCCCTGAGGTGAAACTGGATGGCTTGCACGTGGAATCTGGATCCCTGGACTGTGCTTGTAGACGCAGCCATATGACCCAGTAGTTGTAGAAACTGTCGTGCAGTTTTTGAGCTGTTCAGGACAAGGAAATTTGCTACTGACTGCAGACTTTGCACCTTGTCTAAGGGTAAAAAGGCTCTGCCTGAAGTGTGTGGATTTCTGCCCCTATAAACTGCGGAATCTGAGCAGGGGTTAGGACTGATTTTTTTTGGTTTATGTTGAAACCCAGGGACTCTAGGAGGACCTGGGTGATTTTTAGGGAGCTTCTTGCCTGGTATGGTGAGTTTCCCACCACCAGCCAGTCGTCTAGATAAGGGAAAACAGTCACTCCTTGTCTTCTTAGATATGCCAATACAGCAACTAGGCACTTTGTGAACACCCTTGGTGCTGAGGAGAGACCGAAAGGAAGAGTTGAAAACTGATAGTGACCTGAAGGGAGCCTGAATCTGAGGTATTTTCTGAAAGATTCCTTTTATGGGGATGTGGAAATTGGCATTGTTCAAGTCCAGTGATGCCAGCCAGTGCCCCTTTTGGATTGTTGGCAATATTCGAGCCAAAGTGACCATTTTGAACTTTGTTTTTTTCAGATGCTTGTTCAAAGCTCTGAGATCCAGTATTGGCTGCCACTCCCCACTTTTCTTTGTTGTTAGGAAATATCTGGAGTAAAAACCTCTTCCTCTCAGGGTGGTAGGGACTAATTCCACTGCTCTGAGATGTAGCAACTTTTGGACCTCTGCTTCTAGCAATGCCCTCTCTGCTACAGGAGGTGAGCAGTAAACCCTGGTTTTCTGAGGAGGAAAAGATTTGAAGTCCAAAGACAGACCTTGAACCACTACCTCCAGTACCCACTTGTCTGTGGTAATGCTTAGCCAAGCCTGGAGGAAGTGGGATAGTCTGCCTCCGACAGGGAGGGAGGAGGTGGCCTGATCCTCAGGGGTTTTGCTTTGGTTGGGGTTGAGGTTGGGTTTGAGAACCCCTCCTGAAGCCCCTTCTACCCCTTCCCCTAGAGTATCCCTGTTGTGGATACTGCTGGTATTGGGGCACGGCTACTGGCTGGAAGAAAGGTCTGGTCATAAAAGACCTTCCCCTACCCCCCCCCCTTCCATAGGGTCTAGTGAATGATGGAGCACGCTCTTTAGCAGAGTTGCTTCTATAGGTTGCCTTGTAGTCATCCACTTTTTTCATGTATGCAACTGTGGATTCCCCAAAGAGAGAGTTTCCCTCTAGGGGAAAATCCAGAGCCTTGGATTAAGTGTCCTGAGTAAGGTTAGTGGCCCTGAGCCAAGCAAACCTTCTCTGTGCCACAGTGTTAACCATCCATCTGGCTGCAGTGTCATTAGAATCAGCAGTCATCTGGAATTGGTACTTAGCCGCCTCCAACCCAAACCTAGCAGTTTCAGCCAGGTCTTCGGACAGAGGTGAGGGGACTATGATGGACATGTCCAGTACCGACTGCCACAGGGAGTTTTGATACTGGGCAGCATAAGATTGGAAAGTAGTCCGTCTCATGGCTAAGGAAGCTGATAAGTAGCCTTTTTTGGCCATGCTGTCTATTTTTCTGGAGTCCTTGTCCGGAGGGTGGGAGGATGAGGGACTCTGGCCTTATCACAGGCTGCTTGCTGTATGACCCCTTGATGGTCAGGATGGGAAAAAAGAAAATCAGCTACCGTCCTGTCCAACTGTTACGTCTCATCTATTCTCCTATCAATAGGAGGAACAGAGTTAGGGGTCTGTAAAAGTTTCAGGGTGTCTTTCTTAAAAAATTTGTACACTGGCAAAAGGAGAAATTTGAAGGTGTTAACCCCATCATATTTAAATATTCAATCTCCTCCTCATCCTTTATCTGCTCTGTAATATCAATGTCCAGAGCATCTGCCATTTTCCGTACAAATGAGAAATGGGAGGAATAATCCTCCGACATCCTGAGGGGAGAACCAAAATCTTGTTCAGGAGATACCTCTGGAGAAATTGGGTCATCGTCCTGAGAGAGTTCATCCCCCTCCTCAAAATATTGCTATTCATGAAAAGTAGGAAAATTACCACTGCTGGCCTGGGAACCCTGAATAGGTGCAGGCTGCTGTGGGACAATGTTCTGCAGTGCCTGAATAATTTTAAAAGCCTGGGCTATCTCTTGAGCCGAAGGCACAGCCGGCATCTGCGCAGAAGTCCCTGGTTTAGTAGGGGAAGATTCTGCAGGCTTAGTCTTTTTCAGCTTTTTTAAGGGAACCGGGGAGTCAGCCGGTTCTTTCCCTCTTTTTGCCCCTTTATCGTCCATATCAGGAGCAGGGGTAGGCAAAGTTGTGGGTTCAGACACGGTAGACTGGGGTGTCAGCTGGTCAGAGCCGGAGGGACCCCTAGGAAATTTCTTATTTAGCCTTTCAAGGCGTTTTTCCAAAGTTTTCTCAAGAAAAGTTTTGCAAACTTTACACTCCTGGTCCAAATGTTCAAATCCTAGACAAGCTACACACAAGGTGTGCTTGTCTGCCTTGGCAAAAACATGTCCACATTTTAAACAATTACCAGTTCTCTTTTTGGGTTTCTCTGACATGCTAATATAAAATAAATACCAGCTGCTAACAAGGCAAAATAAGGTTGTTGTTTTTTTTGTTTTTTTTAAAGAAATAAACGCTTTTGCAGTCGGTTCCAGAACCGATAGGAACCGAACCGGGAGAAGCCCAAATGAACCAGTTCAGCAGTTCTGTAACCGAAGAAAAGCGGTTACGTAAACTTTTAAAAAGGACCAAATTTAAAGCAAAAACAGCAGGTTCTTTAATCAGAGAACCGAAAATAAACCTAAACTAACTGATCCCTCACGGTTATCCCGAACCGTGAGGAACCAAGAAAAATAACTAACTTAGGCAATAAACACGATTTTAAACGATCAACAAGTAGAGGCAGTAGAAGAAATTGAAACTACTTACAGGTTTAACGATTTTGAACTTTCTTCACGCGAAAGAGGACGACAGAAAACTCCGAGCGACCAGACTTTCAGGCGGAGAGAAAAATCTGAGTAGGTTAGAACACTACAGTTGGCAGAGGCAGTATTTGAAAGATGCTCACGTACAAAGAAATCTATTCATTTGCATGTGTTCCATCTCTCCAGGCCGTCCAACCCTCCAGGCTTACTGCACAAAGTTATTAATATCCCGAGCATTACTGGGGTTAGAATTTTAAATATGACACCTGACCTGGATACCCTCCCCCCACCCACCCACCATGAAATACTTGGACCTTGTGGTTTCTCAGGAAAATCTCCCATAAAGGGATCGATATTAATATGTTTGACTTGTTGGATCTGGATTAATTACTAGAATTGCCAACTGTATTTTTTGTCAAATTTGTGTTTTTTTTTGTTTTTTTTTATTGTTTATGGTTTGATATATACCATGTGTTTATGTATTGTACGTCTTTGTGAAATCGATTGAAAATTTTATAAAAATTGAGAGTTAAAAAAAAAAAAAAAGAAAGCTTGGAGCCTTCTACAGCGTGGGTGACTGCCTCTCTCAAAGCCTGGAGAAGACCTTGGTATAATATCTAATTCTCCCTGTAATTGACTATGGTGATGTGATGTATGGTTCTGCTCCCCAGTACCACTTATCTAAGTTAGATTTGCTACTGAATGCCTTCTGCAGGTTCATTCTCTGCTGCCCAGCGCAAACCCACTACTGCCTGCTCTATGAGCACTTAAAAAGGCCTTCACTGTGACACAGATGTACTCAGTGCCTTGCCTTATATGGTTTTAAGTTTTGGCTAAATAAGGTCCCAAGCTACAGGAGGTCCTTGCTTACCCATGTGACACCTCCAACCACAACCTTCGCTCTACCACAGGTAATGGAGTCCTTATTCCTAGGTGTAAACTTAATTTGAGGTAAATCTGCTTTCAGCTACAAGCATCCCCAGTTATGGAACAATCTAGCCTCGGGTGATGAGCCTCACTCCAGCACAGCCTCAGCAGAATGATACCTCATGAATTTATTACCTCATTCTGTGTCTGTACCAGATTATATGCTGCATTCCCCTTGTTCCCCCATGGACAGTACTGCAATGTTTTTTGTGGTGTCTGTACAATGTTAATTGTAATTGTACTGCGTCTGTCTGCACATTCCATGTCTACATTTGCATAATCTCTCTGTGTAGAAAAAATGTACCAGAGTGAACAGTAGAGCATTGTTCTGTATAGAATTCCATCCTTTCAAAAATGCTGTTGTACCACTGTTCAGAGGTCATGGAACATAACTGTACCCTTCTGAGGAACAACAGCATTCTGAAACCTCTAGAGACTGCACAAGTCAGTTTCATTTTGAAAAACTGAAGAACCGTTGTGCACACATTTCACACAACAGTAAGTCACGTAACCACAATGGGAGGGCATGGAGTTCCATGACTTGACGGTGCAGCAGTTCGTACAGAAACAATGTGAAGCTGCAAGCGGGGGAGTGAGCAACAGCAGTGGGGAAGAACAATATACACTTTAAAAAATACAGGATGAGCAACTTTATGCACAACCTTTGTGTTCTGCCACCTCAGGGTTCCGATTCCCACAGACCTCTTGAGCTTCTCTTGAGATCAGTGGAAATCTGAACCCCTCTGTGGCAGAACACCCTGGTTGTGCATAGTTGCCCATCCAGTATTGTCTGTATACTTTGTGTTTATCTCCTCTCCCTCAACTCTCCCCCCCCCATTCCATCAGGTCGCATCTGTAAACGAGACTATCCTTGTATCAGTCTACCTGATGAAATAATTTCAAATAGATACTGTAAGGTCCTGCGAGTGGACACCCCAAGAGTGAACTGTTGTAAGGATACTTGTTGGTGATCGCTGAAGGAAGGGAATGCCCTCTCCGATGTTGCTTGCCTTCTTCAACCACTGTAGTGACCATACCGATATCTTTGTAACTGGCACTAGGTTTTGAGAGTGGGTCCCTTCTTTGATACCAGTTGTCTCTTAAATGGTACTAGATCTCTCTCCTCTGGAACTTGGCCCATGGAACCACAGCTGTGGATGAGGCTGAAAGATTCTGCTGTGGCCATCAAAGCTGCCACTCTGCTCCACAGAAGGAAGGCTTTCCCTGTAGAGTGACCAGTTCTGCTTCCATTAAGTCCAGCAACTGAACAGGTTCTATTTGGGACTTCCGCAGGTTTATCAAGAGACCCAGATTCTACAAGGCGCTTTACACAATCTTTTTTTTCTCCCAGTAAAGATTTTATTGAAAACTTTTTTAAAAAAGAAAAGAAAATAGTACAGAGACAAGAACATAAGAATTTCCATTGAGCAGACCTTAAAACACAGATAATAAAGTCATCTTCTATCCACATACGAATGGATTGTAATTAATTATCTCATTCTAATCACTTCTATAACCGCCATATAAATCACTAATGGATGAAAAGAGAAACCTATCACATATAGATGAAAAACCTTTTACTGTCTATACCTCTTGAACCTATACATCAATGATGTTATCCCTTAGGCAGGCTCACAAAAGGGGTTTATTTAATTGGATACTAATGTGAGCTGCACATTAACACTTTCCTTCCAGCATGGCCAATATTGGTGACCAAATGCTATTATAGGGATTAAGTTTGCCTGCAATAACATGGGTTATCCGCTCACTGCTGATGGTCTCACTTAATTTGTTATACCATTCTTGAAGAGAAGGGGCACAGTTCAGCTTCCAATTAGAGAGCAGCACTCTTTCAAATACTAGGGCAGTGGCCCAAATTCCTGCCTTCTGCTGTATATTGAGAGCTGTTTCTCCCAAATCTATACTCAATACTAGAAATTTCAGGGTAAATGGTATTGTAACCTTGAAGGCAGAAGTACAGAAGATATGTACCTTCCTCCATAAGGGAAATATGTGTGCACATTCCCATAGCATGTGCAACAGCTTAGCATGCTTTTGCTTACATTTCCAGCAAGACCCTTCAGGCAGATAACCCATTGATTGCAGTCTCCGTAGAGAATAATAATAATGTAAAATCCTATATTGTATACTGTAGTTCTTCTTATAACCTCTTTGATGGCTATACATGCGCTTTTTATCTTAACAGAGCTCCCTGTCTCTTGTTGTGTGTCCTCTCCTCCCCCAAAAGACCACACAGTCATCCAGGCACAGAAAAAACACAACTTGCCTTTTCAGGTGTGCTGCCACACTGCACTCTGTTGAATACCCTTGGTGGTGAGGCGATGCCAAACGGAAGGGCTGCCAACTGGTACTGGCAGTTCCCTAGCCTGAACCTGAGATACCTCCTGTGGGAAGACCTGACTGGAATATGAAAGTAGGCATCTTTCAGGTCCAGTGATCCCAGCCAGTTTCCAGACTGTATCGCTGTTCTCAGTGTGACCATCTTGAATTTGCCTTTTTTTATGTTCTTGTTCACATACCCGAGATCTAAAATGGGTCACCACTCGCCATTTTTTCTTGTGGGTCAGGAAGTACCTTGAGAACAGACCCTTACCCCACAGAGAGGCAGGGACCTTTTCCATGGCTTTTGCCTGTAACACATTGTTTACTTCTGGTTCTAGCAGAAGCCTCTCCATTGAAGAATTAGCTGGAAAACATCTGTTTTAGGGACATGGATATGTTGTTCATCCACACTGTCTGGCAGGTTCCTTGCTGCTTTAAATCTTGCCGGAAGGTCTTCAAGCTGGCTCCTCCCACCCATCCAGGTGGTAAAACTCTCGGCTCCGCCCCATGACGCCAGATCTTCCTTACCGCTTGGAAGCTCAGTTTCCCTCCTTAGCGCTCTGCATTTTAGACTGGATCCTAACTCTTCGGTTCATCCGAAACTAGTTTTGAAGTTTTCTGAACTTCGGTCTTCATTATCCCTCGCGGCTGCGATGGACAAATCTATCCCCGGCTTTCGGAGGTGCCCTTGCGGGCAGAAGATGTCCAGGACGTATCCGCATTCCATGTGCATCTACTGCCTAGGCCTAGATCACGACCCGCAGGCCTGCGAGTTGTGCCGCTCTTTTTTGGCCACCGTCCTGGAGGATCGTGCTGCCCGATTGAAGCTCGGGCGCCCCGAGAAGCGTTACCCGCTGGTAAAATCCAAAGAGGCTCGTTGGGCGGTGTCCGCGGCGGCTGGCTTGGCTGAGCAGCTCGAGCATATGATCACCCTCGAGGAGGGGGCGGCCCAGGCCGCATCTTCCACCTCCTCGGCCGCAGCATTTATCCCGCTCTGAGTTCCTCGTACTCGGCTTCATTCAAGGAGCTTTGTCAGTCCCTTTTCATGAAGGGAGAGGGGCCATCGAGACATTCCTCTCGGCCCAAGAAGAAGGAGTCGAAGGGTAAGTCCCATCATCGGCGTTCGTGGGAGCAGGAGAGGTCTCCTTCCCCGGACAGCTGACTGTCGACTTCGGTCGAAGTTGCGGCTCAGGCTGCTGGCTCCATGGCATCCCCATCAGGCCAGCCTGCTGAGACTCCCGTCGACGCAGTCGAGATATTCCTCGACCCGTCGGATGGGTTGTCGACTGGTGAAGCCGACAACCCCTCTTCGCCGGTTCCCCCGGTGGAGACCGAGGATCTGCCTGTGCCTTCAGGGCGGCAGTCCCCAGCTAAAGTGCCCGAGTCGAGGGAAGAGCGGGTGTCCCCCGCCCCTTCCCAGGCCCACCCTCAGTTACCCCGAGGGTCTCGGTCTTGGGTCTCAGACTTCATCTCGGTCAAGCCGTTCCCGCCGACATCGGCAGTCTCGGTCTCGGCACTGAAGTGGCGACACCGTTCCTCCTCGTCCTCCTCCTCAGATGAGGAGAGGCTTCGACGTAAATTGCGTCGGTGTTACGAGGAGCTTATGTGGCAGCAGTTACTGCTGTCCGGGAGTACATCGACTCTGATTCATCCCCCGGCTATCAAGTGGCTGTTGCCCGAACGGCCGAAGCAACCGCTCGCCGCAGTCAAGATGCCCATTTCTGGGCTGGTTGTTCGGCCGAAACTAGCTGCTCCACCGATTGTGGTGGAACCTCTGCCTCCACAACCGAATTCTGGGGCACCGACCAAGGATTCTCGGTCGGGTCAAGGCCTGCCCCACAGGTTGTCGGTCACCCTCACTCCCGACCGTCCTCGGCAGGCGGAGGGTGACTCAGGCCTGAGGCAGCTCTTCGGAGTCCGATAACGACTCCTCCCTGTTCTCCAGGCAGGTCGACCTGGAGTCCTCCAGGGGCCAGTCATTGGACGATAGCCCTCGTCCTTCATGGGTCTGCTTCGGCTCATCTCAGAGTCCACTGGGATGCAGCTCGAGCTCGTGTCCAAACAGGCCAAGTATCCCCTGATGGAGATACTGGACCGAGGGGATTCACCCATGGAGGCCTTCCCTGTGGCTGAGGCCATTGTCGACCCAGCCTTGGAGCTTTGGCAGCAGCCTGCATCCTGTCCTGCACCCTCGGCCAGGATGTCCAGGAAGTATGCGGTCCCTACCGGCTCTTTGCCCGGTTTCTCGGAGCACCCCTCTGCCGAGGGGTTAGTCACCGATAGCGTCTTCCGGAAACATTCGTGACGTGGATAAGCCCCCCGACCAACAGTACAAAAAGCTGGACTATGCCGGGCGCAAGGTGTATGCTGCGTCCTCCCTCAGCCTCAGACAGGCCAGCTCGGCCGTGCTGATGGCACACTTCTCCCACGCCCTCATGGGCTCCCTGGATGAGGTTGTCCCTCATCTCCCGGCCGACCTGCAGACCACAGTCCATCAGGTGCGGGACCAGGGTAGGGCGGTGGCGAAGCAGCAGCTTCAGACTGCTCTGGACATAGGTGATTCCTGTGCCAGGTCAGTAGCGGCTGCAGTGGCCATGCGCCTCAGGGCGTGGCTGAGGATATCCACCTTCATGGCGGATACCCAGCACAAGTTGGCGGACATCCCCTTCTTGGGGACTGACCTCTTCAGCCCTGGAGTGGAGGGACACCTCCAGCGGATCGAAAAGTCCAGCGCCACTCTGGACTCAGTCACCTCCGCCCAGAGGGACAAAGGCCGCCGTCAACAGCAGCATAAGTCCTTTCGTCCTTCGGCCCCTGCAGCACGACCGGCCCACCAGCAACAGGGCCAGCAGGCTTCGTTTGGCGTCCCAAACCCAAGCCGGCAGCTTCCTCCAACAGGAAGCAAGGAGGTAAAGGCCCAGGAGGTCCCTCGGCCTGTTCCTCCTCCAAGCCTGCCCAGTGACGGGTTGAGGGGTGTCGCCCCCAACCTTGTCACCCTTCCCTGGGTCCCCCCGTGGGGGGACGGCTCTGCCACTTCCTTTCCGCCTGGTCCGCTATTACCATGGACCATTGGGTGTTGGAGGTGGTAGGAAAGGGCCTACCTCTGGAAGTCGAGCAGATCCCTCCCTTTCGAGCCGTCGCCCCCTAGGGGGGCCACGGGCCCGAAGCCTCGCTGTCGGCCTGCCGAGCCGATATTGCCCTGCTCCTCGAGAAAGAGGTGATCAGGAAGGTGGCAGATCCTCCTCCAGACCCGGGGTTTGTGTCCAGGTATTTCCTGGTCCCAAAACGGACAGGGGGCTGGCGCCCCATTCTTGACCTGCACAACCTGAACAGGTTCCTAAGGTCTCGGACCTTCAGGATGGTCACTTTGGCTCAGATAATCCCATCTTTGGAACGAGGTGTGTGGTTCTATTCCCTGGATCTCCAGGATGCGTTCTTTCACGTCTCGATCCGTCCGTCTCAGAGATTCCTCCACTTCAGAGCGGAGGGATCCCTTTACGAGTTCCGGGCCATGCCCTTCGGCCTCTCTCTAGCTCCCAGGGTCTTCACCAATTGCACGGCAGTGGTGACAGCATTCCTTCGGTGCTGAAGGGTCCGGGTGTACCCCTACCTGGGCCGACTGGCTGACTGCAGCCCCTCCAAGAGCGGAGGTGGAGCGGTCCAGAGATCTGGCCTTCCAGGTTTGCTCTCAGATTGGCCTCATCAACGAGGCCAAGTCGATGTCGTGCCGAAGCAGGTGATACTCTTCATCGGGGCAGAGCTCGGCTCCCGGCGGACAGGCCGAGGTTCTTTCCTCCTTTGCCCAATCATTTCTGGTTGGACAATCGTGCCCTGCCCGGGACTTCCTGAGCCTCATGGCGGCCTGCACCAGCGTGGTCCGTTGGGCCCGTTGGTACATGCGTCCCCTTCAATGGGGACTGGCCAGCCAGCGGTCATAACGCTGCGATCTGCTGGACCAGCCCGTGACAGTGACCCAGGAGATGTGGAACGCTCTGCAGTGGTGGACCATTCCGGCACATCTGCAGGAGAGCATCCCGTCCGTCCGCCTCGAGCCGACTGTCTCTCTCTATCGACCGATGCATCTCTGATGGGTCAGGGTGCCCATCTGGGGGAGCACAGAGCGCACGGCCTCTGGTCCCCTCGGGAGTCCCGATGCCATATCAACCTGCTGGAGCTCCGAGCGGTCCACCCAGCTCTCACCGCCTTCGCTCTGTTTCTACAGGGTCAAGTGGTTCAGGTCCAGATGGACAATACCACGACCATGTACTACCTAAACTGCCAGGGCGGGACATGCTCCATGCTGTTATGCAAGGAAGCTCTCCGCATATGGTCCCTCATGCGCAGCCTGGAGGCGGATCTCCTAGCCATTCACGTGGCAGGAGCCTCCAACACCCTGGCCTATGCCCTAAGTCGGATAGGGGCTGCGTCTCATGAGTGGTCTCTCCTGCCGGAGGTAGTACAAGATCTCTTCTCCCATTGGGGCATGCCTCAGGTGGACCTGTTTGCCTCCAGGGAGAATGCGAAGCTGAGACTGTTCCATGCCCACCCCCCTCAGCAGAGCTCACTGCAGGGGGATGCCTTCTCGAGGCCGTGGACCCCGGTCCTCTTCTACGCCTTTCCCCCATTTCCCTTGATCCAAAGGTGCTTCTCAAGGTGAGGAGGGACAAGGTGCAGGTGATTCTGGTAGCCCCAGACTGGCCCCACCAGTTCTGGTACCCAGATCTCCTCAGTCTCAGCTCCAGGCTCCCGAGGCGGCTTCCAGACCGCCCGGACCTGATTTCAGTCAATCAGGGGAAGGTATTCCATCTGGATCTTCAATCCCTGCACCCGACGGCCTGGTTCCTGAGCAGCTAGAGTTCCAGGCCTTGGGTCTTTCCGACGAGGTCCTCAACATCGTTGAGGCGCCCTGTAAGGAGTCGACCAGGAAATGCTACACCTTCAAATGGAAGAGATTCTCCATTTGGTGTCAGGGGAAGGGCTTGGACCCCTCCTCCTGTTCCTTGGCAAGCATTCTGGACTACCTGTGGTCCCTTTCTCAGCAAGGGCTTCGGTCGACGACCCTTAAGGTGCACCTGGCAGCCATCTTTGCTTACCGGGCACGGGCCGGGAAGCAGTCGGTGGTGCAGGAGAAGGTGGTCTGGCACTTTTTCCAAGGCCTTGATCACATTTCCCCTCCGGTGCAAGAGCCTCCACCTCCGTGGGATCTACTGCTGGTATTGGCCAAGCTCATGGGCAAGCCATTCGAATCAATGCACAGGTGCGATATCTCCCACCTGTCGTGGAAGACCGCCTTCTTGGTGGCTATCACGTCAGCCA
The DNA here is from genome assembly GCA_016271365.2 of Neoceratodus forsteri. NCBI lineage: Eukaryota > Metazoa > Chordata > Ceratodontiformes > Ceratodontidae > Neoceratodus > Neoceratodus forsteri. Next base: position 105,672,838 of record JADMNL010000031.1, on the reverse strand, counting down.
GAAGGATGGGAGAGTTCCAGGCGCTGTCCATCGAGTCTCCTTATCTGGTCTTCCACAGGGACAAGGTTGTCCTGCGCCCCCATCCAAAGTTCCTTCCGAAGGTGGTGTCGGAGTTTCACCTTAACCAGGTGTTGACTCTGACAGTGTTCTACCCCAATCACACTTCGGAGGCCGAATATAGGCTCCATACTTTGGACCCTAGAAGAGCGCTCGCTTATTATAAGGAGCGGACGGCTGAAGTTCGGGGAGAGGTTCGCCAGCTGTTTGTCACCTACGCTGAAGCCGCACCTGGCAGACCTGCAGCCAAGCGGACGATAAGCAGGTGGGTCACCTCCTGCATAGATCTCTTATAGGTTGGCGGGCATGGAGCCTCCCAGAGGATAAGAGCTCATTCTACCCGCCATACCGCTGCATCGGTGGCTGCTTCCAGGGATGTCCCTATCCAGGATATCTGCAGGGCTGCTACCTGGAAGTCGGCACATACCTTCATTACCCACTACCACATTGACCCTGAGTCACGCCGGGATGCTGGTTTTGGGGCCTCCGTTCTCCAGTCTCTATTCCCTAAGTAGGGGGTGTGCGCCTTGCCTCCCTCCTCCCGGAGAACTGCTAGGAGTCTGCCAGACAGTGTGGATGAACAACATATCCATGTCCCTAGAAATACAGGTTACTCACCTGTAACAGGAGTTCTAGGAATGGTATATGTTGTTCATCCACATGACCCACTTGACCTCCCCGGCTTCGACGCACAACCTGGCTTCCAGCGGGCTAGATCTGGCGTCATGGGGCGGAGCCGAGAGTTTTACCACCCGGGTGGGTGGGAGGAGCCAGCTTGAAGACCTTCCGGCAAGATTTGAAGCGGCAAGGAACCTGCCAGACAGTGTAGATGAACAACATATACCATTCCTAGAACTCCTGTTACAGGTGAATAATCTGCATTTTCTGCAGTCCTGGGAATCTTTTGAACTGCAGGGACAACCCCTGGCCCACTACCCCCAGAATCCACTTGTCTGTGGTGATGTTGAACTACCCCTTCCTCCCACTGGAAATGGTCGGGCGACCTGGATGGAATTGTTTGTCTCTGGCCTTGGGGCTGGAACTGCAGCAGCTCATCTAGTGCCCTCCTGCCCCTATAGTAACCTCTCGGGGGTTGGTACTCATAAGAGGCACAGGGCCTTGGGTTGCAACCCCTACCTCTCCTTCCATGAGGCCTCTAGGAAAAGGGGGGCTTTTCTTTTTCTGAGTTATTCTTGTTAGTGATTTTAATCCACATTTTCATGTATGCCTCTGTTTTTTCACCAAACCGTGAGTTTCCCTCAAAGGGGAAGTTTATAGTTTTGTTTCAAGTGTCCCGAGAAAGGAAGGTTGTACTTAACCAGGAAGATCTTAAGGACACTGCATGAGCTAAAATCACAGCAGCAGTGTGGTTATTGTTAGCAGTGCGGAAATGGTACTAAGTGTAATCCATTGCTGATTTTGCTGTGGCAATGAACTCCTGTGCCAGCTCAACATTTGCTTTATCGGCCAGCGCCAGAACTGTATTCCACAGTTCTTATTGGTACTGTACTTATACGTGCTGAATAGGCTGCCTGCCTGATAAGCAGGAAAGCTGATGTGCAAACCTTTCTGGCCAAAGCATCCAGTCTCCCCACCAAGAGTCCTTTTAAGGAGGCTGCATGAGAAAAGGACTTTTGTCCTCTCGCAGGTAGCAGCCTGGACTACCCCTTGATGATCAATGGACATACAGGTATTCCACCCTCTGTTTGTCTAGCTGATGCGCCTTTCAATTTTCCTGTCAATGGCTGCAGCTTAAGTAGGTGCAGATATGATTTTTGAAAAAGCTTTCTGAAGTGATCTGTGTATGGGGACAAGCATCCTCCTTGTAGGTGCTACCCCCATCGTATCCATAAATTTGGCTTCTTCCTCAGTTTCTATGGGGAAGAGGTATTGAGGGTGTCTACCCTTAGTCTGACAAATGAGGAAAATGAATACTAGTCCTCATTATGCCTTGGAGGACAGCCAAAATCTTGTTCAGGTGCACCCTCTGATTCCATGGGGTCACCATCCTCCTCTTGCACATAGTACAGTTGTTCCTCCTCCTCCTCCTCAGGCAGATAGGTTTGAAGCCCAAGCCTGGGGAGGGGGGTGGCAGGCATATTATTACAATTTCCCAAGGCCTGAAGGGCCTGGAAAAATTACCAAATTTTTGATATGTCCTCAGATGAGGCAATTTTTTCCAGGTCATCTGTTTGCTCCTTTCCCCTTTCAGGTGGTGTGACAGTGACATTCTTTTCTTTATGTTTCTTTTTGGCAAGCAGAGTTTCAAGTGTCTGCTCTGAGACTCTTATTTTTGTCATCACTGGATTCAGGGTTCCCCTTTCAGACACCCTGGTATCTTAGCCCTCCTTACCATGCCTATCAGATGGCTGAGCAGCTTTAGACAGTGAGGACAGAAAAAGACCAATGATCAAGGGTTACCTTTTTTCTTCCCCCTTTTACAGGGACTTCTGCTGTACATAAAGAAATGGACCTCCTGATATGTGCTTTCCACAATCATTGGGATCTCCCTCACAGTCTTGTTAATTTTTCGGTGATAAAGAGGCAGACTGAAAAGCCATCAATTAGTGTCAGTGGCTCAGCAGGTAGCACACTCACCTCTGAGGCTGGGAGATCAGAAGGCTGTGGGTTCTATCCCCACACCAGGCACTTGGGTTAATATTCCCAATACTGACACTGTAGTGCAGCATGAGGGGGGTGCTGCACTCCTGAGGTGCCGTCTTTCAGATGAGACGTTACACAGAGGTCCCATCTGCCTGCTCTGGTGGTAGTTCAGGTGGATGTTAAAGATCCTAAGGCACTTCTCGAAAAGAGTAGGGGAATTTCCCCAGTGCCCTGGCCAAATTCCTTCCCATTCACAAAAATACCACCAACAGCTTAATCTGGTTCAAGGTCAGTTGGCATTCATGTGTATCCCCCTCCCCCGGGTCGTGCCTGAAAATAGGCAGAATTTGTCTAATGCACTTACCCAGTCAACAAAAACGAAATAATAAAAATAAAAATTTTTAAAGCCTTTTTCTTTAAGGTTTTAGGGAAACATTTAAGATGGAACTCATGATTAGTAAAACCAGCCATGTTATGGACCAAAGCACTTGAAACAGAGCTCGTGGAAGTCTGCCCTTGCCAGGAGCTGAAAACACCGGTTACAACATTTGAAGCCTGTTAAGTTTTGTATTTCGTTCCCCAGGTCATTCAGACATAGAAACGTAGACTCTGACAGCAGATAAGGTCTGCTTGGCCCACCTAGTCTGCTAATTTCCCTACCTATTGGATAAGCCGTAGATCCTAGTTAACCAACAGCCTACCTCCTCTAGGATTGCTTTATGTCTGTTCCATGCCAGTTTAAGAAGGCCTTGTGGGAAATTGAGTAGACCCCCAACCCACATAAAAAACAAAAACAAAAAAAAAACTCAGCGCCTAAACAGCCAAAATGGCTCGGACTAAAAAAAAAAAAAAAAAGGACAAAGTTCAAACTTCAGGTCCTGTAACAGGAACGGATTAAGTTCATAGGCTGCAGATAGGACTAAAAAAATGACAGTGGTCCAGTTCCTGCAATAATTAGTACAGTGAAACCATTGTGTTAAAAATGTAGAAGGGGGGGGGTGTTCTAGCTTAAAATGTAGTAAATAAAAAAAAAAAAGTAGCCAGTCAAGGTATTCTCTGGTTCCTGGGAATCAGAGAAATTAATATACTAAAAATAACACCCTAATGCAGAGTATCGAAAATATAACTATCAATACAAACTTAACTTTTTAAACACTTAACCAGAGATACAGGAGCAGACTTTGGCATAATTGCGCTCTTCAGGCAGAGAAACAAATCTAAAGCAACTGCCAGAAAGGATCATGAGTGCAGAGTTTGAACCTAAATTCCAACATTTGAATAAGGTTCTCTCTGTGGGGGGTATCTACATGCAGATTGATGCATAAAGTGAATCATCAAGGAGAGATTTCTGGTTAGAAAACTAGCCGATCATCGATTCTGTTACCGGAAAGGCACAATTTCACACTATTCTGTAATCTGAAATCATTGACAGAACAGCTTCAGCAGCCAGCCCCAACTAGTTGTAACAGGAACTGTCACTGATCCCCTTCCTTCACTCTTCAGAAATGACTACCTGTCCAAGTACTCTGCATGATCCAGTTTTCTGAGATGGACTTCCAGACACCTCTGTATGTGAAAGGAGGGACTGGAGGTGCTACAGGCTCCCAAACAGCATAAAGGCATAATTGTGGGGACCAGTGATGCCCACAGGTGTACTTACCTAACAAAGCAGTGTGCAGCACTCAGCACCCACTGTTTCTTGATCAAAGCTCCCCCACACCTATGCACCCCCATCGACTGTAAGGAAGCCATATAGGGCTTGGAGTGGGGTGGATGGACTTCCTTCCCTCCGATGATATCCGCACTGAAACCTCCTGCAGGGAAGGGGAAAAGGAATAATTATTTCAACAGAGGAGGACCACATGAAAACACCACCCGTCTACATTTCAGAGGCAGTCTGCCAAAATCTCTACAGAACTGAACTACAAAGCATCCCCCAATGTAAGAACAGTGCTTTTTAATTTCAGAAAAATGTTTTAACATTTGCAATGCTCTTTGTTGTATAAATTCAAGATGTCAGTCTTGCTAGTTGTGATCTGAAAAGGACAATCTTCCCTCTCTAACTACTAGTCCTTGAACAAGTTGAACAGGAAAGGTTGGCAACTGGCTAGACTGAAGTACTGGGATCCAGGATAACTTGTTCAAGAGCCGGCTCTGTTCTCAATGTGTGACCTTTGACAGCCTGCTTGTGTGTACCACACCAGTACACCATCTCCGATTTGATACGTGCCAAACTTGAACCTGCATATCTTCATATAATGGGTAATTTCCAATATACTTTTCAAATCAATTATTTACAAAGGGTAATCATTTTGTACAATTTGAAAGAAGAAAAATAAAAATTTGACAAAGATGGAATGCACTCCGTTTTAGTACAATTTTTTTTTTTTTTTATTTTTAACCAGGAAGGAGAGAGTGTAAGCTAAAAGCTTGTTTACAAGTGTGACCTGGGAGCACAAGGAAGTTAAGTGACTTGCTCAGAGTCACACAGTCTACAAGTGGGGGATGTGGGACTTAGTAATTAAATAAGTAATTCAGTAAGTAAATAAGTAATTATATAAAGACATTTTCATGTTTTGTGATAGATGGTCATATTAAATATGACATCAAGCAGAAATCTGCTTAACAAACCCACTAGGGATCCTGTCGCTACCTTCAAGGATTGCGCTCCATAGAACAGACCAACACAGTGATCTACGGGAGTCAGTGTTGGGATTGCCTCTCTGATGCCCTGTGCAGTGGCATATCATAAGGGTAGCCGTGTACATCAAGTCCCAGTGTTGGCTAGCACAGGGAACCCTGCCTTCACTTTTGTACTGGTGCTTACAGGTTGTGAGTCAGTGAGGTGATGTGACTGGCTGTGTGGGAGGTCGGCAGTGGGCTGCGCAACATTTCCACACACCCTGCTGGCCAGTAACAGAACTGCACTGGCATAGACTAAAGTGAGGCCAGAATCCCGCACTGGAGCAAACAGGGTCTGGGTGTCACTAAAGTGAGGCTAGAATCTGGCACTGGCACCAGTGGGGGCTGGGTGTTGCTTAAGTGAGGCCAAGATCCCACATCAGAATTAACATGGGCTGTGTGTAACACAAGTGAGGTGGTTGGCTCTGCAGGAGGTTGGTAGGTTATGCAGCATTTGCAGACCCCCCCCCCATGGCCAGTAACAGAGCTGCACTGGCAATGACTGAGGGCAGCTGCTTCAGGAGAGATGCAGCCACAGGGTCCCCTGACCATTGGAGGGTAGGCGACCCCCCTGCCAGACAGCCCGCCACTGACCACCAGAGGGTGGGGCGACCCCTCCCCCACCCACCACCAGAGGGTGAGGCGACCCCTCCCCCGACTACTGGAGGATGGGTGACCACCCCCACTGACCACTGGAAAGTGGGTGACCCTCCCAACAGAAGGTGAGCAACCTCTTGCAACCACGGGAGGGTGTGCGACCTCCCACCCCCACACAGAGGGTGGGCAGCGCTCCCCAACCATGACAGGTGGGTGGAACCCCCCCCCCCAGACTACCGGAAGGTGGGTGATCTCCCCCACCCACCATCGGAGGGTGGGCAGCAGGCAACCACCCCATCCACGCCCCCACCGCTGGAGGGTGGGTGGCGGGCGACCACCCCACCCACACACCCACCATTGAAGGGTGGGTGGAGGGCAACCACCCACCCACCCCATCACCATCAGAGGCAGGCGCACTCCACCTCACCAGAGGGTGGGTGACAACCTCCCCATCAGATGGTGGGTGACCCCCCCCCCAAAAAAAAAAAAACTGGAGTACAGGCAACCTCCAACCATACCTCTCAGCATTAAAATGCATAGCACCAGCTTTCAAAATTCATAGGAAATTGCCAGAATGTGTAGCACCTTCTTATTTTACAGAACACGATCTCAAAGAACAGTGGGCCCCATCGGCTGGGTTCACAATGAGCGACGCAAAGATGCGTCAAGCCCTGTGTTAAACCTAGCAGTCAGAGCAGCTGCGCTGAAAACTCTGCTGCAGATTGTACCAGATTCAAGAAGAATGGATGCATTACTACAATGTTCCTGTTTTACGGCAGCAGTCCCATAAAACAGGTACCTGTGATTGCCACACGCTAGACCAGTAAAAGCTGGTCTAACTTGAGGCAACTGGCACATGGCATCAAGAATCCTGATGACTGGTCGGGGAATGCCGCAAGCCCAGCGTGTGACAAATGCTGGTGGTCAGTTTGGCCTCTAGCTTTCCAAATCTGGTAGCCAAACATACATATAGTGGTCATTCTTTTTAAGGGCTCAACAACACACCTCTCAAGTGTCCCTTATTGCGAGGGACATCCCTCATTTTGCCCTTTAAAATTGCTCTATCCCTCATCCGTCTTTCATGGAAAAGGTGCTGCCCACACAGCAAATGTGCTGTAAATTCAGACTTTAACGCAGAAACACTTAATATTCTAAAATATTAAATCCAAAATAAACTTTGTACAAGTAAACACTATGGTTTTCGGTGTTCTGAGCTTGTATCTCCATGTTTGAGGATGTGTCCCTCATTCTGAGGGTCTGTCCCCCTCATTTTGAGTGTTCAAAAATGTCCATGTCCCACATTTTAGTGACAAAAGGTTGAGAGGTATGCTCAACAATCACTTTGTAGACAGGTAGCCATGTGGGCCAATAACTTTCAAAATCTGGTAGCCAAACCAATTTAAGTAGCCATTGGCCACCTGGATACCCAATTTGTCCCACCCTGCGCAAGCCCCGTGCACCATATGGTTGGCACATCAGGGGCTTGTAGCATTCTTGAGACATTTGAGGATCAGACCCCCAGTGTTTAGTGTTAAGGAATGTTTCTAGCAAGTTAGTTCAATGTTTTTAGTTTTGGTGTCCAGAAAATAGCTCTAAAATTATGAGGAACATCAGTAACCCTTAGCCGTAAATTTGAGTGTAAAAGTCATAGTACTATGCAAACTTCATAGCAATTGAGAGGTATGCCCCCAACACTGAAGTGTGGGACAGGAGGGACATAAAATGGAAAATATATACATGTTTGCTATAATATTTGGAACAAAAAAAACCTTACCACAAAATCAGCAGGGCTGAGAAAATAAAAACAGCTTACCCAAGAGCTGGGTCCACTGTTTCAGACTCTGGAGACAGTTTCAGGGACTGTACTATAGTTTTCTCACTGGTCAGCAGGCTCGACTACAGAATAACCAGAAAACCCAGCTGCTAGTTCCAATCTCCATCTGTAGCCAGTTTATAAAAAAGCTAGACCCAGAAGCAGGTCAATCAAACCACAATTCCTTCTGCCAAGGGCAGGGACTTCTCTACAGTGGGCAGCAGCAGACACGGTACTACAAGAATGGTCAGATTTCAATGGACTTCAGAGCAGTGGTATTATTTCACTAAAATCAGAGTTGTAAAGTCCTACTCTACCAAAATCATAGGGCTTGACAAACTACCCCTCACCAAATTTCATATTCTCAAATCCTGTGGAAGCCTTTTTCTAGGTTTCTCAGCACTGCTTTAGACCCTGTTGATTTCAACTGGTGTGATATAGGACCCCTTGCTGAATTCTCGGACCCTGTGGGCTACTATGCAAGAAACCCTCCTCTCAAGGTTTTAGCAAATTCATAGATTAAACTTTCCTCTTAAGGTTTTAGTGAGAGCACAGATTCCCCCCCCCCCCCACCTCAGATTAAACTAGAAACTTACCAGTTTGTGGCAGGATTGTAAGACTGATGGCAAAAAACTGCAGGATCCTTGGAGAACTCATTACAATTATGCCATCACCACTGCACATGTTGTCAATGTCGCAGCTGCACTGGACCCCTCTTCTAGATCTACACTCCCTTTCACTGCTGCTCACACAGAAAAGAGCTAGTGAGTTTAATCATCATCCTGTTGTGGGTTTTATACTCTTCCCCTTCCCTGAAAAACCTGCAGTCTCACTTTGTCAGTTTTCACACAAACTCTGAGGTATGGAGATACTACATGCAACAGGTAGAGGGGAAACTGTCCCGTTAAAGACACAGTACAGGATATTGTACATTTATGGTGTCTGATGACAGACTGTCCCCCCAATCACTACCAATGGAGCAAACGGTCACAAAAAGGTAGCCCAGCTTTCCTTCGGCCTTCTTGGTAGTATATGTGGAAGGGCAACCTCCCCCAACCCCTAAGTGTGTCAGTTCCGGAGTCTTAGGTGGTGCTGTAGAAAAAAAATCATTTTTGCCCTTCCACATGCAGTAGCCTGTGGGTTAGGGTGTACATTAATAACACATAGACATCCATTATGATATAGTAAATTTACTGGTGGATTCCTGTGATGGCAAACCTCGCAAGTGCAGCCTGAGGTTTATGCCATCACAGGAATCTCCAGATGGATTTAAAGCAACAGTAACAGATGGTTGCTGTTTTTTCTCCCCACGGAGAACTGAAATCTATTTTTAAATGCCAGTACCATCTCGGTCATTAACTGAACTCGGAATTCTACTCTAGCCATCTCCACTGTCTGCGTTGTTACTGTCACTTTCTAACTTTAGAGTTTATTTTATTACCAGAACAGCCATACAGCTATGGGCACTGCCCCTAGCTCAGTCGTATGCAAACCTAGTGGTAGCATGGCTGGAACAGGAATTTATTTTGAATAAAAATCTATATTGAGACCATTTATTTAAATGGCATCGATATTTGGACGATGATAGTTATTTCAACATTAAAGAAAAACTGTTTCTGGACCTCTGCTTGATAGGTACTTCAGGTGGGAAAATTGAGACGGATTTGGAAAGCCAACTGCAGGGAATTCTCTGCTCCTTGCAAATAGCACACATCCAAAAAAAAAAAAAAGACTATAGAAAATATCCCTTACAGCCAGTTTTACGTCTGAAATGAAACTGCTCTAGAGGGAAATTTTGAAAAGGGGAGTAACTAATGGAAAGACTGGAATATTAGGGATATAAAAGTGAAAACTTGCAGAAAGCATATGAAAGAGCAGCAGAGATGAACTTTTACATGTAAAGCCCAAAAATACTGACACAAGGAGATGAAACTGTTTTTGTAACTGTAGAACAGAATTTCTACCATAGTGGTTGGGATAGTGTGCAATAACTGGAAAATTCTACACACAGATGAAATCCGTAGAACTACTACCGGGGTTAAACCTATAGTGGCATATAGTAGGGGCAAGAAGTTAACTGATATTTTGACAGTTACTAAACAGAAAATCTGAAAAATGAAAGGAGTATTAAAGGATTTTTTAGTTGTGGATCATGTGCTGCCTGTAAATATGCTGTTAGATCTAAACAATTTGTTCACCCTAGGACGAACCAAACAAATGAGATAAAGGGCTTTTTAATTGTAAGAGCAGCTACATCATTTGTGTGTCTTGAAAGCAAAATGGTATACACTGGGAGAACTATCAGAGAAGTAAGAACGAGAATTTTAGAACATTTAAGGGCATCTCTCCAACAGAAAACAGGTAGTGCTGTTGGGTGTATATTTTCCAGATGTCTGTAAAGGAGATACTTCAACTTTTAAGTATGCAATCTTTGGAGTTCAGCAGCTTGCAAGGGGCAGAGACAGGGGAAAGAAATTAGAGCAACTCGAAGCTCAATGGATCTATGCATTAGAATCTTTGACACCGAAGGGATTAAATAATGAAACTGACTATACTGTATTTCTGTATGATCATTTTTTGAAACAGGGAATTTCCCCGGGGGGGGGCGCATGATTCTGTATTAATGCAATTGGGTAGTTAAAGGAATTCTTTCTATATCATATATGAACATGAATTAATGAATGCATTACAATATTGAGACTAGAGCTCAGAGGGGCTGAATCCAGGGTTTGTACTTGTAAGATATATGTACACATTTATGAATGGCATGCCAAAATACTTTTTCAATAAATAGTTTTGTGTCACTTGTCACTAAATAACCCTCTGGGACAGGATGCCTTGAATTACTTTGAGTATTTAAAAGGGAATAAATGAAATTCATGTGTGTAATTAACACTGGCATTTTAAAGATAACCTTATGAATACATAATTTATTCTTAATTCATTCAAAGTAATCATAAGAAGTGGGGTATATAAGGGTACCTCCGTTAGGGTTACGTCATCCCAGATGAATCATGAAGTGCCGGGTTAGTCCACTGTCTCAGCAGTATACAATGAATGGGATTTGCAGGTTTCAAGTTTGATTTGATCTACTGCTTTGAAGTTTTGCAGCATTTTCCGTCTGCAGTTCACAATCTACAGCGAGCTCAGCAAAGTAATTTCTGATTGGTAAGACCAACTACAAAATGAGCTGAACCGAAGGCTAAAAGACTTTACTGAATTACTGGACTGAACTTCTTAGCCATTTTAGTGCTGGACTGCTTTGAATACACAGACTCACTGTGCTAGATGTTTGCACCTGCTTCTCTGGTACTGTTTTATAAGTCTGTGCAATTTCAGCTAGTACCTGTTACCCATAGTTGAACTACTGCACTTTGTTTTATGTGTTTTGTACTCACTTTGCACTTTTTCAAAGTAACTCTGATATTGTGAATTGTAAAAATACTATCTTGAGATTGAGCCACATTTTCCCTAAGACCACCAGTGGAGGTGGCCGAGGTCAGTGAGGTGATCTCAAAGCAGAAGCACTTACTGTGAACAGGACCATGCCCCGACCAGTTTCTTAATGGGATGTGTCAAGACAGTTGGTCCAGTGTTCGCTGGGATTATCCAGTGTTCGTTGTTGGAGGGAGTCTTCCCTGATGCCTTGAAAGAGGCACTGGTGAGACTGCTCTTGAAGTCACCTCTTGATCCTGATGTCCTAGCGAATTGTTGACCGATCTCCAACCTTACATTTTTAGGAAAGGTTGTTGAGAAAATAGTGGCGCAGCAGCTCGAGGAGCACCTCATGACCGCTGACATCCATGAGCCATTCCAGTTGGGTTTCAGGGCTAGGCATAGCACTGAAATGGCATTGGTTAGGGTGCAAGATGACCTCCTCAGGGCAAGAGATTAGAGGAGACAGGTCAATTCTTGTTCTCCTAGATATCTTCAGCATTTGACACAGTGGATCACTTTGTGCTTCTAGATCGCATTAGAGAATATTGTGAACTCACCGGTACTGTCATCAGCTGGTTTCAGTCACATCTCTCGGGCAAGAAGCAACAGGTGGTGATGGGGAATTTCTCCTTCTCCCTGAAGCTCCAGCCACATGGAGTTCCTCAGGGTTCGATCTTGTGGCCAGTGTTATTTGAGGTGTACATGCTATCCCTGGGTGAGCTCATTAGGTGTTACATGCCCCCAGAACACGACACCATGGAAATGCTCAACATCTGCCTGGTGATCAATGAACGAATATCCTCCAATTGGTTGCAACTGAACCCCAACAGGACAGAGGTCCTAGTGATAGAGACAGGTTGCAGGCGTGATGGGAGTGCCTCTGGAGTGGTCCTGGGGAGCACTCCATTGATGGCTTCCCCTAGGGTGAGAAATCTTGGAGTCATTCTGAATGACAGATTGACACTTGATGCTCAGGTGTCATCTGTGGTCCAAGGTGGGTTTTACCACTTAAGGAATGTCGCCAAGATTAAACCCCTAGTTCCGCCAGAGAATCTGCCATCATTGGTACATGCCTTTATTACGTCCAGGCTTGATTATTGCAATGCTCTATACTTCAGGGTCAGTGGAGGAAAACTCCGCCAGCTGCAGCTGGTGCAGAACGCAGCGGAGAGGTTACTAATGGGCCTGTCTAGTCATGTGACAGTTCTGCGAGCTCTGCACTGGCTGCCTGTTGGGTAAAGGATCATCTTCAAGGTGGGCTTGCTCATCTATAAGGCCCCATTACGGACTGGCCCCGACTACCATGCTGATCTGACACCTCAGTCCACTTCCTCTGCTCCTCCAGGGGCCTCCTTGTGGTTCCGAGGGCCAGGTTAAAAACTTCCGTCGACAGAGCTTTTAAAGTTGCTGGACCAGTCCCTCTGGAACCCATTTCCCCATCTCTGTCACAGAGGCCCCAGTGGAGGCTTTTAAAAGGGGCCTAAAGACTCACCTATTCTGCCTGGCCTTCCCAGACTAATCAGAACTATATTTTTAAGATTATATTTATTGTTTTAATGCTGTATTATAAGTCGCATTTGTTTGTATTTTATTTGTATGAACTCTGTCATTTTTCTTTTATGTAAGGTGCCTGAAGCCTCTGGTATTGGACGCCATATAAATAAATGTGCCTTGCCTAACTGAAGTTTGAAAGCTGGGACAGAGCAAGTGTTGAGTACAGCTGACAGTGAGCAACTAAGGCATTCTCTTCTGTAATACCATTGCTTTGATGTCAGGTTGATTGAATTATGGATTCCTGACACTTGCCTATCTTTTACGATTACTGGTGTTTTGCGCAGCTTTGTGCGGGTTGATATGACTGCCATAATGCCTACTCGGGTATTACGGTTTTTAATGCATGGATTTTTACATTGAAAAACGGAACCCATTAATTATATTAGCAATACCACCTGGCAGGTTGGGCTGTACTGGGCTGTACCGGACCACCCAGGGGCATAATGAGGCCAGATGCCACAGGAGGAGGGCCTTATAGCCCCTGGAAGGTCTGGCATAGCCCAATACCACCCACCCTGGAGAGTGCTTTGAAAATAGGTTACTTGTGTAATTTTTACAGACTATTTAAAAAAAAAATCTAAAGTTGTTTCTATGGTAAAGTAGTCCCTCTGCTGGTATACTTGCCAGTAGACAGTACTAGTGTTTAATTCACACAGCGGCATGTTTTCTTTACTGCTGTAATTAGCCCTTCATTTCTGGAACTGTCATTTTATTTATGTAGTTTATGTGCCTACAAGAAAAAAAAATACTTACCATAGTAATCTGCTTTCTTTCCAGTGATGCTCAGATATTCATGACTTTATGCAGTAAGCCTGGAGGGTTGGACCGCCCGGAGAGATAGAACATATACAAATGATGGAACACTTTGCAGGTGAGCATCTTTCAAACACTGCCTCTGCTAACTGCCTGTGTTCTAAACCTCTTCAGATTTTATAAAGGAGTCTTGAAAGTAGGCCCAGAGTAATATAGTGCTATAAATTTATTATTAAAGTTTGGTTTTCCCAATAATATAAATTAGCAAAAATAAAACTTCAACTGGAGAGAAACAATTCAACAAGGGCAGAACAAAAATGCCAGAGAAATACACAAAAAAGGTAGAAACACAATGAACCCTGTTCACCCAAACTATTGGCAGGTGCAGGGTAAAAACACTCCAAGGGTATATAGTGATAAAGGTGGCACCAACATGCTGAGTGCAGAGGCTTAAGTTCTGGAAGGGGAGGTAGGGAGGGAAGTTATGAATATCTGAGCATCACTGGGAAGAAAGAAGATTACTATGGTAAGTAATTTTTTCTTCTAACCCCAGTAATGCTCAGAATAGTCCTAACTTTATGCAGACTACCAAGCAGTATCACTGGAGGTGGGCACATAACTTCTTTTGGAAACAGACTTTGCAGGACTGCTGTGCCAAACCTAGCATCACTCCAAGACAGAATATCTAGATTGTAATGCTTTGCAAAGGTGTGTACTGTCTTCCAGGTACTGCTTTACAAATGTCCTGTAATGGGACATCTGGCAGCTGCTAAGGTAGCAGCTGTCCCTCTTGTGGAATGGGCCCTCAATCCTGATACGGCTCCTTACCAACCTTTGTGTAACAGAACTGGATACACTTGACTATCCATCGAGAAATTGACCTTTTAGAGGCTGGATTACCTTTTCCCACATCCCCACAGACCACGAACAGCTGTTTTCTGTCCTGTCTATGGCCTTTTGTGGCTGTCATGTTGTAACAGAGCCCTTTTTACATCCAGACTGTGGATTCTTCTTTCACCAGAGGTAGCGTGATCACTGAAAAAGACAGAGCGTGATGGACTGGTTTAAGTGGAAGTCCGAAACTACTTTGGGAAGAAATTTTCAGTTTGTCCTAAGGCCTACCTTACTCCTATGAAAAGAGACGTAGTCCTGATCTATACAGAGAGCCTGAAGCTCACTAATCCTTCTTGCAGAAGTCATTGCCACAAGAAACTGTTTTCCAAGTGACATATTTTAGATGAGCTGTAGCAATGGGTTCAAAGGGGGAGCCCATAAGTTTAGCTATACACACATTCAAATCCCAAGCTGGCAATGGTGCCCTGTGAGGGGGGATGTAGTTGATTCAGACCTTTGAAGAATCTTTTAAAGATAGGATATGAGGCTAAGGTTACCCTTGCCCCGGCAGAGAGGTAAGCAGAGACAGCTGCCAAATGAACCTTCAGAGAGCTGGGTTGCAAACCAGAGGAATGCAACTGGGAGAGAGAATCCAAGACAACTGACATTTCAGCTTGGCCTGGTAGAGATCTGCTAGAGCACCAAAGTGAAAACCTTTTCCATTTAGAAGAATAGGTTTTCATAGTATAAGGTTTTTATAAGCTCTTAAAATGCTTAAGATGGATTGAGAGAGATTCAATTTTGCATATTCTATGTCCTCAAGAGCCAGGCCTTGAGGTTGAAGGACTTGAGATTCAGGTACAACAGAGTTCCCTGGTTGGAAGTCAGCAGATTGTGCCTCCGAGGGAGGTGTATCGGTTTTATGATAGACATGGAAAGCAGAAGAGAGTATCATGTCTGCCTTGGCCAATCTGGAGCTATCAAGCTCATTGATGCTGCATGGGATCAGAGCTTGAGCAGTACCCTGTGAACCAGAGAAAAAGATGGGAAAGCATATAGGAACTTCCCTGACCAATCCAAGGTCAGGGTATCCAGAGGAAGTGTGCCCTGATCCGGTGGTCTGCAACAATACTGGGGCAGGTGGTGGTTCTAGTGGGATGCAAACAAGTGTACTTGTGGAGTGCCCCACCTCCTGAAAATAACCTGTACCACCTATCTGTTCAGGGTCCATTTGTGATGGACATGGTTGATTCGACTCAAAGCATCTGTCAGGATGTTGTCTTTCCCCAGCAAATGAGTTGCCTGCAGGGATATTCCCAGAGAATAAGCCAGAGTCCAGATACGTATGTCTTCTGTGCAAAGGAGGCCTGACCTGGTGCCTCCCTGCTTGTTTATGTAATACACTGTGGTGGTATCTGTTCTGATCTGTACCACCTTGCTCTGTACTAGAAGAGATGAAGCTAATACAGCTAGCAAAACTGCTCCGAGTTCCAGCAAGTTTATGTGCTGAAGGGACTCTGCAACTGACCAGGTACCCTGGGTGGTGTGCTGCCCTAGATGGGCACCCCAGCTCAATAGGGATGCATCTGTTGTAAGAACTACTGAGAGACTTTCCTTCTGAAAGGGGATTCCCTGCCTAAATTTGATTATTTTTTCCACCACAAGAGGGATTGTAACAGTACCCTTGTTACTGGAATGAGTTTTTAAAAAGGGTCTTTTTTTCTGTCTTCAGTGAGCCCCAAGGTGGAACTGGATGTCCCTCATGTGGAATCTGGAACCCAGCACTGTGCCTATGACAGCAGCCATGTGGCCCAGTAGCTGGAGAAACTGTCTTGCAGTTTTTGGTTTGTGTAACCTGAAGGAATTTGCCACCGACTGAAGGCTTTGTACTGTCTTCAGAGACAAACAGGCTCTGGCCTGTAAGGTATTTATTTCTCCTCCTATGAACTGCAACACCTGTGTGGGGGTGAAGGCAGACTTTTTGTGATTGATTAGAAACCCCATAGACTCCAGGAGGTCCTAGGTGACTTGCATCTTGCTGTACCCTCAGTGGGGATTTTCCCACCACTAACCAGTCATCCAGATAAGGGAAAACAGTGATACCTTGTTTCTGAAAATGTGCTACTACAGCAGCCAGATATTTTGTGAATACCCTTGGGGCTGAAGAAAGGTCAAAAGGCAGGGCTTGAAAACTGGTAGTGACCTGAAGGGAGTATGAATCAGAGATATCTCTGGAAAGAAACCCTTATGGGGATGTGGAAATAGGCATCCTTTAAGTCCAATGATGCCAACCAGTCTCCCTTTTGGAGCATTGGCAAAATCACAGCTAGAGTTAGCATTTTGAATTTTTGTTTCTTTAGATGCTTGTTTAAAGCTCCGAGATAGAGAATAGGCCGCCAGTTCCCCACTTTTCTTTGTGGTTAGGCAGTATCTGGAATAAAAAACTCTTCCCCTCAAATTTAGGAACTGGTTCTACTGCTTTCAGCTGTAGCAGGTTTTGAACCGCTGACTCTAGCAGTGTTTTTTCTGCTAGCGAGGGAGAGCCGAATACTCTGATTTTCTGAGGAGGAGGGGATTTGAATTCCAGAGACAGACCCTGACCCACTACCTCCAGAACCCATTTGTCTGTGGTGATGTTTAGCCAGGCATGGAGGAAGTGAGAGAGTCTGCCTCCCACAGGTAGGGAGGAAGTGGCCTGTGGCTCAGGGGGTCTGTTTTAATTGTGGTCGAGGCTGAGCTTGGAACCCTCTCCTCGAGCCCCTCCTTCCCCTGCCCCTGGAGTATCCCTGTTGTGGAAACTGCTGGTACTGGGGTAAGGCCACTGGCTGGAAGAAGGGATGGTACAAAAGGACCTGCCCCAGCCTCCAATTCCATAAGGCCTGGTGGACGGTGAAGCTCTCTTCTTGGCAGAGCTGCTTCTGTAAGTGGCCTTATACTCATCCACCTTCTTCATGTATGACACAATGGACTCCCCAAAGAGGGAGTTTCCCTTTAGAGGAAAATTCAAAGCCTTAGACTGGGTATCTTGAGTAAGGTTTGTGGCCCTGAGCCATGCAAACCTCCTCTGTGCCACTGTATTCGCCATCCATCTGGCTGCAGTGTCACTGGTGTCAGCAGCCATTTGGAGTTGGTACTTAGCTGCCTCTAACCCAAACCTGGCAGTTTCAGCCAGGTCATCTGACAAGGGCGAGGGAGCTTTCTGGGACATAGGACTGACTACCACAGTGACTTCTGATACTGGGCAGCATATGCCTGGAAAGTAGCCTGACGCATAGCCAGAGAGGCGGACATGTACCCTTTTTTGGCCATGCTGTCAATCTTTCTGGAGTCCTTGTCCAGAGGGATCTTGGCCTTGTCGCAAGCAGCTTGCTGAATTACCCCCGATGGTCTGGATGAGAAAAGAGAAAAAGTCAGCTCCCTCCTTCTCTAACTGGTATTTTCTGTCCATCCTCCTGTCTACGGGAGAAGTGGAATTCGGTGTTTGGAGAATCTTTAAGGCATCCTTCTTAAAGAATTTGTAGGAGAAGAGCCTTTGTGGGTGTCAGTCCCATCATCTCCAAGTACTCTACCTCCTCTTCATCCTCAACTTGTTCGGTAGTGCAGTTGTCTAGTGCATCTGCCATCTTCCTTATAACAGTAAAATGGGATGGAAAATCCTCAATCACCCTTGGAGGCGAACCAAGGTCCTGTTCAGGGGGGGTCCTCCTCCCCCTCCTCATCCCCTCTATTATGAGGGGGTGGATGCACACTGCTGCCAGCCTGGGGACCATGGGAAGGGGCAAGAGGCTGCTGAGGAGGAACTACTGCCTGTAAAGATTGAATTATTTTAAAGGCCTGAGAAATTTCTTGGGCCACTGGTACAGGCATAGCAGGCACAGAAGTCCCCAGTTTGGCAGGTGGGGGTTCTGTTTAAGAAGGAACCGGGGAGTTAGATGGTTCATTTGTTCGTTTTGTGCCCTTTTCGCCCATCTCAGGGGCAGGCACAGAAGCACACGTGGGTTCAGCCAGATTCTCAGGGTATCGGCTGGTCAGAGCCAGAGGGACCCTTTGAAAACTTTTTCTTGAGCCTTTCAAGGCATTTTTCCAGAGTTTATCTGGGAATGTTTTACATGCTTCACATTCCTCTTTAAGGTGGTCAAACCACCAAACAATCACACACAAAGTGTGTTTATCTGCTTTAGCAAATACTTCCCCACACTGGGAAGAGTTCTTAAATCCAGGTTCACCGGTTCGCTTTTTGGGTTTCTCAGACATGATGTTTAAAAAAAAAAAAAAAAAAACACCCAACAAAATTTGTTTTTCTTTTTTTAAATGATCGGTTCCGGAACAGATGGAACCGAACCGATGTAGCGGTATGGAACTGGGTCAGCGGTTCAGGTAACCAAGAATTATCGGTTACAAAAAATTAAACAAGTTTTAAATATATAACTAAGGCAGTTCTTTATTAAGAGAACCCTGATTTTAACAGCAACTAACCTGGTTCCGCCCACGGTTATACCTAACCGAGAGGAACCAGGAAAAACAAATTTAACTGTAAACTAGATAAATACAAAACAAATAGAGGCAGTAAATGAAAACAAAATATACTTATAGTAGTATTTGAAGTTTTCTTCATGCAGGAGAAAGTGGACAAACGAAACTCACAGCGACCTGACTTTTCAGGCGAAGAGAAAAATCTGAAGAGGTTTAGAACACAGGCAGTTAGTAGAGGCAGTGTTTGAAAGATTCTCATGTGCAAAGTGTTGCATCATTTGCATGTGTTCTATCTATCCGAGCAGTCCAACCCT
Source organism: Neoceratodus forsteri (assembly GCA_016271365.2). Taxonomy (NCBI): domain Eukaryota; kingdom Metazoa; phylum Chordata; order Ceratodontiformes; family Ceratodontidae; genus Neoceratodus; species Neoceratodus forsteri. Next base: position 105,653,719 of record JADMNL010000031.1, on the reverse strand, counting down.
CCAGGCTTACTGCATAAAGTTAGGACTATTCTGAGCATTACTGGGGTTAGAAATTAGACATTTCACCCCTTGTCCTGTTATTATATTAAACCCAGTGAACCAAATGTCCTCTAAAGGACATGGGGTGAACCCATTTCCTCATCAACAAGGCCACTGATTTTCATGACTAGAAATGCCGGGACTTGCACCAGTGATTGTTAGTCTAACTTCCGAATTTTATTGGGATTCTATGGTCATTCTTTTAATACGTATAATCAGAATAAAAGAAGGCTTCCTATACAGAGCATTAAATGAAGCAAACTGAAAATAGTACAGGAAACAAGTATAAGAAAAATGCAAGTTCTGTAGATTTACTGATCTAGTATAATTGCCAAATTCTGTGAAGCTTTTTACCAGTGTACAAGCAGTCCAAATTCCAGAAATTAACCAGGTTTTCCAGTAAAAACCGAAAACCAGTGGCCTTGCATATCAGCTGTGACTTCTGGAGCAAAAGGTTTCTCCCCTTCATCATAATATTACTCCTCTGCAACACTAGGGGCAGTCGAGGAAGGAATTTTGGATGTCATTCATTCATAGTTTGGCAGAAATCATATTTATTTTTATTCCTCCAGGAAGGGCATAAGAACAACCCCCGTTGGTGGACAATCTCCTCAATTACCACTTCTGGTTCCAAGTGTTGTTCTTTCCTGGTCTTTTTAAGGCTGGTGTGAGAGAACGACTCTGCATGCCTTTCCTTGGGAGTCCTTTCTATCCAAGCATGCCTAAGCTGAGATTTACACTCTTGTGAGTTTCCCTATAGAATGCTTTAGACTGATCTGTTGGGGAAAGCTGCATCTGTAGACATCAGAGAGATGTTCTCAAACAAGTTTTCTAGGGGGAAACGCTGTTCGGCAGTTGATGCAGAGTTGGCATCTGTGTCCTGGAGTACGAAAAACTGCACAGATCAGTTTTCCCAATCATGATCTGGGCCGGATATTCAAATGATTACCTCACTGCTATCAGGGTTAACACTGCACTAACTGAATATAGCACGGCAGACAGCCTGTGGTGGTAAGGGGGTTTGCCCATGAAGAGTTAATTGTTCAAGGTTCACGATTGTTAGCCAACCATAGCCTAGGCCATCAGTAAATTAAAACCACTACACATTTATGTAAGTTTTTGGAACTAGCCACTGCCTTGTCAGCCCCTGAATCCTCTTCACCCCACAAACAGAAAAATGCACCATTCTTATAAAGTTCTTTTTATTAAATAGCTTCACAAACAAGAACAGAAGAAGCAAAATACAAAGGGAGCAAAATCATCTGGTTAGTGATTAAAAAGCCAAGTCCCAGCTGCACGTGCACACGGACGGCTCCAAATGTAAACAGGAGGTCACTCTCACTACATTCCTAGGAGACAGCCCAACAGTTTGTCTCAGCATGCATGAAATGAACAACAAATCAAACTAAGTTTAGAGCCGGCCGATGCCTTGCATTCAAACAAAATGACTCACTATAGCGAAGATCCAGTCAGGTTGGGATTAGGACATGTGGGGCACATCGCAGTCATGCCAGATCCATGGTGCGAAGGTGGGGTGGCGGCGGAACAGGGCTTATTGTTCACTGCCCATCTTTCTGCATGATTACTAGATCACAATTAATCTCCAATGGGGGGGGCAACAGGATAATGAAACGAGGGGCTCCCATAAAAAGTACAATTATTTGTTGCAAATCTTACTAGCAGTAGAGGGTAATTCCTTGAAAGACCCACTTTTCAATCCTCACTGGCAGACCGCAAAAATACCTTCAGCTTAAACCCAAGCCTGGCAAAATCCATCTATTTGTACAGCTTCATGTCAGCCTGCTCTACTGTACTGACTAGCCAGAAATGCCTATTCACCCTGCTAAGGGGGGGCGCACACGGACAAGCCAAAGTTGCAACCTACACCCCAGACTCCACAGACCAGCCAACGATGCCCTCCTTGGACCCTGGAGCCCACAAATCAGGCAATGATTATTTTTTTTTGGGGGGGGGACTGGCAGGCTAGTCACACCGGAAGTACTTGATCACCCAGTGGTACCCCTTTACATCCTGCAGGGTACCGGCCACTGGCATCTCACACTGGGGTGGAGGCCATCATGCACCCAATGGGGTGCACACGCCAGCAATGCCTGTCACACAACCTGGCAGGTATGGATTAGCCAGTGATACCCTTCACATAGATGGGGAGGAGGAGAAAGAGACAGACCAGCCAGTGGTGTGCTCTTACAACCTGGGGATACTAACCAGCCAGCAATACTCCCCACACCCAGGGGAAATAGTAACCAGCTACCAATTCCCCTCAAATCCAGGGGAGTGGCGGTGGGGCATGCCAGGCTGTCCATGGGACTGTGGGTTCCGCTAGTGAGCCACCTTGCAGACTAAGAAACGTCAGACAAAACTGACAGCTTTCATAGGAAGGCCTGTTCAGTGTGTGTGTGTGTGTGTGTGTGTGTGTGGCGCACAAAAATTCACATGGCTGGTGTGTAGTATACTGGGTAAATCGCCCCAGCCTCCACCTACCAATATAAAACACCTAGCAGCATATATTTCAGACAAGTGACAAATCTATTCAACTTTAAAATTGTGCAGATATAAAACTTCAGTCCTGACAGCCACTCACACACTCCGGCTGGTTTGTTTTAAGTAATTTAAGTAAATATAGTAGAAGCAGAGAGCTGTGTGTGTGTGTGTGTGTGTGTGTGTGTATAAAACTTAAAGGGCCCATTCATTTGTTCTGAACATGGCAAAGTAAGGTGATCATGCTACAAACACCTCACAGAAAATTCAATCCCCCCATGACTCCTTTCTCAGTAGAAGTCTCTGCATTTGAAGTTTCACTGACCTGCTGCCTTAGTTACAGCATTAACCCATGGAACTCTGGGTACAGCAGACAGCTGGTAGACTTGTAGATTTTCCTGAAGTGACCCCCCAACCCCAAAACTGAAAGCATTCTATACAAGTTCTGGAGATGATCCACTCGGAGGCAAGATACTTCAGTGGCAAAGGCAGTAGACCTTATTTCCAGACATTGGATTTTTAAAAATTCTGTTGACTAATTCACTGCTCAGCAGAGTGTCCAATTCAGTTCACGAGTGCACTGCTCAGCAGAGCGTTCCATTTCACATTGTTGCTTCAGGTTGGAGGCTTGGTCATGACTCCTCATTCCCAGAGTCATCACCATCCTCGTAGCAGCCATCATCTTCCTCATCCATGTCCTCTTCCTCATCATAGTAATCATCGTATAGCAAGTCTGAGCCCTCGTCTGGGGGAGGGGCCTTTGTCTTCACACAGTACTCTGCCAGGGTTGTGGGCACCTTCACGCCATCTCGTTCTGCGTCTGCTTTGGTTGCCAGGACCTGTTTCCTTTAAGGACAGAACAAACATTAAATTCTGTATGTTACAGTATCTCCCCACCCCAGCACAGCTGTCTACACAAAATGAATTGCTGCTTCCAGGGTGATCAACCGTGCTCAGTAACCAGTATATACTGCAAAAAACAGCACTCGCTTTTGCTAGTGAAGTCAAAAGATGTACAGAAGTTACCAGATATTCAAGTGCTGCTTTTAACAACTATAAAGTTTAAGAAGATGTGAAAAACAAGCGTGTAGCAACCTCACAGCCATCCAGCGTTTCACACTCTGGAGTATCTGGTTGCTTTTCTGCATCTTTTGACGTCTCTTGCAGGAGTGCTAGTTTTTGTGTTTTGCATGCTTGCAGTCTACAAATTTAATATGAAGTGGAGAAAAAAACCAAAAACAAAATAAAAACCCGGATAATATTTCAGCACAACTGAGCTTAGGTTTCATAAATATTCTGCATTTCTCTTCACCATTCTCTACTGCTGAGAACATCAGCATGAAATAAGAATCAAAGCCCTACACAATCTCACCACAAAAAGCAACCCCACCCAATCGCCCTGTACTTACCATTCACACCTTACCCAATCTCCCCTCCAACCCCTCCCCAATCATCTCCCCACACCAGCCATCCATACCCCTCCTGATCATCTACCTGCATCAGTGACCCCCACCTTACCTCTTCACAAACACCTCACTCACCAGTCTCCCCACACTAACCATCCACATCCCCACCCAATCATCTTCCCACATTAACCATCTACACTCCAACTCTACCATCTCCCCACACATACCACCTACACCCTCAACAAATCATCCACCCATACTAACCATCAACTTTCCACAAAACAATCTCCCCACAAATGCCACCTTATGACTCCCTGCAGTAACTACCCACACCCTACCGGAGCACTGTCCTGCAGTAACCACCCACACCCTACTGGATCACTGTCCTGTAGTAACCAGCCACACCCTATCGGATCACTGTCCTGTAGTAAGCACCCACAGCCGACCAGATCATTGTCCAGCAGCAAGCACCCGCAGCGTACAGGAACCTCCTGCACTCGCCACCCACATTCAAAGACTCCCCGGTGCTAAGCATCCACACCCCTACTCAATAACCTCTCCACACTAACCCCCACCAACTCTCATGCATTAACCACACCCCTACCCAATGACCTCTCCACACTAACCCCACCACCTCTCATGCATTAACCACACGCCTACCTGATGATTTCACTATATTCACGGTCTTTCCCTTTGCTGTCCCTCCACTTCCTGTACATCACAGAGGCATCAACGTTAGCAGGTGAAAACGTGTTGGGTTCATTCAGCAAAGAGATCACACTCAGAAGGATCGTCCTGTACAAAAAAAAAAAAAAAGGGGGGGGGTAGAAAAAAAATTCAGCCGATATAAACTACAACAAGAAGTGCCCACCAATCAGGTTTCTGCCCAACTTTCCCACTCTAGTTCCCACCCAGCAAGCAACAGAAACGTTTCAAACTCAGTTTACAATACCAGTACAGCAGTCAATGCAGGGGCTTATAACGTATCAACTGTAATCATTACTTATGATCCTAACTGCCTACATGTTGGCTTCTGGTGCACCTGGGTCCCAGTACTGTTGAGCACAAAGTCTCAGGTAACTCCATTCTGAACGTATGGAATCTATTATGTTACTGTAGTGAGAAACCACAGTAACTTTAAATGCATCTACCACAATCTGAGACGAACGACAGTGACATTTTATTTCATTTATTAAATTCTAGCATTACAAATACCTTTGAGCAAGAACTGCTCATTTACAAAGGTTCCACGTCAAAGGATGGAAGGTTAACATACAAACAAAGGTAAACATTAATACAGAGTCTCAAAAAACAAAATACTGTATTTCAAGCGGAGAGACAGCAACAGGATAGGAAAGCCAGATGAGCAACCAGTAGGGGTGGGTGGGAGGGGGTGGGGTCAGGAAGGAGGCGGGCAGGCTGAAAGGCCATTGTTGGGGGGGGGGGTTGGTATGAGAAGTGCAAGGTAGAGGGGACAGAAGTCGGAAGTGCTAAAAGATGGGAGGGTGTGGGTGAGGTAGGGTGCGAGGGAGGGTGCCTGTACCAAGAAACCACAGCAGCATTAAATGCAGGTACCACACACAGACACAGGACACAATGACATAGGGTTCCAATACTGAGAAACTACAGTTGCATTAAATGCATGTACCACAATCCATGACGCAGGACACAATGACAGGGCTCCCGGTAGGGATGCCATGATAACATGATATGACGATAGATCACGATAATTGCCACTTCAGCTTGTTTTACCAACAGCGCATCACTTTCCAGGTACAATCATGATTCCAGATTCCCCACCATCCTCCCATCAAATTTTTAGTATTTTTCCTTAACATAAGAAATGCAGTGCTGGCCATGTGGCATAAAGTTTTGAGGGCCTGAGCACCTCACCTGTTGCCATGCTGATAAACCAGGTTCAGGAATAGACCTGGGTCGCTCGAGGGCCGACCGCAAGGAGAAGGACTGAGCATCCATTGACTGCTCTCCTTTTCATCCCTCCAGGAAGCCCTTGGCAGGAGCTGCGGCCTCCCCTTATGAGAAGATTCATCCTTCCGGCTACTGATGTCCCCGTATCGCTGGATACAGTGAGTCCCCTGTAGACTGCCCCCGGCACTGGGGCCAAGAGAGAGGGGACCGGCACTCTCCCCCCCAGACCCAATCCAGATCGCCAGAGCTGTCCCCCACAGATGCAGGGAGCCTTCACTGAGCATGCCAGGGCTCAGTTTTCCTGTTTTCTCCGCTCCCCTCCTCTGTCGTCATGACATCAGCGTGTGCCTTCGACCTGTACTGCCCTCCAGCTATCGCTAGAGGGCGTCAACAAGCAGGATGAGTGTGCCCCCACCCACCCAGAGAGAGAGCAGTCCTCTGGATGCTTGATCTCTCTCACCCCTGCCAACCCCCACGACCCAAGCTCATTCCCGAACCCGGCTGCCTGTGTGGTGCCCAGCGCCTCAACCCTCAGCACCACCAGGCTGGCAACAGCTCTCCTTCTTTGAGGAGAGGGGACAGAGCAAGCCACTGCTTAACCACAGTCTAGGGGAGGCTGGATGATACAGCAGTAACAACCTTCTGACTGGGTTCAAGGGCCGATGCGTATGTCCCATACTTGCACCACTGCACGTGTGCCAGACCACGGGATGTGAAAAAGGAATGGGGGGCGGGGGCGGCTAATGAGGTATGTGCACCAGCTGACTTACATAAAACTGGCAGATAAGGACTGCTTAGCTCATCTAGTCTTCCCATTTTCCCTACCTAATAGAATATCGCAGACCCTACTTGATCTCTGGCTTTACTCTCCCTTTCCTAACCAATAAGGTTCCCTTATGCCTGTCCTGTGTGTTCTTGAATCCCATTCGTTTTTGCCCTGGCCACCTCCACTGGGAGGCTTTTCCAGGTATTCACCACTCTTTCTGTGAAGTACTTCACCACATTTCTTCTGAATCAACCCCCCCCCCCCAGCATCAGAGCATGACCCCTTTTCTTGAGCAATTTTTTCTGAAAAATGCTTCTCTTATGTACCCTATTTATATCCATAAGGCATTTAAAAAAGTCTCATATTCCCTCACTTTTTTTTTTTTTTTTTTTTTAAGGTGTACATGCTAAGGTCCTATAGCCTCCCATCAAAGGGCTTTTGATGCAGGCCCTACATCATTTTAGTTGCCCTCCTCCTGACTGCCTCTATTCTATGTCCTTCTGGAGAGGTAGTCTTCAGATGTGGACAGAGTACTCTAGGTGAGGTCTCACCAATGATTTACACTGCGGTATCACCACCTCACTCTTTGTGGTGGTGATACTTCTCCCCATGCACCCTAGCATCCCACTAGCTCTCCACACTGCCCTGTCACCCTGTTTGGCCACCTTTAGGTCATCAGATACGATTACCCCAGGTCTCTCTCCTGTTTGGTGGTCATCACTACCCCCCCCCCCAGTCTTGTATTCCACCCTGGGTTTCCTTGCCCCAAGTGCATGATTTTGGACTTCATAGCACAGAAGAAAAAATTACTCACCTTAGTAATGTTGTTTCTTCTAATGGAGTCTTGATATATTATGACATATGCAGTTTGTCCCAGCCTTAGAACTGCTACGGAGGTGAAAGTTAACTTTCCATGCAGGGCATGGAATCTTGAGCGCGAGCTCGGTTGAAAACGGTCTGTTCTTCAAACCCAAACTGTCAGATCTTTACGAGCAAAACTCACTAAGATTCTGTGTGGAAGCTGTAAACCTACACTAGCCAACTGGCTACTAAAATATTAACACATTTTTTGGCCCCAAAACAAAGACTCAAGTCAGGGGATCCAAAAAATAAAACACAACACCCAAACAACACCCCAAAAAAGAGGGGTGAAAAACACAAGGTGGGCATCTACTAAGTGCCAACACTGCACTGCCCACCCACATCCCAAGAGCAGAGGTTCTGAGGGGCAGGCAGGGGAGGTCATAATATAGCAAGACTCCATTAGAAGAAACAACATTACTAAGGTGAGTAATTTTTTCTTCAAACAACATGAAGTCTTGCTATATTATGACATATGCAGACTACACAGCAGTACCTCCATGGAGGAGGGACAGAACCTACTTAGGAAATAGGCTCTGAAGCACGGTTGTGTTAAACCGAGCATCACTCCTAGCCTGGATGTCCAGGGAGTAATGCTTGGTGAAAGTGTGAACTGTTTTCCAGGTAGCTGCTTGACATATCTCTAAGATAGGGATGTCCCTGGCAGCAGCTAGGGATGCAGCTGTACCTCTGGTAGAGTGAGCCCTCAGGCCTGAAGGGGGAACCTTAACCAGTTTTTGATAACAAAACTGAATACAAGAGACGATCCACCTGGCAATGGATCTCTTAGTGGCAGGTTTCCCTTTACCAACCTCACCATAAGTAAGTGAGGAACAGTTGGAGGGAGTCAAACCTGTGACCCTTGGTACGCTCTATGTAGTAACTAAGGGCTCTTTTTACATCTAAGCTGTGCAGCCTCCTCTCGCCAGAGGAGGAATGGTCAGTGAAGTACACTGGAAGAGATATAGAGTGATTAAGGTGGAAATCTGAAACCACCTTAGGCAAGAACTTCCTATTAGTCCTAAGGACCACCTTATCTCTGTGAAAGGAAATAAAATCCGGCTCCACTGACAAAGCTTGTAATTCACTTATGCGTCTGGCAGAAGTGATGGCTACTAGAAACAGTTTTCCAAGTCAAGTACTTAAGCTCTGCTGAAGACAAAGGCTCAAAGGGGGGTTGCATAAGCTGAGCAATGCAAACATTAAGATCCCAGGCAGGAGCAGGGTCCCTGAAAGGAGGGTTGGTGTGAAGCAATCCCTTGAAAAACTTGGAGAATACAGGGTGAGCAGAAAGAGAAGAGGGCTTTCCTGCTGAAATAAAAGCAGAGACAGCTGCCAAATGCACTTTCAGGGTAGCTGGCCTCAGCCCCAAAGTATTTAGGTGGACCATATAATCCAGGACTGTGGGCAAATCAGCAGATTCTGGGGAAATGTACTTTCCAGAGCACCATATGGAAAACCTTTTCCATTTGGAATTATAAGTAGCCCTGGTGGAAGGCTTCCTAGAAGCCTTCAAGATATCGAGCACACCTTGAGAAAGGTGTAGGTCAGCAACCTAACTCTTCAAGAGCCAGGCCTTGAGGTTGAGGGATTTGAGATTCGGATACCAAACTCTCCCCTGGGCACAGGTTAAGAGATTGTGATTCCTGGGAAGACACAGGGGAAGGTGGACTGTTAAGGACAGAAGGAGTGGATACCAGGGCTGTCTGGCCCAATCTGGAGCAATCAGAATCATCTTGCAAGGTTGAGATCTGATTTTGACTAGCACCTTGAACAAGAGGGGGAGGTGGGGAGGAGGCATAGAGAAACTTCCCTTCCCAGTTGAGAAGGAAGGCATCCAGAGGGACTGAGCCCAACACTGGGGGCCTGCAGCAAAATAGCGGAAGTTGGTGATTGTCTGGGGCTGCAAAAAGATCTGAGGAGTGCCCCATCTGGCAAATACTACCTCCAATACTAGGGGATCAAGTGACCATTCATGATGGCCCTGGAAAATCCTGCTGAGAGCATCTGCCAGTACATTGTCCTTGCCTGGGAGGTGAACTGCCATGAGGGAGGTGTTCAGGGAATAAGCCAGAGACCACAACTTCATTGCCTTGGTGGATAAGGCCGAAGACAGAGTGCCCCCTTGCTTGTTGATGTACCACATTGTAGTGGTGTTTGTTCTGACCTGTACCACTTTGTTCTGAACAGATGCAGAAAAAACCTGAAGTGCTAGAAAAACTGCTCTGAGTTCCAACAGATTGATGTGGAGCAGAGATTCCTGAGGGGACCACAATCCCTGGGTGGTGAGGTTGCCCATGTGAGCTCCCCACCCCAAGAGGGACGCATCTGTAGTAAGGGTCAAGGAGTGAGATTGAGGGATGAAAGGGACCCCGTCTCAGATTGCTCTGATCCTGCCACCACTGCAGGGCCTGGATCAGGGTTCGAGTTGCTGGGATCAATTTGGATAGAGGATCTCTCCTTTGAGACCAGAAGGCTCTCAAATGGAACTGAATGTCCCTCATCTGAACTCTTGCTCCTTGCACTACCACTGTGGAGGCAGCCATGTGCCCCAGGAGCTGTAGAAAGTGCCTTGCTGGTCGAGAGACCTGCAGAGTGAAGGAGGAGGCCAGACCCACCAGGGTCCTTGCTCTTTCTAGAGGAAGGAAAGCTCTGGCCTGCTTTGTGTCCAGTTCTGCGCCTATGAAGGTGGGTAGCTGAACAGGCTCTAGAACTGACTTTGGAAGATTGAGAAGGAAACCTAGAGATGTAAGCAGCTGCTGGGTAACCTGAAGGTGTAATCTGACTTGGTCTGGAGACTGACCCACTATGAGCCAGTCGTCCAGGTAAGGAAAGATGGCAATCTTTTGCCTTCTTAAATGAGCAACTGCTACTGCCAGGCATTTTGTGAATACCCTTGGGGCAGAGGTGAGGCCGAAGGGCATTGCTCTGAACTGGTAATGGCCTGAGGGCGGGCAGTTTGAATCTGAGGTACTTTCAGTGAGAGCTTCTGATGAGAACATGGAAGTAGGCATCCTTGAGGTCCAGGGACGCTAGCCAGTCCCCTGGCCTTAGGGAGGGTAAAATAATTCCCCGAGTCACCATTTTGAATTTTGGTTTTAAAAGGTGCTTGTTTAGGTATCAGATCCAGGATGGGCCACCATTCTCCTGTCTTTTTTGGGGGTAAGGAAGTACCTGGAATACAGTCCTTTGCCCTGGTGTAGGGAAGGAACCCTTTCTACAGCTCTGAGAGCCAGGAGGGTTGAGACTTCTGTTTCCAGAGCGAGAGCCTCTGATGGATTTGCAGGTGGAAAGGATCTGGCTCTCATCTTTGGAAATTTCTTGAAGCCGAGAACCAGTCCCTGACTTACTACTTCCAGGACCCACTTGTCTGATATTAAAGACTCCCAGTCCTGGACGAAGTAAGCCAGCCTGCCCCCTACAGGTAATGGAGAACCGGCCCTGGCCATCCCATTAGGGTGCCCGTTTGGCAGGGGCTTTAGGCTGAGGGGAAGGAGCAGGCCTGCTCGTACCTCGTCTCCCTCTCCCTCTGAAGAACCCCCTCTGGACATAGGTCGAAGAGGAGGCCTGGGCTTGGTAGAAAGGCCTGTGAAAAGGCCTGCCCCTGCAAAGCTGCCTCTGAGGAGTGGCTTGCCTTTCCTTGGCCTGTGCACTCCTATATACTCATCCATTTTCTTCATGTAATTCTGTCTGCTCCCCAAACAGAGAATTACCCACAACAGGAAAATCCATGGCCTTAGCCTGGGTATCCTGTGACAGGCTAGTACACCTGAGCCAAGCCATTCTGCGAAAAGCCACAGATGTAGCCATGACTCTTGAAGATACATCATTAGAGTCCACTGCAGCATGGAATTGCACCTTGGATGCCTCAATACCATCAGCAGCCACCTGCTCCAGCTCCTCGGCAAGCTGGCCAGGGACCTGTTTCGCTAGAGCCATAACAGTATCCCATCTGGATTTCCGGTATCTTGCAACATAGGCCATATAATTTGCCTGCCTGAGTCCCAACGATGCTGCCATGTACTGTTTCTTTGCCATGGCATCAATCCTCCTGGAGTCCTTGTCAGTGGGGTGTGAAGCCAAGGGAATATTTGCCTTGTCACAGGCTGCAGCCTACACTACCCCAACATGGCTGCATTGTTGAGAAAGGAACTCCGTATCAGAGCCTGACAATGTGTACCTCTTGTCCATTTTTTTATCCACAGGAGGTATAGTGTGAGGAGCTTTTAACATTTTTGTCTGTTTCTTAAAAGATTTATGTAAAGGAATAGACAATCTCCTAGACTCTGGGATATCCATCATTTCCACATAGTCAGGCACCTCCTTTTCATCCACAGCTTCTTCCAAAGGGAGCTGGAGGGTTTCAGCAACTTTTTTATAAAACATAAAATGAGAAGGGGACTCAGAAAGCCTAGGGGGAGACACTCCTGAAGGTCTGTCTGGGGAGATGTCCGGTTCAATGGGCACATCCAGACTTTCAAAATCACATTCACTCTCTTCATAATCTTCTTCCCCCTCCTCCGGCTCATAAAATTCCTCTATATCATATTCTTGAACCGGTGGAACCGACCGCTTCCCTGATGATGCCGGTTCGGTCGGAACCGGGGAAAGCGACTGGACAATTTTGATCGCTTTGCTATCTCTGCAGCGGTTGGAGAAGGAATGTTTGGCTCCACACCTGCTGATTTTCTAGTCCTTTTTGTTGGAACTGACTCCTCAGAGTCAGCTCTCCGTTTGCCCGAGGAAGTCTCGCCCTGGTCAGAGGGCACTCCCTCCGGTTCGGTTGGCACTGAACCGGGCTGGCCATCCGGGTCAGCGGACTTCTTGGCCTCTCGTTCCCTGAGCCTACCAACTCTCTTATCCAGGGTAGCTGCAGGGAAATTCTTGCAAATCTGGCAGTCTGCATTGAGGTGGTCAAACCCCAGACAATAAACACATGTGGTGTGTGGGTCAGCCTTGGCAAAGGCTTCCCCACAGACACTACAGTGCTGAAACCCAGTGGGCCCGGTTTTTCTTTTGGGTTTCTCAGACAGTGCCAGCCTAACCAAAACTGTGGCCCACTGCTACGGAATCGCTAAGTAAGATACACTCTTATCGGTTCCCAACCGTGTCACGGGTCGTGGAAAAATGTAATGAAATCAGTTTTTTAGAACCGATAAGAACCGGGAACCGCACTCTAAATGCAATTTAATAAAGTTTAACAACCTGATCGGTTCAAACCGAACCGATAATATCGTTTGCAAGTTCCACACAGAAAAAATGTAAAACCTATCTATTACTTACGATAAGGCAGACAGAGCTTGAACCGACCGGTTGCGGTTAAAATATATATAAAATGCGGTTTAAAAACCGAGAATTACACTTTTTAACCGACTAAATGAACCGAGCAGAAGGAGAAATCTCCGGAGCAACTGTTCAGTGAGGCGGAGTAAAGCATCTGACAGTTTTGGTTTGAAGAACAGACAGAGTTTTCAACAGAGCTCGCGCTCAAGATTCCATGCCCTGCATGGAAAGTTAACTCTTCCACCTCCCGAGCAGTTCTAAGGCTGGGACAAACTGCATATGTCATAATACAGCAAGACTTCATGTTGTTTGAATCTAGTTGCCACACTTTTGACCACTCCTCAAGCTTTTTTCACTTTTTTTTTTTATAAACCCCCACCCCCCCACCTATCCTGGAGTGTCTACCCTACTGCAGATCTTTGTGTCATCTGCAAAAAGGCATACCTTCCCTTCTAGCCCCTCTGCAGTGTTGCTAATAAAAGACATTAAAAAGAGAACCAGTCCCAGTACTGATCTTTGTTGCACCCCGTTGGTCACCTCTCTTCCTTGGAGTGAGCTCTGTTTACCACCACTCTGTCATCTATCCCCCAACCAATTTCTTACCCAGTTTACTGCCTTTGAACCTACTTCCAGGCTGCCCAACTTGTTTATGAGTCTCCTACGTGGAATGGTGTTGGAGGCCTTACTGAAATCTAAGAGGGCTACATCCAAGGCTCCACCCTGATCTAACAAAAGTAACATGGTTCGTCTTACTTACCGACTCTGATTTGTACTACAAGTCAGATCAGAAGCATAAAAATAAGATCTTACTTCGAGAGGAAGCTCTTGCAGCACGAATATGTAGGATCATGCCACCTTTTATGTGTAGATTAAGGCAAACTCTTTTCCAGCAGCACCTAGAGGACCGCCCCACCTCACGCTGGCTCCCTCCCAGACAGACGCTCCTTCCAGTATATAGGAGGCGGCGGCCCCCTCTGGCTCCAGTTCTTTTCTGCCGTCGTACGCGTAGTTGTTTTTGGCAAAGCTTCGCCAGTACTGACCGCTACCTTTCTTTATTAGAATTTGTAATCCAAGTTTTTCCTGTATGTCCACTCCGACAGGGCACACCAATAAGTTCCTGCCGGTGTCAAGTGTCCTACTGCCTAGGCCCACACCACGACACTGGGGCCTGCTCTCTCTGCCAGGCCTTCAAGCAGAACACACATTAGGTGCCAAAAATCCCTCTAGGCCTTTCTCGCACAAGAAAAGTTGGCCACCATGCAGAGATATTCTTCTTCCAGAGTGGATTAGTCTACTCCTGCTAGAAAGAAGCACCATAAAGACAAGTGCAAGGAATGGGAGAGATCCTGCTTGAGGTCCTGGTCCTACAGATCACATGTGCCCTCGAAATCCAGCTCTGGCGACGAGTCCCGCTTAACAACCCTTAAGTCTTCCACCGGATTGGCTGTGCCGGCCAAGGCCTCCTCAGCTTCTCTCCAGCACATCAAGATCCATCCTCCCCCGGGGTCTGCAGGGACAATGGCGGACTCTGGTAAGTTCTCCTCCCGCTTGGCCTCTGTCTCCAGTGCCAACTCCCAATAAGGAAAAAAGGCCTCCAGGAACTCGTCTGGCAGGGCCTCCTCCTTGCCTCCGAAGTCTAAGTCATCCGTCCGCCATCAGCCCCTGGCATCTGATAGGCGTCCATTGGATAAGTCTTCAAAATCTTCTGACCGCCCTCAGCTCCCCAAGGGCATTCGGTCAAGTCTCAGAAGCTGCCCACGGACCAACGGCCTGCTACTGGCCCCCCTGGCTTCCACTCCGCAGCTGGCTAAGCCTACCCCAACGCCAGCACCTCCGGTTAGAGCCAATGCCGGATCCGATGTCTCTCCTCCGTCATGGGGCCAATCACTGGCCAGACAGCCCTTGGAACCCGATGATGGCCTACAGACAGTTCCACCGCCAGCCAATTCAACGGACGCCAGTGCCGACGACAGTGTGGAGGCACAGATGACTGATCCAGTGCCTAGTTCTCCCAGGCTCAATATGACTCTGGTGAAAGACTTATTTACCCATTGGTGGAACACTGTTACAGGACTTTGCCCCCCAAACCAGGTCCCCCTCCCACCCCCAATCTGATTTGGTTCCTGAACCTCCACCTGATATTACTGAGGCTCCAAAGTCACAGGGGGTGGATACTGAAAAGCTTCACTCGCCATGAAGTCCCCGTAAGCACTCTGATAAGCGTCGGCGCAGGTGGTCTTGCTCCCCTACGCCGATAGGCACAGGTATAAAAGAAGGAGACATCACTCCCATACTCCTCCTCCTGACTCCTTCGACAATTCAGGCTCCACTCCATCCACGTCAGAGGTAGAGTCTGCTTGGGGACACCAAGGACCAACTGAAGTCTCCGCTGGATGACCCCAGCTTCATGGAGGTCATGCGCCATATTCAGGAAACTATGGGGTGGGATAACAAGGCCCTTGACCCAGAGCGCTTGAGGTTGGCCAAGTACTTGCGCCAAAAAGACCAAGCCTGTGGTCATCCCCCCTTTGGTGGACACCTTCCAGGACGTCACACATGCTCCCTGGAGGTGCCCACACATTCTCTGCAGTCCCCAAGAAGGTGCATCATCAGTACCAGGCTACTTAAGACCATCCCTGACTCACCAAACACCCAGCTGCAGACTCAGTGGTGATTTCGGCAGCTCACGACAGTTTGAAGAGGCCTGAGCACCCAGCCACCCGACAGGGAGCTGAAGCAGCTGGATTCGATGGGCAGAAAGGTGTACACATCTGCCACTTGCAGCATCACCCACATGGTCTAGTTCCAAAATGCCCTCTGGGATCAAGGACTGGACATCCTGCAAGGCATGCCAGACTACCCGCAAAAGGCAGATCTTTTGAAATTGCTCCAGACAGGCTCAGATGTTGGTATGCACGTTCTTACGATCTGTGTACGACTCTGCAGACACATCTGCAATGGCGGCTGCCACAGGCATATGTCTCCAGAGTCACTCCTGGCTCCGGGTTTCACACCAGATGTTCAATCCAGCATTCTGGATGCCCCCTTTAAAGGCTCTGTTCTCTTCAGTGAAGAGTCAGAGAAGATCATTTCAAAGCTAGAGGAGTCCAGCAAGGCTGTCTGTCCTATGCAGTCCACGTACTGCCAGAAACACGGACAATTCCGCAGGTCCCGTTTTTGTGGCCGAGGGCGACATCAGCCGCAACCGTGCTTTCACAAACAGCGGGGAGGCTTTGGTCGAAGAGGTAGTGTCAGGTGTTCCTCTGCCTCCACCTCTCAGACAGGCTAAACCGCCACAGCCTCCCCCACAAACGCATGACTACCCATATGACCTCCTCTCTCGACATCCCATCAGAGAGCAGGTGGGAGGCCGCTTTTCTCTATACGGATGCTTTGGAGAGAAGTGACCTCCAACCAGTGGGTCATTGAACTGAAGTGGTATATGGGCATTCCATCGAATTCGAAGGGTTTCCCCCATACACCACACCCCCATCCCATCACCCTGGGGACACAGGCTCCAAATATGGCAGGAGATTCAGACCCCGCTGGCCAAAAGAGCCATAGAGCCCAAACCTCTAGCCGAGAGAGACTTGAGATTTTATTCCCACTTCTTCCTGGTTCCGAAGAAGTCAGAGGATTTAAGACCCATCTTAGATCTCAGCAAACCTCTATCTGTGGGTGTCCTACAAAAGGTTCCGGGTGCCTACTTCCCATGGTTTCCGAGGGAGATTGGTTGGCCTCCATGGACATGCAAGATGCATATCTGTATAGCCAAGGGACACAGAAGGTTCCTGAGGTTCCAATTTGAGGGAGAACACTTTCAGTTTCAGGTTCTTCCCTTTGGTCTCTTCTCTGCCCCAAGAGTCTTTATGAAGTGCATGGCGGTGGTTGCTGCAGCGCTACGGAGAATGGGCCACTTTGTGTTCCCCTACCTGGATGACTGGCTCCCTCCAAGGGACGCCTGAAAGTCATGATTCAGGACACCCTTGTTCTGTGTCAGTATCTAGGTATCATAAATCCCCTCCAATCATTTCTGACTCCCAATCAGAATGGTACAGTTACGCAAGAACTTACCATAACAGTAGATCTTCGAGAGAAGCTCTTGCAGCAGGTGTCACATTGAGGACTGGTGCCACCTGGCGGCGGTTCCCGGCAACTTTTTCTCTAGTAGTACTGACGCGGGAACGCACCCCACCGACGGCGGCTCCATGCTCCCAGACGTCGCCCTACATAAGGGAGAACTTCCCCATGTGCTTCAGTTCTTGAACGCCCTCACCCCATCAGGCAAGAAAATGACAGGCAGTATAGGAACTGATTGTCGTCAAACAACCCGTCAAAGACGAAAAAAATACCGGCCTGAAAAGGGCCTGATCCCTGGGGGAAGGTGGGCGGCAAATATACCTGCGGCAAGAGCTTCTCTCAAAGATCTACTGTTACAATAAGTTCTTACTATCTTACTTGGAGGAGAAGCTCTTGCTGCAGGTTTCACATTGATGACAGAGTCCCAAGCAGTATAAACTTATAACAACCCCTGGGAGAGGGGAGAAACAGCAGGAAAAGGACAGCAAGAGAAGGGAGAGTCCTTCAGGAAACCAGACCTTGCAGAACCGTGAGGCCAAACCCTGCTCTGCGTCTGGAAATGTCAGAGGATATAATGCCCGACAAAGGTATGGACAGAACTCCAGGTAGTGGCAGTGCAGATCTCTGCCGTCTGTACCCTCTTCAGTGCTGCAAAGGAAGTAGCGATAGCCCTCGTAAAGTGAGCTGTAATCAGCCCTGATGTCAACCTATTCTGCTTCTCATAACAGTAGGAAATGCACTGAACCAACCAGCGCGAAAGTGTGTTTGGTGACCGGATGACCCATGGACCATTGGGCAAAGGACACAAAGAGCTGATCAGACTTCCTGTCCGCCTTGGTTCTAGCTAGATAACATCTGAGTGCTCAGTGTACATCCAAGGAATGAAGCAGGGCCTCTCCCCTATAGGAGTACTCTGGGTTATAGACTGGGAGCTGAACAGACTGATTCAAAGTGATCTCCGAAACCACTTTGGGTAACAACTTCGGATTGGTGCGGAGATCAACCCTGTCCTTGTGGAAAACAAGGTAGGGTTCTTTACACACGAGTGCCTGAAGTTCTGAAATGTGCCTTGCCGAAGTAATAGCTACCAAAAGCAGAGTTTTCCAGGAAAGGAAACGGAGCTTCGACTTCATGGCCGGTTTGAACGGGGAGATGAACAGGAGATCCCAAGGAGGAACAGGGTCCCTGATGGGAGGTCCGATGTGGAGGATACCACGTAAAAAAGCTTTGGAAACCTCCATCTGAGCCACTGTCTTACCCAACACAGATAAATGGTAAGCGGAGATGGCGGCCAGGTGTACCTTGATGAAGGAATAGCGGAGGCCTTTCTCGTAAAGAGAAAGAGCAAGTATTCTAGGACAGAATTAACCGGACAGACCAATGGATCCACCCGCTTGGCTGTGGCCCAAATGCAAAAGCGTTTCCACTTCATGGCATAAGAGGCCCTGGTGACTGGTTTCCGTGCCTCAACCAACACCTGAGCGACCTGATCAGACACCCTGAAACGGACCTTAGCTAAGTCCTGAGTAGCCAAGCGTGCAGGTGAAGAGAACGTAAGTTCGGGCGTAGCAGGGACTCCCTGTCCTGCAACAGTAGGCGCGAGAAGAGAGGAAGAGGCATTGGCAACTCTGCCGCTAGACGCTGTAGTAATGGAAACCAAATTTGACAAGGCCACAGCGAAGCAATCAATATAATGGATGGAAGGTTCCGACTGAGCCTTGAGAAGGACCTTCTGGAGGAGGGGAAGGGAGGGAAGGCATAAAGGAACTTCCCGCTCCAGAGGGACAACGGCATCTTGCCAAAAAGTTCCAGGCTCTGGACCTAGCGAGCAAAAATTGGTCAGTTTTGCGTTGGATTGTGACGTGAAAAGGTCCACCTCTGGCATCCCCCATAGGCGGAAGATGCGATCTGCGACCTCTTGAAGCAATTCCCATTCATGGGCTTGCGACCTTGTCCTGCTGAGCATGTTGGCTAGCATGTTTTGAAGCCCGGGAACATGCACCGCTGTCAAAAACAGACGATGCTCCAGGGCCCAATCCCAAACCCGCAAGGCTTCCCTGCAAAGAGGATAGGAATGTGTGCCACCCTGCTTGTTGATGTAGAACATTACTGAAGTGTTGTCCGTCTGCACCAAGTGATGGCCCGGCGCTAAGACCGAGGCCAGGGCTTGTAGTGAGTAGAGCACAGATCTCATTTCCAGGACACTGATTTCCAGGTTCGCTTATGTGGAAGACCAGGAACCCTGGGTATGATGGTTCCCCAAGTGTACACCCCATCCCTGGGACGAGTCGTCCATGGTCAGAGACTGGGACGACACCCCGGATTGGAAGGGTATGCTCCCCAGCAGATTTTCGGACGACATCCACCAGCGAAGCTCTCAGCGGACTGGCTCTGATATTCTGACCAAAGCATCCAAGCTGTCTGAAGTTTGATCCCACTGGACTCTCAGGGACCACTTAATGGTCCTCATGCGCAGACGCGCCAGAGGGACCGAGACTATGCCAGCGGTCATGCGGCCCAACAGCCTGAGGAGGAGCCGAACCAGCACCTTTGAGGCTGACGAGATCTGGGACGAGATGACCCGAATGCGATCCGCTCTGTCGAAGGGAAGAAAAACCTTCCCGAGAGTTGTGTCCAAAAGAGCTCCGATGAACTGGAGAATCTGAGTAGGGCACAGATGAGACTTGTCCCTGTTTATGGCGATTCCGAGGCTCTGGAAAAGTGAGATGGAACCCCTGATAGTTTCCGCCAGGCTAGACCTGGAGGGGGCCAGGAGGAGCCAGTCATCCAGGTAAGGACACACAAAGTGGCCCTGTCTTTGCAGTGCTGTGGCCACGACCGCCAGGCACTTGAAGACCCTGGGGGCTGAGGAAAGACCGAAGGGGAGGACTCGGAACTGACAGCCCTCGTCTTTGAACTTGAACCTTAGGAACCTTCAATGGCTTCTGGCAATGGGAATATGCAAGTAAGTGTCCTGCATATCCAGAGACGGCAGTCAATCTCCTGCCGATATGAGAGGGAGGAGAGTGGGAAGAGAAACCATCCTGAATCTCTTGAAGGAGACCCACAGGTTTAGATAGCTGAGGTCCAGAATGGGTCTGAGATCCCCGGACTTCTTTGGGACAAGGAAGTGGGAAAAGAACCCTTTCCCTGATTCGACCGGTAAAACCGGCTCAATGGCGTTTTTTTTTCTAGCAGGAACAAAATCTCCTGCCGGATCAGAGCTCTGTGCTTCCTTGGGTATCGGGATGGGGGTGGTGGTCTGTCTGGAGGAATGGATTCGAACTCTATGGAGCGCCCGAACACCACGAGCTCCGGTACCCACTGGTCAGAGGTCACCCGAACCCACGCATCCGTGTAGCGTGAAAGGGCTTCCCACCTACCCTCTGGTTGAGAGACCGGGGTTGCCTGGATAGTCAGGTGTTTTTTTTGGGGGGCGGCAGCGCCTGCTTTAGGAGGTCTAGAGGTGGAAGCCGCATTGCCTCTGGCCCGCCTCACGACAAAGCCCCTCAAGGCGCTGCGTGTTGCTGAAAACGAGGCTGCTGTGGCCGAGTGTCCCCATGGCCACGAAAAAGAGGCTTGTGAGCTCGTCAGTTTCGGGCAGTACATAGACTGCACAGAACGGACAGCCTTTCTGGAGTCCTGCAGCTTGGTGATAATCTGCTCTGTGTGCTCACCAAAGAACACGGAGCCTTTAAAGGGAGTATCCAGAAGATTGGTTTGGACATCTGGATTGAACCCAGAAACCCGAAGCCACGCATGGCGTCGGTGGCAAATGCCAGGGGCAGCCGCCCTTGAGGAGGTGTCCGCAGTCTCATAAGCTTACTGCAGAACGTGGGTACCCACGACTGAGCCGGTCTACAACAGCCTGGCAAACTCTGTCCGCTGAGGACAATCTGGCATGCTCTGCACAATGTCCAATCCCTGTTCCCAAAGGGCGTTCTGGAATTCGACCACATGCATCAGGAAGTTGAGATTCCTGATGCTGCAGGTCGCAGCAGAGTACACCTTATGGTCCATGCAATCCAGCTGCTTTGACTCCCCGTCAGGTGGCTGGGTGCTCAGATATTTGGGCCTCTGCGAACAACCGTGAGCTGCCGGAACCACCACAGAGTCTGCAACAGGTGGTTCAGCCAGAAAGGGGTGAACCTGGAGGTGCCAGAGCTGGTGAGCCCTGGGTACGGGCGTGGAGGGAGGAATGAGGGCGCCTAAGTCGCCTGGTGCCATCCTCAAAAGGTGTCGACTATGGGAGGATGACCACCGGCTTTGGGTCTTTTGGCGGAGGTATTTAGCCAGCTGCAGTCGCTTGGGGTCCAGGGCCTAATCCAACCCATATTGGTCTGGATGTGCCTCATCACCTCCATGAAGCTGGGATCATCTGGAGGCGATTTAGGTAAACCCTCCATGTCCCCAAGGTCTGGCTCTGAGTAGGCGTTGGAGGAAGAATCAGAGTCCAACATAGGAGTCAGGAGAGGAAGAGGGGGAGGGGCTACGCCTCTTCCTTTTGCGCCTCTTGTACAGAGGATGAGAGGGAGAGCAGGAGGAGCTACTGGACCCACCACTCCTAGATTTCTTTGCGAGTTTCTTAGAAGGGGGCACCTCATCCGCCACCCCACCCGCCGGTTCAACTGGGTCTGGAACCGGTACTGGAGTAGGTGAAGGTGCACCTGCTGGCAGATCTTTAACTGTATCCCAGTTGTAGGTGGAGAAGCACCAGAGCCCGCACTGGCATCAGCCCCACCATCCGGGGGAGACCGGTGTCGGCCTAAGGGGGACATTAGGGCGGCATCAGCACCACCGCCATCAGGGTCCGGGCGGGTCAGACCGCCATCACAGAGAAGGGGTATCTGAGCTGACGCCAGGTGTAGCCGAAAGGACCGATGTTGGACGGACCACAACAGGCAGTGGAAGAACAGTCGACAGGACCAGGGGCCGAGGGAGCACGAGCGGACAAGGATCCGCATCCGCTTTCTCCTTGTCGGGCCGGCCTAACGCCCTTCAGAGGCGCGTGATCTCAGGGACTGTCGGCCTTTATGGCTGGCGGACTTTCAACTGAGCGCCGGTCAGTAGCTGGAGGCTGGCACGGTCGGAGTCCCGCCACCCAAAGACCCGGAGGCCTTGCTCGACTCCCCGGTGTCGGCCTTCCAAGAAGAGGCCGAGCAGGAGGAGACCTTACCTGCGTCCTTCGATTTCTCGGTGGGCTGAGAAACTTTCAGCGGCTGAAGAGAAGCAGGCCTGGAGACAGCAGAAGGCAGCTTTAAAGCCGTGAGGCGGGAATCATGCCCCAGCAACCCGGACTTCAATCCTGAAGACCACTGTTTTGAGTGAGAACTTCCCCTGTCTTGCTCCCAATGCTCGAGAGGCCTGTGGGCTGATGGATCAGTTTCTCCCGAGGAGGAGGCCTGTTCCATAGCGACTAATTTCGTCTCGCAATGAAGGCTGCAACAGACTTTTGGCGCCTGATTCACATCCGCAACATAAAGACCTGGCAGTGAGGGCAGGCATCGGTGTTGTGGTTGGGCCCCAGACAATAAAGGCACGCGAGTGACTATCCTCAGCAGGAATTTGTTGCCCATAAGCGCACTTAAGATGTGATGACATAGAAGCTAAAAACAGCACAGAAAAAACAAGACATCCAGTGGAGAAAGTGCGATCGGTACTAAGCCGAGTGAACTAACCCTGACCATGCGGCGGGAAAGAACTGGAGCACGTAGGGAACTCCTCCCTTATGTAGGGCAACGTCCGGGGGTGGTGTAGACGTCGATGGGGGGCATTCCCATGTCAGTACTACTACAGAAAAAGTTGCTGGAACGGCTGCCAGTCCTCAATGTGAAACCTGCTGCAAGAGCTTCTCCTTGAAGTAAGATCTGCAGTTTATAAGGGCCTTATTGAACACAGTCCAAGGGAAGGTGTTCTTACGAATAGATCGGATGGAGCGCATTCGGGCTCTAGCCGGCGTCATCTCTTCTGCCTCTCTGGTTCCAGCCAGGCTACTGCTCAGATTGCTAGGACACATGGCAGCAGCCACAGCCTCTGTTCCCTTCGCACGATTGCGGATGAGAATAATTCTAAGGACCCTCAGGGTCCAGTGGGATCAGAACCGGGATGACCTCGATGCACGGGTCAGGATCACGGAGCCAGTCCGCCGGGAACTTTGTTGGTGGATATCATCCTCAATGCTTCTAGAGGGAGTTCCGTTCCAGCCCAGAAACCCCTCTCAGAAAATGTCTATGGACGCTTCCAACCTGGGATGAGGTGCACATTTGGGGGATCACAGGACTCAAGGTCTTTGGTCCCTGTCAGAGAAGAAACTGCACATAAACGTCCTCGAGTTCAGAGCAGTCCTGTATGCGCTGTGGGCACCAGATTCAGTAATTTTTCTGGGTCACCTTCTTGTCCAGACGGACAATACTTTGGTGGTCTTCTACATCAACAAACAAGAAGGTACCCACTCTTATCCTCTCTGTCGTGAGACCATAAGAATTTGGGATTGGGCCACCACTCATTTGGCTATTTCCGCCGTTCACATTCCGGGGATCCAGAACGTATTAGCAGAGACACTCAGCAGGTCGAGGTCTGAGGCCCATGAATGGTCCCTTCTCCAGATTGTGGCTGATGATCTGTTTGCCAGATGGGGTACCCCAGATCTGGACCTCTTCATGTCTCCATCCAATGCAAAACTGCCCAGTTTCTGCTCGCTAGATACAGGGCCTGGTGTTTTTTGGCTAGATGCGTTGTCCCTCTCTTGGAAAGGGAGGTACCTTTATACCTTCCCTTCCTTCCCACTCTTGCAGAGGATTCTCCACAAAGCACAATCAGAAGCGAATACTATGATCCTGATCGCTCTGCTGTGGCCTCAGCAGATATGGTTCCCCTTGCTTCAGCATCTCTCAGCAGAAGCCCCTGTGCTATTACCAATCTCAATCTCAACACATCTCTCAGGACAACGGGTCCCTGGTTCATCCGAACCTGGGTTCCCTTCATCTGCATGCCTGGCTCCTCAGGACCTAGCTAAGCTTAGGTTTGGAGTCTCTGATAAGGTGATGCAAGTCCTGGTGGAGGCCAGAAAGTCCTCCACGACAGCTACTTACGCTATGAAATGGAAACGTTTCTGTCTTTGAGCCACAGCGAGACACTTGCATCCATTGGTTTGTCCAATAAATTCTGTCCTGGAGTACCTGCTTTCCTTATCGGAGTCCAGATTAAGTTATGCCTCCATTAAAATATACCTGGCCGCTCTTTTTGCCTACCACGCCCCTGTCCAAGTCAGATCAGTGGCTCAACTGGAGGTGTCAAGAGCCTTTCTCAGAGGCATTCTGCACATCAGACCCCCTATCCGGGACCCTGTTCCTCCTTGGGATCTACTTTTTGTGTTGGAAAAGCTGAAGCTCCCTCCCTTTGAACCAACCACGGACTGTGAGCAGTGTTTTCTCTTTTGGAAAATGCTGTTTTTAGTTGCTGTTACTTCTGCTCGAAGGATCTCCGAGCTTCAGGTGCTCATGTGTAAGGAGCCATACCTGATTTTTCACAAAGATTGGGTAGACCTGCACACTAATCCTAAGTTTTTACCCAGTGTGGTGTCAGAGCTTACTTTTAACCAGGCTGTTCAGCTCCCTGTGTACTACCCAAACTACTCTAACAAAGGGGAGGCTCTCCTCCATACCCTGGACGTCCATAGAGCTTTACATTGTTATTTGTCCAGAACCAAAGGAGGTCAGGAAATCCGACCAATTTCTGTCCTTTGCACCCAGGTCCTTAAGCGTTGGCTGGTGCACTGCACTACCTTTTGTTACTAAAAACATGGCAAGACCCTTTCGGGCCCGATCAAGACGCACTCCACCATAGTGGTGGCAACGTCATTCACAGCTCTTAAGAGGGTATAAACAGCACACATTTGTGCCGCAGCTACGTGGCACACTGTTCATACCTTCGTCAGGCATTACAGTCTGGGCAGAGCTGGTTTTGGCCTTGCGGTTTTGCAGGGCTTGATCCCCCGAGGGATTTTCCCGATATGGTTCCCTGCCTTTCCCTTTCCTCCTTCCAGGTAGTTGTCTTTAGTTTTATACGGATTGGGAATCAATCCTACATGTTATTACCTACTGAGAGCTTCCTCTGGAAGTAAGATAGTACAGTTATGCAAGAATTTATGGTAAGAGCTGATCTTCAAGAGAAGCTCTTCCAGCAGGTATTCTTTTCCCACCCTCCATCCCCCGAGGATCAGGTCTCTTCTGCAGTGGCCATGCCTACTCCTGTGTGGCAAGGAAAGTATGGACAGTTTTTTTCTTACCTTCACCACTGCATCCTCATGCAAGACCTGACGTTCTGGCGTTTAAGAACTGGAGCACGAGGGGACCGCCGTATCCTATATACTGGAAAGGACGTCGTGGGCGCTGCCAACGTGAGGTGGATGGTACCCTAGGTACTGCTGGAAAATAGTTTTGCTGTAATTTGCCGCCAGGTGGTGCCAGTCCTACATGTTATTACCTGCTGCAAGAGCTTCTCTCAAATATCTACTGTTGTGGTAAGTTCTTACGTAACTACTTTTTAGAATGCCACCCCGTAGATTTGCACGAAGCACGTGCATCCCCGCACTAGGCATGTAATGACCTCACAAAACAAGGAAATGTGGGGATGGCACTGGTGAGCAGGAAGTGGAAGGGATCGAGCTACTAACCACCCCCCCACCATGGGGGCAAATACAATCCCTTCCTAAGGGGGCTAAGAAGAAAAAATTTCAGCTAATATGGAGGAACTCACAGTCAGGTAAGGGAGCCTCCTGATGATTTTGTAGGCAAGGAGAAAAACCTGGGAAAGGCACTCTTTAAACAAGCAAGTGAAAATATTTACTCATTCACATTTTAAAATGTATTGTGTATTTTAGTTTTTATGTAAAAAATGCAAGCAATTTTATAGAAACGGACTGACTGCAGATAAGGAACGCTTGTCCCACCCAGTCTGCCCAATTCCCCATCTACTGGATAATCTGCAGATCCTAGTTTAACAGCTTACTTCCTCCTACCCCCACCAGAACTGCCTCATGTCCGTCCCATGCATTCTTGAATTTCACCACTGTTTTTGACCCCACGACCTCCTCAGGAAGGCAGTTCCATGTGTCCATCTGTCCTCTCCATATAAAGTTCAGAATTTTTTTTTTTTTTTTTATATTTTACTCTGCATTTTTTTAATCCCCCCAAACTTATTTTATCCTCCGTGGCAGGTCGCCATACGTTGTCCGCCAAGCCTACTGAGCTCGGGGTCTTGTAGCACCATGCGCGCTCCGCAAATCCCCAGAGTCGGTCCAAAGGCATCATCCTAGGCGGCTCCTGCTGCTTCACATTCCCATGGACCTACTCTACACCAGAGACCCCCCAGAAGTGGTGGTAGCATGCACGGGAGGCACAATTGCGCACTACAGCTCCAACTGGGTCTCCTCCTCCCCTACAGCACAGCAATGATGGTTCTTGGGTGACACGCTCCGCCAGCCTCCACCTAGGGGTGACCAGCTACCCCTTTCGAGTAGAGCTGCCAGCTGCTCTAGTCCTCTCCTCCCCAAGCCGACCTCCGACAACCCAGGCTCATTCCCGAACAAGGGTCGTCGGGGTGGCACGCAGTGTGGCGTCCAGCATCTCAACCCTCTGCACCACCGGGCCAGCTCTCTGCATTATTTTACAACAAAGACTTCAAAATAATGTGCATAAATGCATAGCATTGCTTGGAAAAGTCAAATATGTAAATTATGTAAAAAAAGATTTATTTAAATAGTTTTGCAAACATTAATGCACAAGTGGCAAAATTATCACGATACTAAGGTTATCGCGATAATTTCACCACAGTTATCGTATCATCAAAATTTTATTATCGTGACACCCCTAGTTCCTGCACAGAGAAACCACAGTAGCATTAAATGCATGTACCGCACCCAAGAGACACAGGTCACAATGAAATAGGGTTCCTGCACCAAGACACCACAGTAGCATTAAATGCACATATCACAGTCCAACATGCATGACACAATGACGCAGGATTCCCACACCGAGAAACCACAGTAGCATTAAATGCATGTACCACAGTCAGAGATGCATTACAGAATGACAGTTCCCACACCGAGAAACCACAGTACCATTAAATGCATGTACCACAATCTGTGATGCAAGACACAATGACACAAGGTTCTAGTACTGAGAAACCACAGTAGCATTAAATGTGTGTACCACAATCCGTGATGTAAGGCACAATGAATAGCG
The DNA here is from genome assembly GCA_016271365.2 of Neoceratodus forsteri. NCBI lineage: Eukaryota > Metazoa > Chordata > Ceratodontiformes > Ceratodontidae > Neoceratodus > Neoceratodus forsteri. Next base: position 105,626,612 of record JADMNL010000031.1, on the reverse strand, counting down.
GAGTAACTGCATGCAAATACAGGGTTAAAATCAGATGGGGGGGATGGTGGTGCTAAGGGTCACTCAGGCTGACTACAGCACAGATTAGAGGTTGGGGGGAAGGGATACTATTAACTAATCGCTGACAGAACAGGAAGCACACACAGTGATCCATCACACAAACGGCTGGAAAGACACTGCATCTCACGTAAATGTATGAATTTTACAAGAGAGACAGTAACAGCAGTGAAAGACCACAGGTCCATCTAATCTGGTCGTAGTTCCCTATCTGCGCTGGAACCAACCTTGCTTTGAGGCCTGAGATACACTATGAACATGTGGAGAATGTATGTACTGTTACAATGTCCTCTGTGTGGCTTGGCTGGCCCGCCAGTGCAGCCGTAGACCTACCGCTTGCAGCATCAGCGACCCAGAATCGGAAGTGACCTTGGGAACTCAAAGGTTGGCCAGGTGGAGGTGGATTGAGTGTCCCAGGGACTGCTCTCCTCCTCCGGGGTGGGTGGTTGGAATGGACCGCTGTGCTTACCAGCTCCTGGTGGTGGTTGGTGCACTGAGCGGCCAGTACACAGGGCCAGCACGGGCACATGTCAGACGTGACAGCGTCATTGATGTCTTTGCACACCCATGCTATGAGGGAACAAGGGAAAAATCCTCCGGCCCGCATGAAGATTGGTCCTGATGGTGCCGCACCACTCACACTCAGGCTGCTCCCCCCGGATCCTGACCCTGGGCCTTCTGCAGTGGTGGGGTAAGTGCTCACTATGAAGTGGCTCATTTGGGGGGGGGGGTTTGAGCACTGTGAGGAGTGCGATGTCGCAGGGCCAGTTGGAGAAGGGGGAATCACAGGCAACACCCCACCCGCCAAGGAGAAAATAAATAAAAAACCTGCACGGCTTGTACAGGACTGAATGAAGAACCTGTGTAAAGACCGTCTGAAAGTTACGTTTAAAAAAAAAAAAAATTCCAAAATAAAGGGTAGGAAGCATACCTCTCAAGTTTCCCTCATTACAAGGGACATCCCTCATTTTGCCTCTTAAAATTGCTCTGTCCCTCATCCATCCCTCATGGAAAAGGTGCTGCCCACACAAAGAACGTGCTGTAAATTCAGACTTTAAAGCAGAAACTCTTAATATTCTAAAATACTAAATCCAAAATAAACTTTGTTCAAGTAAACACTATGGTTTTCACAGTGTTCTGATCTCGTATCTCCATGTTTGAGGATATGTCCCTCATTCTGAGTGCCTGTGTCCCTCACTGTCCCTTATTCTGAGTGTTCAAAAATGTCCATGTCCCTCATTTCAGTGACAAAAGGTTGAGAGGTATGGTAGGAAGTATCTGGACTTCCAAGAAAATTAGACTGATTTTGCAGCCATGCTAGTTAGATTTCTCTGAAAGTAGTTTGCCACTAATACTGTATATTAACTTCCAACAAGCATTTGTCAATGCCATGTACTGCTGTTGCACCATGTCTTGCTTGTACACATTTTTACTGCACATTTACCCAGGACAGAGCATATTAGATGCAATATCTCATTTTCAGTGGTGTCCTGCTTTGACACATTGATTGTAATTACCCAGGACAGGCCAGCTGAGAAGCAATATCTACTTTTAAATGGGCTCCCACATTTTGACCCAAATGTCCAATAGTCCTTTTATGACTGGACATTACGATCAAGACAGGTGGAATTTTTAAAATCCCATCCGAAAGGATTTCGCAGTGCAACTGTGGAAATAAGTTTCAGAAGGGATTTGAAAAATGACACCTGCTAAGTTCAGAAGGTGGGGGTAACAAGAGGGATATGTTGAACACTAGGGGGTCAAAATAAAGTTATGAATAAATGTTGGAACAATTCATTTCCTCATAACTTTGTGAAAAAACAACTTTTCTACCCCAAATTTTCAACAATCTTTTTATGACCACTCCTGAACATAACAGGTGTCATTTATAAAACAATGGCTGAAACATTTTGCCTCACAAGTGTGAAAACACATTTTGGATAGGATCTGGGAAAGGACAGCTGTCATATTGATGAGGTGGTGTGAAAACCATGTTAAAAAGTTAGGGTCAAAATGCTGAAAGTTACCACAGTTACGAGCGTGCACTGGAAAACTAACTGCAAAGCAGACTCGTAACTGTTCTCATATTTGTACCCCAAATTTTCAACATAGCCTTCTTATGAGCCCACCTCATGAACAAGGGCAGAAAAAATTATCAAACTCTGCCTAAAAGGTGATTTCACACAAGTGCGAAAACACATTTTGTCCAGGATTTGAAAAATGATAGCCGTCACATTCATGAGGTGCTGTGAAGAAATGGTCATATTGAAAATCTGGGGTCAAAATACTGAATATTACTAAACTTACAAGCCTGCATTCATAAATTTCAACGTAGGCTCATAACTACGTTGTTAATATTTACATCCCGAATTTTCAACTCGCCTTCGTATGACCCCACCTCATGAACAAGGGTGAAGAAAATTTTCAACTCCAGCCCCAAAGATTATTTCGCACAGCAACTGCGAAATCACCTTTCAGGATGCAAACACACATTTTAGCCAGGATTTGAAAAATTACAGCTGTCACGTTCATGAGGTGCTGTGAAGAAATGGCCGCTATGTGGAAAATTCAGAATCAAAATACTGAAAATTACCAAAGTTATGAGCCTGCATTTGCACATTTCAACACAGGCGCATAACTTTTTTTTTTTACATTTTTATCGCAAACTTTCAACATAACCTTATGACCCCACCTCATGAACAAGGGTGGAAAAAAATGTTCAACTCCTGCCCGAAAGGCAATTTTGCGCAGTGACCTCGAAATCACTTCTCAGGACAGATCTGCCTAATTTCATTGCCACTGTTCATGAGGTGGGGTCCCAAAAAAAGGCATCTTGAAAATTTGGGGCAAGAATATTCAAAAATGGCCAAGTTACGTCACCAAGTTCAAAACCCCACTGAACCGTAGACCCGAATTCCTTAGTTTGCAGTCCGGCACTGAAGAGTGAAGTCATGTCTGCGGTCCAGAGATGATTACGCATTGGACCTCTGTGGGAAAAAAGAAAGAGCTTGGGGGGGGTGGGGTGCTGAGTGAGGGTTGGGTGGGGTGGGAGACAGTAATGGCTGCAACAGACACTGAGGGACGGTTTTGTTGGGATTGGGCACCCCCGGTGTCTATTACATCTGGCAACACTGGGCTGCGGAGGGGGGTGCTCCCAAGTGTTGCAGAAACAAAATGGGCAGGGTGGGCGACGGAAGTCTGCACACTGGACTGGTCACCCCTGAGCTGCAAGATTAACATGGGTTGGGCTAGGCGGGGGTAGTTACTGCAACAACAGATGTTGATGGATTTTTTTTTTTTTTTTTTTTTTAAACAAGGTGTACTAACAAAACACACAAAAAAACACTACAAGGGACAGTTTACTTCAGGTGGCAACACTGGGGGATTGGGCACCCCCAGTGTCAGTGCTCTGTGTGTGTGTGTGTGTGTGTGTGTGTGGTGTGTGTGTGTGACATGAGAGCTGTGTGAGACGGTTAGGTGGGAGGACAAGAAGACATCAAGGGATGGTCTTTATTACAGGGTGTTAATTCCTCAGCAGGCTAATCATGATGGATCAGTTGTGTTTGCTGGGCAGTGTAGATCAAAGGAAGGAGCCAACCTATGACTGGGTCAGCTCTTTCCTTTGAAATACATGAAGTTTCTGCCCAGTAAGCCAGAATACGGTCATGACCAGCCTGGCTGATAGGTGTGACACTAATGAGCCCCTTGTGGACTACTCTGCATTGGACTGAGTTTCACGACACCCCTCAAAAGCCACTCTGACAAAATGTTTGCTGTGTGTACACGCACAGCAAATAAAAAAATTGGTGAATCTTAAGTATACTTCCAAAATATGGGACACGGAAAGTGACATGAAATGCTCGGGGATACCCCCCCTCCCGACTATGAATGTCAATCCATGTGATGCCACACAACAGTTCTGGTTCCCACCTACTGAGTGATGCTAGGATGCCACTGTTCAAATGGGTCCTTCTATCAAGACACCTTGCTGGCCACTAGAGGGCTCAGTTGATCCACAGTTGTTCCACAGCTGCTCTAGGTAAAACAGATCTATCCACTTCCCATCTCTGCCAAGACCTTCTGAATTGGTCTAGCAACACATTCCCTTAAGGATCAATCCCATACAACACTACGGTCTATTCCCACACACCATATCTTGCTGCTCCCTCTTCCACAATGACAGACGTAGAACACCCTCATTCTTAGACTGCCACAATTTAGTGTCCACAGCCAATGAAGGAGGGGTAGAAGTAGCCAGATACAGTATTATTTTCCCCTGTATCCTCCCTCAGGAACATAGCTGTTCACAACACAGCATGCCCCTTCTGGTAAAACTTGCAAACAAATCATTATCTCCAGTCCAAGTAGTTGGCCAGCAATCTCTGACCTATGGGGCGTCCTGTGGCACAGTAGCAGTGTACAACAAGGCCACCTGGGTGACTGCGGTCCACGTGTAAGCCCCAGAAACCCACACTGTGGCTGGTGGGGGACTTGGTCTGTTGTGTTGAAGTACGAGGATGTGGGACGCCAGTCATTAGCACATCACATGCCAACCAATCATGGAATGGCACTTGCTGTGCAGGTAGCTGCTTGTTTGTCATTGTGACCAGAGGAAGGGGTCACTGTGGCAAATTTTCCACTACTTGCAACTCCAAAGATAGGGGGAGAGGGAATGAAGGGCCACACACATGGAAAGGTGGTGGGAAATTACATGCATTGTTTCAGAACTTTTTGCTATTTCAGGACCATCACACACACAGTACAACTTTAAGCCTTAAATGTACATTAAGCATGCTGACAGAGTCCAGTGGGAAAGAAAAATCTTCCACCAAATCACCACCTGTAAGTGTCCCCACCAAGTGGGGTAGGGTACCATTCCAGCTGCATTACCTGACATTCTGGGTGGGGTTCCATCTCTCCGAGGGCAGTTCCCCACTCTGGGGGTCATCTACTGGGGGGTGAAGGATAGATATGCAAACATCTCCATTCTAAAAATCATAATAGAGAGAAATCAATAGAAACATGTGATCTCATGAGCAGCAACTGTGAAGCACATCAGCCAAGTTTGTAACCTCTGTGTGGGCAGACAAGGTCTGGGAACCCAGCAAGCTCTCAGTTACTTAAAGCAACAGCACCATCTTTAGGCCAAGCCAGTTACTGCCCAACAGGTCAAGGGTAGTTTAAACAATAGAACACACTTCACATTTAATTGTATATGAGCTATCGATAATCTGTAAAATCTTATTTAAACTGTTAAGCGGGGAGAGAATCTCCAAGGTAGAAGCTACACTCCATTTAGGGACTGATCATAAGAAAAATTCATAAATATAACTTATTATACCTCACATTTTTAAAAATTGATATGACCGCTTAGCAATCACGAATCAAGACATTTTAGCGTTTTCACTAGTTCTGTTCAACAAATCAAAATAAAATAAAGGCCATAGTAGCATCAGATAACTACATTTAATGTGGAAAATAACTGAGTATAACTGCCATATAGGAAATAGGTTTGCATCACACGGATACTGGGCAACATATGCATTGAAATGTGGATCCAACTGCCAGATCATCAGTGAAATAACCAAACAGAAACGAAAATACTCAAGGGGAAGGCATCCAGGGCTGCCAGCTACACCAAACGAGGAATTACGATCCCTTCCCCTTCAATATACAAGTAACAGAAAATTCTAAAAAGTTGCATTTAGAACTCCAGTGCAGGTAAGCTATCTGTTGTAGTGGTGGTGGGCTTCTGAAGATTTTTTGGAAATGAGCACGAGTGCTCTTTAACCTCCTTTAAAAATCATGAAGTGAAACAATAAGCAAACCCACTGAAAATGACTGCCGTGACGGGGAAAGGACTGGATTCTGTTTAATCACTCAATACCAAGGAAAAGATACATATGGTAGCGTGTCAAATTATCAGTTTGCCTTTTTAATCAACCACGAAAGACCCAAATGAACTGTGACAGCCCGTTTCCAGGGACTGCTGGGGCAGAGAAGAAGGGGAGGATTATATTTCCATTTTATTGACAGGGATAAAGTTGGCCAACACACCGGGGAAAATTCCCATCCTTTATCCTAAGTTTCTTTCAGCAGTTTAAGCAGTAGTCTTTCTTTACCAACATCTGTTAGTTTACACATAAGGGAACTCAGTCCCTGAACGCTCTCCTGGTTATCACAGTATAGACTGGTTTAATCCGTATCCTAGACAGGAGTCAGGACCTTAGGGTACACTTGTAAAGGTTGTACCCTCCACACACAGACACACACACACACACACACACACACGTACATACCAGGAGCCACATGACCCCTTATTTCTCTTTCCACATACCAGTGAGTCAGGTTACACCTCAGATCAGAAGAGCCTGCTCTACTCTGGATGCGCTTACTAGTTTTCCACACAGCACACGCTTTGGGCTTAGACACACATTACAGTTGCGCAAGAACTTACTGTAACAGTAGATCTTCGACAGCATCTCTTGCAGCAGATTATAAACACATGGAAATTCAGTCGCAGGCATCATTTCCTCCAGATTACTTCTCAGTAGTCGACCCTGGGACCTCCTCCCAGCACTACCATGTGGCATCTGCCTGGCAGATATAAAAGGGGGAGGCCCCAGCTACTACTCAGTTCTTTTCCATCCCGATCGAATGTGAAAACGTTTCTAAGGCCTACGATGGGAACAGAGGAGGGCAATTACAGTAGCTGCTCGTGGAGTTGCAAAAGACAGGAGCAAGGACCCTTCTGGAGTAACAGCAAGGGGGAAGGAGGGAAGGGCTGCATGACCTGATGCAAGAGATACTCTCAAAGATCTACTGTTACGGCAAGTTCTTACGCAACTGTACTATCTTCTTCGAGGCAATCTCTTGCAGCAGGTCATAACACATGGGAAGACTCCCAAGCAGTTATACACAGCGGGAGGAGGAAGCGAAGCATGAAGGCGAAGGACAGTAGGCCTTGTAGGATGGCATGTCCAAAATTGGTCTGCTTCTTAGAAGTGAAGTCTGGTATTGGAATGCTTGATGAAGGCATGTACAGAAGACCACGTGGCGGCTTCGCAACTATCCAAGGCAGAAATGCACTGGAAACGCATCGAAGAGGCAGCCATGCCCCTGGCAGAATGTGTCATATTTAGGATAGATTTTATACAACTTTGAAGTGTGGAGAAGGTAAATGCTCTATGTTTTATGCACAGGGAGGAGGAAGCATGGCTTCCCCTAGATTCTGCTGCTCCGCAAAGTACACTGGTAATTGAATGGTCCGATTTAAAGTAAATTCAGAAACAACATTTGAGAAGAACGCCGGGTTAGTGCACAAAGACACCTGGTCGTTTAAGGTTAACATATCAGTAGAACTCCGAAACATGTCTGTAAGACATAATGACAACTACAAACAGTTTTCCATGAAAGATGATGGAGGTTGCTGGCTTTAGCAGGCTCAGATGGACTCAGTCAATATTTGAAGCACAATGTTCAAATCCCAGATGGGGACTGGATCCCTGATAGGGGGATGGAAGTGCAGAATATCTTTTAAAAAAGTTTGAATCAATGGCAACTGAGACAAATGTACTTTGTCCACAGGCAAATGAAATGCGGCAATGGCCGAAAGGTGGGCTTTCACAAAGGAATATTTCAGTCCACCCTCCAATAAGGAGAGCAAATCTAAGATGCATTGAGGGGAACACCATTAGGATCTATGTCCAGGGAAGACGCCTAAATAGAGAAACTTTTCCATTTCTGGGAAAAGAAAGACCTAGCAAAAGGCTTCCGAGCTGCCCGGAGAACCTCCGCCACCTTTGGGGACACCCTGAAGTGTGAGAGGACTATGTCCTCAAGAACCAGGCGTGCAGGTGGAGGGAGCACAGGTCCAGGTGTCACAGTGAGCCTTGTGTCTGGGACAGTAAGGCCCAGCAAATTGGCAGAGGTATGGGCTCTGGTTCCAAGGGTTGTAGAAAGAGACGGAACCAAATCTGTCTTGGCCAGAAGGGTGCAATGAAAATCATCGATGCCCTGTCCTAGACCAGTTTCAGGAGTACTCTCTGAATGAGTGGAAAGGGCGAAGAGACAAAGGAAATCTTCCTGTCCAGAAGAGAGAATGCGTCCCACCACACAGTTCCAGGACCTCGCACGAGAGAGCAGTAAAGCGGCAGTTTAACTCCAGTCGGCCCCACAAGTGGAAGACGTCGCTCAGAACGTCTGGTAAGATTTCCCACTCATAGGCCTGGGCAGAGGATCCATGCAGGGTGTTCAACACTCCTGGGATGTGTACTGTCAGAAGATGAATAGGTCTCTGGAGTGCCCAATACCATACCCTCATCGATTCTCTGCAGAGAGGGTATGAAGGGGTACCTCCTTGTTTGTTTAGGTAGTGAACTACTGTAGAATTGTCAGATTGCACTTGTAGGCAATCCAGTGGGATGAACGTCTCAAATGCCTGTAAGGCATAGAGAACTGCTCTCCGCTCTAAGATACTGATGTGGAGGAGTGCCTCCACCATCGTCCAAGATCCTTGGGAACCGATTTTCAGGAGATGAGCACCCCAACCCGTCAAGGAGGTATCTCTACTTAGAATGAGACTTGAGACAAAAGATTGGAATGGTACGCCATGGCTGCTTGCCCCTGAACAGGGCTGCTTCAGCTCACCCACGGTCGGCCGGCACCCAGCCAGCCACCGACCAAGACCAGGACACCCGCCTGCAGCTCCTTGGAAGCTGCTTGCCCCTGAACAGGGCTGCTTCAGCTCACCCACGGTCGGCCGGCACCCAGCCAGCCACCGACCAAGACCAGGACACCGCCTGCAGCTCCTTGGAAGGTACGGACAGCGTGCCAATCGAACACCGGGGTGCTTCCAGCAAACCCACTCTGATTGGCCAGGAGTTTTTCCCTACTATAGACACCTGGCACTTTGTTAGATTTTCGATAGAACTAAGCACATTTCAACTGTTATTAGGAGTTTTTCAACTGTATTAGCTGGATTGTAATTTCTACTACTGTTTTAAAGTGCTTACACCTCTTCTGTCTGACTGCTCTTCCTGCAGCTCCACCCCCATCCAAGCACTCTGCCTTGGTGCCGATAAGTAACTACCTCCACCCCATTAGCAGGTTATACAGACCTGCCACTAGAGGGATTCTTGGTCTTCTACATAAAATCACTGTATTCATTCGTGGGCAATATGGCCTGCATTATCATTCTACTTCTTTCCCGGTGCTGCTACAAGGGGACTTGAGTCTGAAGGGTGGATGGCCACTAACTAAGCTGCTCCTGCTCTCCTTGTTCCCCTTTCTGCTGTATTTTCTCATCTAGGTTTTAAGTGAGTACCTAGGTGGGCAAATTACTTGCCTAGAAAATATTGCACTAATACAAATCACGAGACCACTCAATCTGGGACCATGGCTCTCCTTAGTGTTTTTATTGCTCCTAAGGTGCAGAGTTTTCAGCAATACAGTGCAATTCGAAGTACCTCAATGCAATTCAGTTCTCCAATGTACCTTATCAATACCTAATGTTATAACAGTCTACCGTGTGGACACTATGTCATTCTCCTCTCCCCTTTTAGCCTATTCCCCCCGGTTAGCCTACACCCCCTTGCTACTGTCCTGACCTATGTCTACCCAAGCACTTACATTGATCACGATCAACTGTCATTACAGTGGTGCCGCCTCTTGCGCAGCACGATATGGGTTGCCGTGAAGAAATAAAAAAGCAGTCTCCATTCTTATAAGCTCCTTAAAGAAAGTTATACTTCTGCTGCTTCTCTGCTCAGGAAATGTGGAGCTCAACCCTGGCCCCCCCCCCTACAACTTACCTCGCCTATCGATTTTGCTGAGGCCACAGGTCTCAAAATGATGGTGGTCAACATTTTAAGCCTGCCTAAAAACTTGTACAGCTGCAAGCCTGGGCTGCACACGTTAACCCAGACCTTATCATAATTACTGAGTCGTTGGTTAAAAAAGAACACTGATCAACAAATATCACTGCAGGGCTACAATTTATTTAGAGCAGATAGAAGTCTAGAGGCAGGGTGTGGTTATCTCGCCAAATCTAAGTACTTGGTCACCAATATTGTTCCAAATCTCTAGCCAAGGAATTTGAGTTAGTTTCTTGAGCCTTCATCTCCCCTCCTCGGAATGTATCACTATCCTAGGTGGCTACAGACCCCGTCTGGTGGTGATGAAGTCCTTAATCTTTGAAATCCATGTTCGTAGATGCAAAACTGAAACAATATTTCTAGGAGATCTAAATATGGACTGGCTGTCACCTAAATCACACGGCCTCAAATCCCTTTGTGACGAGCTAGGTCTTGGGCAATTAGTCAGTGAACCTACTAGGAACAACACTCTAAATACTGCCAACAGTTCCATTCTAGATGTGGTACTAACCACCCATCCACACAAAATCTCATTTGGCAGTGTTTCACAACGACATGAGCGATCATGGAATTGTTGTTTGCATAAGATCTCAAATTAAGGCCCAGCCGCAACACATCTTTATAACAAAAAGATCCTTTCGCAAATTCAGTGCAGTAAACTTCCTATCTGACCTGAGCATGATCAGATGGCAAGATCTTTACCTAGTCAAAGATGTCAACAAGGCAGCTTGCATCTAATGACAAACTCACTACAATAATAAATAAGCATGCCCTTTCATCAAAGTAAGTGCGGAACAATTCCAAACCCTGGTTCACCTCGGATCTCAAGGCAGCCCTTATAGCTCGAGGTAAGCTCTGGGCTAAAGCTAGACATTCCAAAGAATCTTCGGATTGGCAGGCCTTTAGAACAGCCAGGAATAACTGTGTGAAAAAACTTTGCTCTGCTAAAGCTAACTATTATATTTCTACTCTCGAACAAGCTAAAGGTAACCTTCATAAAATATGGAAGACTATCAAAGCTATAGAAGGATGACCCTATGGCCCCTCTGTCCCAACAAAGATAGTTGCAAGTGGCAAGATTGTGGAAAACAAGTCCCTAATCCTGGAGGAACTTAACTCCCCTTGCCACAGCTGGATTAGCTTTGACTAGTCACCTTATGCTGGTGCTGCGGTGAGCCAGCATACCCTCCCGCCACATCTAGTCTTGCACCCAGCCCTTCCAACTGCGTGAGATAACTTATAAAGAAGTAGAAATTCTCTTCTTAACTTAGACACCAAAAAGCGCGGGACGGCGTGGCTTGAACCCTTTTTCCTAAGGTCAGGCTACGTCCATCTCACTGCCCCAATTCGCCACATCTTCAATCTTTCCATTACATCTGCTACTGTGCCGTCCTGCTGGAAATCAGCACATATCCTCCTCTATTTAAATCTGGTGACCCATGCGATGTAAACAACTACAGGCCTATCTCCATATTGCTATCCTTTCTACAGTTCTCGAAAAACTGATCCATATTCAGTTAAAATCTCACTTGAAACCTTCTCTCTCATTAACCCAGCTCAATCTGGCTTCCGGGCTAATCATAGCACAATCACTGCCACTAGCAAAAGTAACCAATGATTGGATCTCTGCTATAGATGCTAAGAAGGTAACTGGTGCAGTCTTTTGGACCTCAGCAAAGTTTTTGATACGGTTGATCACAAACTATTAGTCAATTGCCTTGCAAAGTTGGGTGCCATATACCATACCACCCAGTGGTTCTCTAGCTACCGAACTGGAAGATTCCAAAAGTAAAGGGGAAGGCTTTTTCTGCTGCCTTGCCAGTTGCAAGAGGAGTCCCCAAGGATCCATCTTAGGCCTTATCTTGTTTTCTCTGTACATTAATGACTTAGATGCTAACATATCTACGTCCAATCTGCACTTTTGCAGATGATACTGTGTTGTATACTTCTGGCTCACATGGTTATCTGAAGTCAAGGGGTGCTTCAAGCGGACTTCATACAACTTGAGCATAATCTAATAAAGGCAAAGCTTCTGCTCAATGCTAAGAAGACTAAAGCGATGATATTCTCCAGTGCTGTCACAGGCCCCCTCAATACCCTTGCCCAAGACTTCATTGTCACCACGCTAAACGAGCCTCTGGAAGTTGTAACCAAATTTAAATATCTAGGTATCTGGATCGACAATAAACTATCTTTCAGTGACCACATCGAAGATGTCTCTAGAAGGTTAAAAGCAAGGTTAGGTTTCTTCTACAGAAATAAGCCCCTTTTCCCCCTTGAAATTCGAAACAAGCTTGTACAGGCCACTTTTCTCCCCCTACTCGACGATGGCGATGTAATCTATTCCTCCACCACTCTTGCAAATCTAAGTAAACTGGACATCCTTTATCACCTGCGTTATGGTTCATTACCAACTCCTTACCGCTCGCACCACTGTGACTTATATGCAGCTGTTGGTTGGACATCCTTACTACTAGACCTGCTCCATGCTGGGCTATGGACTCAAACTGCTCCTGCAGAAATTGCCAAGCTATCTCTCTTCCCTTATTAGTATCTCACATAGTGCATACTCGTTAAGAAAATCTGACTTTATTATGCTTGACATACCAAGGACGCTGGACTTCCTTTGGTAAATGTGCTATTGCATATGCCTTCCTCCATTTGGAACCAATTACAAAACCGCATTGAAACTAACTAGCACAGTTTCAATAAACTTCTACAAATCGCTAAGTTCAGCCCAAATAAAAGACACCTGTAACTGTCATTAAGTCTCTTCCTTCCCCATGTGTGCCATATTTATCCACTGGTAAGGTATAACTGATTTGTCATATTAACTGCTTTCTCTTCCCCTTCTGGCTTTATCTTTGCTTACGCTCCACTGCTACTCTATCAAATCACTCCTCCCCCCCATATCAGTTGTAGACTGTTCTAGCAGTCAAAATACTGTATATGTATTGCACACACCAGTCATCATGTTTCATTTATCAGTATGCAACCTGTAAGTCGCTTCCCTGTCTCATATCAATGTTTACCACCTGCGGTCACCCTATGTGGTACCCTTGTATGTATATCCGGCCTGTATCATGTAACGTGCATTTCATGTATATACTGTTATTACCTATCTGTGTTTGTACTTTAAGTGTTTATGTCCCAGGACCTCCTTGTGAATGAGCTTGCTCAATGGAGTTTTCCTGCAATAAACTTGAACTTGAACATTAGACTGTCTCCAGTCTTCCACCACTGTAAAGTTCCAAGAGCTGTAGAAGACATCAGGACCGGGGCATCAAAACGTCCTGTTTTTTGGACTCACTGGACTGATAGACCACTGAAGGACCCTTGTATGTAACCTGGCATTTGGGACAATCAGTATTGTGGCCGCCAAATGTCCCAGGAGGCGAAGTCTCTTATGAAGACTAACCTCCTGGACTCTAATCTGCACACCAAAGTGATCAGGGCATCCGCCCGAGCTATGAGCAGATATGCCTTCCCCACGGAGGTGTCTAGTACAGCTCTTATATAATGGAAGCATTGTGTAGAGTGCATCTTGGATTTTGGATAGTTTACTATAATTCCCAACTGTGCGAACTGCAGAATTCGAGAAAGCGGTCAGAGACAGCTTTGGCTGGAAGATGCCTTCACCAGCCAGTCCAGATAGGGAAAGACAAAGGCCTTCCCTGTGTAGGGCTGTTGAGACTACCACTAGGCATTACGTAAATACCCGTGGGACCAAAGAAAGTCTGAAAGGGCAGGCCCTGACTTGGTAATGATGATCTTGGAACATAACGGAGAAACTGTCTGTGAGCCGGGTACATCACGATATGGAGGTATGTGTCCTTCATATCCAGAAGGCAGAGCCAATCTCCCGTGTTCAGCAAAGGGAGAAGTGTCAGAAGAGACACCATGCAAAACTTTTGGTAAGTGATGTAGAGGTTGAGACACCCAAGATCCAAAATGGGCATAAATCCCCCGTCCATTTTGGAACCAGAAAAAAAAAAAGTGGGAGCAAATTCCTGCAACCTTCTGGAGATGGGGAACTGGTTTGATAGCCTGCTGCGACAGTGAGGCATCGATTTCAGTCCGTAGGACACGTGCCTGTTCTGGAGGGTAGCGAGACCCTGGGTAGTAAAGGAAGAGGCATCCCAGTGATTCTCCATGTGTGTCCTGTCTCAATTAGTTGCAGGAGCTACTGGTTGGAAGACACAGACTGCCACCCTGGCAGGTGCAGGAAAAACCTGCTCCTTACGGCCGTGGGTAGGGTCTCCAGACCCACGACCGGAGGAAGGCCTTCGGGCGGAAGGTTGGCCCTGCTAGGGGGCAGCAGGGACATAATGTGGTTTCTGAGTATTTCTACGACCTGGCAACTATAACTGAGGTTCTCTTGTTGGCAGGTTGCCTTTGAGCGGGGGGACGGCCTTTGTAGGGGCGGCCCCGAGGAGCCCCTAAAGGCCGTTCTGGCTGTTCGATGATAAAGGGTCACGTCAACTGAAGGGCACGACCGGAGTCCTGGACATCTTTCAAGCTGTCTCGGGGTCTGTGGAACAAACAGCTGAACTCATTTAAAGGTAGCATTCAGAACAGATTGCTGTACGTCCTGTGAAAAGTCCAACACCCTGGGCTAGGTGGGTCGTCTGAGGTAGATGCCAGCTGAAGAAGTACAAGCCGTAGTATCAATGGCATCATAAGTGGTCCTCAGCAGGTGGTAGCATACAGCTGCCGCAGTACGTAGTTTTAGCATCAGGTCATTCTGGACAGAGCCCGCTGGGAGGGACAGGACTGTCGCCTGGGAGGCCTTTAAGATATCCTCCTGGTATATCAGGAGATGCTCTATGTAATTAAGTATACGCAGAGACAAGGTGGACAATGGGAAAAAAAATTACTTTTCCCTTTGACATCCAATTTCTTGGATTCCAAATCCAGGAGCTGAGCACTCATGTGTTGAGGCCTAGAGGACCCATCATGTTGCAGCATTGAGCACCACCGAGTCTGCCAGAGGCGGAGACATAAAATAGGGGTGATCTACCAGAGCCTGATAAGTTCCATCAGTCTTACTTGGATTAGAGGGAATCTTGAAAGGTCGCTTTCATCCAGCCAAGATGGTCTCTTCAAAGGCATCGGGGGGGGGGGAAAGAGACGACGACTACCAGAGTGGGGCACACCCGGGTACTGAGCCAAAGGCTTCCTCGAAGCAGCTTGTGCACTGCCTTTGAATCCAAACGTTTTGTGGACGTGGATCATAATGTCCAAAAACGTCTCGTCTGGCGGAGAACAAGGGAATTCAGGGGTAGTTTCTCCTTGAAGAGGAGGTGGCAGAGGAGGACAGAAGGGATTCCCCTTGGTCCAAGCTGTCCAGGTCAGCAAGATCCCAGTCCTGCAGGAAAGGGTCCTCCATGTCCACATCCTGGACGTACAGGCCTAGGGGGACAGAAGAAGATTTGGCCACCCACTAGGCCAAAGAAGGCAGAGAGGCAGCAGAGACCAGAACCCACCCCTCCCCTAGGGAGGCTCAGGGTCAGAGTCAGGTCCAGGATGGTCTGTACCAGAGCCTGGACATCGATCATGGCCATCTATCCAGTGGGCCACGGCTGACTGGACAGTGTATTGGAACCACTGACAGAATAGAAGTAGGCAGTGGAACCAAACTTGTAACAGTTGATGAGGGGTGTTATATAGGACCCCAAGACAATCGAGTAGAAGATGACATAACAGGGGCCACCTCTCAGATACTTACTTTTGGTATCCCAGTGGCGAGACCACAATGGATCCATGGTGAACTGCTTTCAGGCACAACTTCCTGGGTGCTGTGTACAGGGCCAAGGCTCCGAACAGATTTTCTTTCTGGTCAACGACTGGTAAGCAAAGCTCCAAAGGAGGACTTGTTGCATGCAGGTCACGGTTGAAAAGAACTGAGGAGTATCTGGGACCTTCCCCTTTTACACCTGCCAAGCAGACACCACATGGTAGTGTTAGGGGGAGGTCCCAGGGTCAACTGCTGAGAAGTCATCTGGAAGAAATGATGCCTATGGCTGAATACCCATGTTGTTATGAGCTACTGCAAGAGATTGCCTCAAAGAAGATATATCCACACTCACCACACACCACTCTAGTGGTTAACAGGAGGGTGGTGCAAGAGATATCACCACTTCAAGGACTTTGCTCTTGGACTTCTGTTCACTGACAGCACCCAATGGGTACCTCATCCTCTGGGCCACTCTGTAACCAGCTAGCCACCCTCACTGGAACTCTGAGGCCATCCCTGCGCTGGGCACCTCACGTCAGATTACCTACACTTACTGGAATGTGCGTCAGGCACAGTGCAGCAATGTGTATTCCAGCCTGCCCTCTGGCAGAGGCTGGCAATCGCATGAACTGCTCTTCTGATCAGAAAGACCTTTGAGTCAGAGACTCATTTACAAAGGTTTCACGTCATACATAGTGCGGTACAGGGGAACAGAAACAAACAGGTTGCTGTGCATTACAACACAGTGAGATTACAATGGTTCCACGTTATCCATTATGAGGTGCAGGGTGCATTAGCTCCAGTACTCCTCCCAGCTTGGGAGCTCCTGTACTTAATGTAGGCACATCTCCTGCCTTAGTCTACAGTTCAGTCTCTCTGACACACCAGGCCACTCTCCATCAGCAGCCTGGCTGGCATCTCTTGGACACAGAACCACAAACATTTCTCTTGGACACAGAACCACAAACATCCCCCAAAAGGTGAACAATCCATCTTCCCTGGGACCCTCTCTGTGCCACAAGGCTGACAAGGACTATCCTGAGAGGAAGACACTCGGGGGCCCCCACTCCCTCTTACTGTATCCTTTACGCACTCCCAGGATTTAAAAGCCACCTACTCTAAAATGCCCCAGATCACATCCCTGTGGTCTCC
Organism: Neoceratodus forsteri; assembly: GCA_016271365.2. NCBI lineage: Eukaryota > Metazoa > Chordata > Ceratodontiformes > Ceratodontidae > Neoceratodus > Neoceratodus forsteri. The sequence continues at coordinate 105,609,791 of JADMNL010000031.1, read as the reverse complement.
CCTGCACTCATGGGCCCATCCCCAGAGGCTACAAAGAGACTGGGCATCAAGATGAGTTGGTCTCAAAAGCTAGATCCATGGACAGCTACACTGTGTGAGGGTATGCCACCTCAGGCTGTCTGGAAAGCATCCTGAGGCAAGACCATGTCAGTGGCTCAGTAGGTAGCACACTCGCCTCTGAGGCCAGGAGATCAGAGGGATGTGGGTTCAGTTCCCACATCTGGCACTTGGGTTAATATCCCAGTACTGACACTGTAGTGCAGCATGAGAGGGGTGCTGCACTTCTGAGGTGCCGTCTTTCGGATGAGATGTTAAACCGAGGTCCCATATGCCTGGATTGGTGGTAGTTCAGGTGGATGTTAGATCCCATGGCACTCATCGAAAAGAGTAGGGGAATTTCCCCGGTGTCCTGGCCAAATTTCCCCATTCACTAAAAATACCAACAGCTTAATCTGATTCAAGGTCAGTTGGTATTCATCTGTATTCCCCCTCCCTCGGGTTGTGCCTGAAAATAGGCAAAATTTGTCTAGTGCACTTACCCGGGCAACAAACAAATAAAAAGTCACCACCACACCCTTCTGCATGAACACTTTAAAACTCTGCCCATTGGATTCTCGTAAGAGGCACTACCAATCAGTATTCTCAGAACCTGACATTCTGTTAAATAATCCCTCACCCTTGTGGCAGAAGGAGGTTGATACACTGGTGCAGAAAAAAAAATTACTCACCTTAGTAATGTTTCTTCTAATGGAGTCTTGCTATATTATGACATATGCAGTATAACCCCAGGTTAGAACTGCTCCGGAGGTGAAAGTGTTAACTTCCATGCAGGGCATGGAATCTTGAGCGCGAGCTCGGTTGAACACTCTGTTGAAGCTCAAACTTAAACTGTCAGATCTTTACGAGCAAAAACTCACTAAGGTTCTGTGTGGAAGCCGTAAACCTATACTAGCCACTGGCTACTAACTACAAAAACACCTTTTTGTTCTTGATCCCAAAACAAAGACTCATGTCGGGGGATTCAAGAAGGAAAATTTAAGCATAACACCTAAGCACCCCAGAAGGGTGAAATAAAGTGGGCATCAAAGAAGTGCCAACATTGCACTGCCCACCCACATCCCAAAAACAGAGGTTCTGAGAGGGGCAGGCTGGGGGGGGATCATAACATAGCAAGACTCCATTAGAAGAAACAACATTACTAAGGTGAGTAATTTTTTCTTCAAACATGAAGTCTTGCTATATTATGACATATGCAGACTACACTGCAGTACCTCCATGGAGGAGGGACAGAACCTACTTGGGAAATAGGCTCTGAAGCACAGCTGTGCCAAATCAAGCATCACTCCTAGCCTGGATATCCAAGGAGTAATGCTTAGTAAAAGTGCGAACTGTTTTCCTGGTAGCTGCTTGACATATCTCTATGATAGGAATGTCCCTGGCAGCAGCAAGAGACACAGCTGTACCTCTGGTAGAGTGAGCCCTCAGGCCTGAGGGAGGAACCTTACCCACTTTTTCATAACAGAATTGGATACAAGAGACAATCCACCTGGCAATGGATCTTTTAGTGGCAGGTTTCCCTTTACCAACCTCACCATAAGTGAGGAACAATTGGAGGGATTCAAACCTGTGACCCTTGGTACGTTCTATATAGTAACTAAGGGCTCTTTTGACATCTAAACTGTGCAATCTCCTCTCACCAGAGGAGGAATGGTCAGCAGTGCACAGGAAGAGACATGGATTGATTAAGGTGAAAGTCTGAAACCACCTTAGGCAAAAACTTCCTGTTAGTCCTGAGGACCACCTTATCTCTATGAAAGGAGATAAAATCAGGCTCCACTGACAAGGCTTGTAGCTCACTTATGCGTCTGGCAGAGGTGATGGCTACCAGAAACAGTTTTCCAAGTCAAGTACTTAAGCTCTGCCGAAGACAATGGCTCAAAAAAGGGGGTTGCATAAGCTGAGCGATGCAAATATTAAGATCCCAAGCAGGGCAGGGTCCCTGAGCGGGGTTGGTGTGAAACAACCCTTTAAAAACTTGGAGAACACAGGTAAGCTGATAAAGAAGAGGGCTTACCTGCTGACCAAGAATACAGACACAGCTGCCAAGTGCACTTTTAGGGTAGCTGGTCTCAGCTCCTAGGAATTCAAATGCACCAAATAATCCAGGATCGTGGGCACACCAGCAGATTCTGGGAAATATGTTTACCAGCACACCATATGGAAAATCTCTTCCATTTTGAATTATAGGTAGCCCTGGTGGAAGGCTTCCTAGAGGCCTTCAAGATATCCAGTACACCTTGAGAAAGGTGTAGGTCAGCAAACTCTTAACTCTTCAAGAGCCAAGCCTTGAGATTGAGAGATTTGAGGTTCGGATACCAAACTCTCCCCTGGGCACAGGTTGTGATTCCTGGGAAGACATAGGGGAGGGTGGACTGCTAAGGACATAAGGAGTGGGTACCAGGGCTGCCTGGCCCAATCTGGAGCAATCAGGATCATCTTGCAGGATTGAGATCTGATTCTGACTAGCACTTTGAAAAGGAGGGGGAAGGGGGGAAAAGCATAGAGAAACTTCCCTTCCCAACTGAGGAGGAAGGCATCCAGAGGGACTGAGCCCAACACTGGGGGCCTGCAGCAAAAAAGGGGAAGTTGGTGATTGTCTGGGGCTGCAAAGAGATCTATTTGCGGGGTGCCCCATCTGGCAAATATTACCTCCAGTACTAGGGGATCCAGTGCCCATTCGTGATGGCCCTGGGAAATCCTGCTGAGAGCATCCGCTAGGACATTGTCCTTGCCTGGGAGATGAACTGCCGTAAGGGAGGCGTTCAGAGAATAAGCCAGAGACCACAACTTCATTGCTTCGGTGCACAAGGCCGTAGACCTAGTGCCCCCTTGCTTGTTGATGTACCACACTGTAGTGGTATTGTCTGTTCTGACCTGAACCACCTTGTTCTGGACAGATGTGGAAAAAACCTGGAATGCTAGAAAAACTGCTCTGAGCTCCAGCAAATTGATGTGGAGCAGAGATTCATGAGGGGACCACAGCCCTTGGGTGGAAAGGTCGCCCATGTGAGCTCCCCACCCCAAGAGGGATGCATCTGTGGTAAGGGTCAAGGAATGAGACTGGGGAGTGAAGGGAACCCCCTGTCTCAGATTGTTCTGATCCTGCCACCACTGAAGGGCCTGGATCAGGGTTCGAGTCACTGGAATCAATTTGGTTAGCGGATCTGTCCTTTGAGACCACAAGGCTCTCAAATGGAACTGAATGTCCCTCATCTGAAATCTCGCTCCCTGCACCACTGCTGTAGAAGCAGCCATGTGCCCCAGAAGCTGTAGAAAATGCCTTGCTGGTCGGAGACCTGCAGGGTGAAAGAGGAGGCCAGAGACACCAGGGTCCTTGCTCTTTCCAGAGGAAGGAAGGCTCTGGCTTCTTTTGTGTTCAGTTCTGCGCCTATAAAGGTGAGAAGCTGGACAGGTTCCACAACTGACTTTGGAAGATTGGGAAGGAAACCTAGAGATGTAAGCAGCTGCTGGGTTATTTGTAAATGTAGTTTGACCTGTTCTGGAGACTGGCCTACAATGAGCCAGTCGTCCAGATAAGGAAAGATGGCAATCGTTTGCCTTCTTAAATGAGCAACTGCTACTTCCAGGCATTTTGTGAACACCCTTGGGGCCGAGGTGAGGCCGAAGGGCATTGCTCTGAACTGGTAATGGCCTGAGGGCAGTTCGAATCTGAGGTACTTTTGATGGGAGCTTCTGATGAGAACATGGAAGTGGGCATCCTTGAGGTCCAGGGAGGCTAGCCAGTCCCCTGGCCTTAGAGAGGGTAAAATAATCCCCAGGGTCACCATTTTGAACTTTGGTTTTAAAGGTGCTTGTTTAGATACCTGAGATCCAGAATGGGCCGCCATTCTCCTGTCTTTTGGGGTAAGGAAGTACCTGGAGTACAACCCTTGCCCTGGTGTATGGGTAGAACCCTTTCCACGGCTCTGAGAGCCAGGAGGGAAGAAACTTCTGTTTCAGGGCAAGTGCCTCTGATGGGTTTGCAGGTGGAAAAGACCTGGCTCTCATCTTTGGAAATTTTGAAGCTGAGAACCAGTCCCTGGCTTACTACTTCCAGGACCCACTTGTCTGATGTTAAAGACTTCCAGTCCTGGACAAAGTAAGCCAGCCTGCCCCCTACCAGTAGTGGAGAATCGGCCCTGGCTACCCCATCAGGGAGCCTGTTTTGCAGGGGCTTTGGGTTGAGGAGTAGAAGCAGGCTTACTACAGCCCCTTCTGCCCTTCCTCTAAAGAACCCCCTCTGGGCATAAGCAGAAGAGGAGGCCTAGGGTTGGTAAAACGGCCTATGAAAATGCCTGCCCCTGCCCCTGACATGCTGCCTTTGAGGAGTGACTTGCCTTTCTTTGGCCTGTGTACTCCTATAGGTGGTCCTATACTCATCCATTTTCTTCATATAATTCTCTGTCTGCTCCCCAAACAGAGAATTTCCCACAACAGGAAAATCCATAGCCTTAGACTGGATATCCTGTGACAGGGCAGTACATCTGAGCCAGGCCATTCTGCGACGAGACACAGATGTAGCCATAACTCTTGATGAAACATCATTAGAGTCTACAGCAGCATGAAATTGCACCTTGGATGCCTCAATACCATCCGCAGCCACCTGCTCCAGTTCCCTGGCAAGCTGTTCAGGGGCCTGTTTTGCTAGGGCCAGGACAGTATCCCACCTGGATTTCTGGTACCTAGCTGCGTAAGCCATATAATTTGCCTGTCTGAGTCCCAAAGATGCTGCCATGTACTGCTTTTTTGCCATGGCATCCATCCTCCTGGAATCCTTTTCAGGAGGGTGAGAGGCTAGAGGAATATTAGCCTTGTCACAGGCTGCAGCCTGCACTACCCCCACATGGCTGCACTGCTGGGAGAGGAACTCTGTATCAGAGCCTGATAAGCATACCTCTTGTCCATCCTTTCATCCACAGGGAGGATAGAATGAGGAGTTTTCAGAATTTTTACTGTCTGTTTCCTAAAAGATTTATGCAAGGGAATAGACAGTCTCCTAGACTCTGGAATATCCATCATTTCCACAAAATCAGGCTCTTCTTGATCATCAACAGCTTTCTCAACAAGGAGTTGCAGAGTGCCAGCAACTTTCTTGTAAAACAAAAAATGAGAAGGGGACACAAGATAGCCTGGGAGGCGATACTCCTGAGGGTCTGTCTGGAGAGATGTCCGGTTCAATGGGCACATCCAGATTTTCAAAATCACACTCACTCTCCTCGCATTCTCCTCCCTTCCCCGGTTCATAAAAATCTTCAAAATCATAATCTTGAACTCAGGAACCGAATCAACTGGCGCTCTCAGGTGCCGGGTTCGACGGAACTGGGGAAAGAGACTGGACAATTTGGATAGTTGGCCATTTCTCAGCGGTTGGAAAAAGAACCTTTGGCCCCAAACTAGCTGACTTTCTAGCCCTTTTAGTTGGAACCGGCCCCTCAGAGCTGGCTCTTCATTTGCCCGAGGAAGCATCACCCTGGTCAGAGGGCACTCCCTCAGGTTCGGTTGGAACCGAACCGGGCTGGCCATCCGGGTCAGCGGACTTTTTGGCCTCCCTTTCCCTGAGCCTACCAACTCTTTTCCACGGTGGCAGCAAGGAAATTCTTACAAATCTGGCAGTCTGCATTGAGGTGGTCAAACCCCAGACAATAAACAAGTGGTGTGTGGGTCAGCCTTAGCAAAGGCTTCCCCCCAGAGGCCACAGCGCTGAAACCCAGTGGGTCTGGTTTTTCTTTTGGGTTTCTCAGACATAGTGCAAGCCTAACCAAAACTTGCCCGTTAATGGCAATCCACCAAGCAAGACTCATCGGTTCCCAACCATGTCACGGGTCGTGGAAAAAAAACGTGATAAGAACCGGGAACCGCTCTCTAAAGGACTAGAAGGTAATTTTAAAACCCCTCTAATCGGTTCAAACCGAACCGAAAGACGTTTACAGTTTCCGCACAGAAGAAAATAAGTAAGTCTAGCTATTACTTACAATACCACAGACAGCGCTTGAACCGACGACTGCGGTTAAATTTCGGTAAAATAAACTAAGAATTACACTTTAAAACCAACAAACGAACCGAGCAGCAGAAGGAACCTCCGGAGCGACTGTTCAGTGAGGCGGAGTAAAGAATCTGACAGTTTAAGTTAGAGCTTCAACAGACAGAGTGTTCAACCGAGCTTGCGCTCAAGATTCCATGCCCTGCATGGAAGTTAACTCCTTCACCCCCGGAGCAGTTCTAACCTGGGGTTATACTGCATATGTCATAATATAGCAAGACTTCATGTTTGAAACAAGGAACTCAACCTGGTTAGAAACATTATGGCTGTTGGATGTCCGCTCTTTTGACTTGAACAACTTCAGGAATGCAAGGTGTGGAAAGAAACACAGAGTCAGACAGCTGAGTTAATTAAAGAATTAGGAACTGGTTTTGAAATTGGCTTTACAATAGCTTGAGTTAGTACCTATGACGCACGATGTTAAAAGTAAAGAAATGCAAATAAGAACTTTGATATTAGCATCACACAGGAGTTGAACTACTTGTCTGCCTGTCCCAGACGCCCAGTTTTCTCCAGGGACAGCTGGTTTCATTTCTCTGCCTGTCCCTAGGAGAGGCACCAAGTGAAAAAGCATTAGTGGGTACTAGGATCCAGGAGATGTTGCCACTTGCAAGGCTGGGCTATGGACATCCCGGTGGCACATGCTGAGAGGTGCAGGGTTTTATTTTTTAACTCTAAAAATTAATTAGCGTTTTGCTTATAAAAGTGTTAAAATTTTGTGAAAATGCATAGCACTTGCCTCCCTGTGTTTAACAAACATATCACTTCTAGAAAACCTATATAAAACACTTTCTGTACAGTTAGTATTGTCCCCCAAAAAAACTGCTAATTTAAAACCCTGCGGTGTCCATTCAACTCAATGGCCAGTGATAGGCTCTACTGTGTGGTCAGCAGTTTCGTCCAGTAGCAGAAATGAACACAGGGGCCGGCCCGGTGGTGCAGAGGGTTGAGGTGCTGGACGCCTCACCTCGAACCACGCCAGCGACCCGGGTTTGGGAACGGACTCTGGTGCCGGAAGGGGTAGGATGGAGCATCCATAGGACTGCTCTCCTCCTCTGGGATGCGTTAGGGATGCATGGTCATTCTGCAGTGGCCCCCAGTGGAGACCAGGAGCACAGCAGAAGGATCACATTACAGAGAACACCAGGAAAAATGAAAATACTGCTCTGGGGACTGGCCGGATGCCGGCCCCAGACACCTCTGAAGACTCCCAGGAAGTCACGGAAAGCCTCAGCAGCGCCCGGGACCGAGAAAAATAGTGTGCCAGTCTCCTCCCCGCTGATGCCTTCCCCCTCGGAAGAGAGGGACCCACCCGGTACAGGGTTACACCGTGCTATCCCGAGGATGGCTGCAGATCTGAGGTAAGATGGCTTGGGGAGATAGGGGGATGTCTGAGGGTCATGACAGCCCGAAGGAGAGGCAGCTCCAGAGCACGACGGGGCTATAAATAGAATATACACACACAAAAAAAAAAAAAAAAGGAACACAGGGCTAGACTGTGCACGTGCGCCATGTCATCATGCAGTCCTTTTGCTTTCTGCACAGCAGACCTCATTTCTCTGTGTGTTGCACCTGCAGTACCAGCCCAGAACTAGCTTTTGTTCACAGGCAGCAGAGTTTAGGGAAGCACATTAAAAACCCTTCTCAGGGCTCTCTACATTATTTATTTATTGAAACGTTTCACCAGGAAGGGCACACTGAACAACAAGGTGCTAGTCTCATGGTGCGTCGGGGGGGGGGGGGTAAAGAGATAAAATACATATAGCCAAACATTAATACAATATTATAAAGTACAAGAGATAACATAATAAGTACACCATATGAACATTTTAGACAGTGATATTCAAGGGAAAAACCAAGTGCTAACTTCTAGAGTTCAATCTTTGTGCAAGTTTAGATAAAATAACAGTGAACCAGCTAGTTGGGTGTAGAGAGAAAGATTAGGTAGCAAAAAGAGGAGGGGATAAAGTAGGGGTGGATAACACATAGGAATTAGCAGAGGAGGGATACCAAAGGAGTGAATAGGAATAAACAGATAGCGTAGAAGGAGATTTGGGGGATGGAGATGGATTAGGCACAGGTACAATTTACCGAGACAAAGTTATGTAGGGCAAAAGAGATGGAATAGGGAGAGGATGAGTGGCGAATCTGGTGGGGAAGTGCATTCCATAATTTGGGGAAGTGATGCGAGAAAGCCATCTGCCCTACAACAGATGACTGATGAACAACTATCATTAAATGGGAGACATACGATTTAAGGGAATGGGCATAAGGAGGGAGGAAGCAAGGTATGGGGGAAGCATATCAAACCAAAATTTAGATGCAAATTTTACACAGTATATATATGTTGATTTTCTAATGAGGGAAAAGCCAGGGAATGGTAGAGATGACAGTGATAAGTAAGAGAGGGATAATCTAGAGTGAAGTGACAGGAGTTAAAGGGTGCCCAAACTGGATAAAGACAACTTGGGAGCAGTACTGTAGACTACCTCACAGTAGTCGAAGATAGGATCATCTTTTGGACTACTTCACGTCTTGCCAGTAGCAGGAGGCAGCTATGGTTCCTGCACAGTGCGCCAAGCCCGGAGCGCAGTTTTTTTCCGGATGGCATTCACAAGACCAAAGAAGCTGAGGTGTTGGTCAAGCCAAACACCAAGGTATCTAAAGGATGTAGTGTCCTTGAGGACTATCCCATCAAGAGTATGAAGGAGGGCAGGGAGGCGGGGAGCCTAGAGAGACTGTGTAGTGGCAAAGGTCATTGAGACTGTCTTCTTGACATTGAAGAAGAGCTGATGAGAGCTAAACCAGTGCTGAACTTTATTGAAGTCATGCTGACTTCTGGTTGCTGCATCATCCGGGGACTGGCCTGCGGTGAAGAGGATCATGTCCATCAGCGTACATGTGGATTGAAGTTGATGAACAGGCAGAAAAGTCATTTAGAAGTATTAAGAATAAAATAGGGCCCAACATGGACCCCTGAGGGACCAGTGTTAATAGGGAGAGGAGGGAATGTGAAGTAAGCTATTCTGACAGATTTGGTCTGGCCTACAAGGTAAGCCCTGAACCAGTTGGTGGCAGAGTCGGTTAAGCCTGCCGAGGACAGAGTGTTTAATAGAAGGGTGTGGGTGACTGTGTTCAAAGCCTTTGCTAGGTCCACAAAAATAGTGAATGTGATTTGGCCATTGTCCATCCCTGTGAAAGAGTCAGTGAACCTAATCAGGGAGGTAGTAGTGGAGGTCTACTAACTAAGGGGAGCCTGGGTCAGGGTGATTAAAAGCCTAAGGGCTAGAAAACCGTATTTGAAAACCCTTTTCAGGGCAGACCATCACAGCACAAAGGGGGGAGAGAAGAATCGGTATTTAGAGATTAGGAGAAGAGCATAAAGGGCTGAGACACCCACTTAAAATACCCTGTCAGGGAAGGAAGGTCTTCCCAGTCAGGAGATGAGGAGACTGGTTAAAAGCTCATGTCTGGGTTACTAACTAGGGAGAAACATTTAGTGTCAGTGTTGTATACAGAAGCAGATAAAGCTGATCCATTCGTCAGGGCAGAACAGAAGGGCGTTAACTAAGGCTCCTTGGCCCCTATCAGGGCCATGAATTAGGGGAGCACTTAAAAAGAGGGACTCTGGTCAAAAGTACTACACTGCAGAATTAGAATAAGCATACCTCAAATAAATTTCATACCAAACATTAGGTTTCTCTGTTACTTCATTTTAAAGCTATGGGCTATTTTGTAACCCTGATTTCATTACCTGTTCAAAAAAAAAAAAAAAGTTTCAGTGAAGCAGTGCTGTTGATGTCATCTCCTGAACTCACAGTCAAGCCTTCCCTGTCAGCAAACTTATAGGACCGGTTTCTCCAAAGTTAAAAGATAATTCTGTAGTGGTTTTCACAAGTAAAACAGGCAGCGCCGTTCTAAAAACAGTACTACAGAATCTGTTTCAGGTTTTGCAACACGGTTGACAAATCTGTATTTTAATGTCTTTTTGGTGTGGTTCATTTCTCCAGAGTTGCAGGATGCTGAGTCACCATGCCTCCAGGCTGCTGATACAATGTGAAGTGCTACTCTGCAGTGCCTGTTTTAAAGTTGTATTGCTGCAAGTGTTGCAATGTTGATAACTGCATTGCTGTTTGTCAGTGTCTGCTTTACAATAAGTTTTAATAGGGGCCTTGTGTGTTAATTAATACTAGGGGTGGACATGTTAGCCCTGATAAAACAATCATTGTAATATGGAGTACAAAACAGATGAGCCAGAATATAGCTCAAGTAACAGCCTGTCGATGAGAAAACAGAAAATGAGCTCTGCTCAACTCAGTATCCCAGTCATACTTTGATAAATAAAATATTGATTGATCGATTAAATGATTAAGCATTAAGCAGGCTACTACACAGAAGCTCTTAGTAAGGTTTCAAAACTGCACTACCTCTCCCATCCCCATTAACAGGGTGATGGAACTGATTTAAAGTGCCATCCTGAGAAATCACCTCAATTGAATGATAGGTGCGAATGATCACAGCCTTTTACATCAGCGATATCCAGTCTGCAGACCTCACATTAGTGTGCTGTGGCTTAGCATTCAGTAACCCAAAAGAAAAAGGACCACAGCAAAAAAGCACCAAAAACGAAAATATGAATTTGTCAACTTTTTTACAAAACCTGAAACACAGATTTTTAAAGCAATGTTCACTTAATGGTGCTGCCTGTTTTATTGGAGAAACCCATTTGCAAACAGTTTTTTAAACTTTGGAGAAGCAGGTCCTGCAAACTTGCTGACAGGGAGGACTGGAATGTAAGTTCAGGAGATGACATCAGCACCTCTTCACTGAAACTGGCGTTTTTGAACAGGTAGAGAATTTAGGGTTGTAAAATGATTTGTAACTTTTACAACAAAGTAACTTAGGGATCTCAATTTTGGCATGAGGGTGACTGGTGCTATGCTGATCCATATTCTGAATTTACTGATGCCAGTAATTTGTGGCCATAGTCCCTCTAAGCCCTTTTCAGAGCCATGCAGCAGCCAGTGGGTAATATTTAGTAGCCCTTTTTAAGGCACCTTCCAATGGGCACCATTAGTAATCAGGCCCTTTTCAGGGTACTGTACCAGTCAGAGGGTGCACACAAGTTACCATTAGCTCGTATTTGAAAACAGAAATGTAAACTTAATTTTTGTTTACCAACAGGACATGTACACATTTTGTGAAACAGTCAAAATGAATATTGCACCAGTCCCTTGGGCAGCCATTCACAAAAAATTATTTCTAGCCCTGGTGTCACAATTTGACCTGCAGACTCCAACATGGTCCAAACCCACCAACAGTATCACAATACAGTACGTAGAGACAGTGAAATATGACAACAACGATGCTCCCCCCCGACCCCAAACTCTGGCTAAAGCACCCCATCCCCCCCCCTCCCCAGAGGTGCTAACAGGTAAGATCAGGTGGAAACCTGTTGGATGGCCATTCCAAGTACAGTCCAACCTTTGGAGTAAATAAAACCGTGGATTCTGTACCCTTTTTAGGCATCAGTGTGACTCAGCTGGCATTCTATTACTTTGTTCATTTATCTCCCTCCCCCTCCTTTTCTGCTGCTCCAGACTCTCCACCTGGAGATACCAGATTCAATTTCCCCAAACAGCAATAATCACATGCCTACCCTCCCCACTGGAGCCCTTGTGGCGTGGTGATTCTCTGCCTACTCAGGTAGCGAGGAGGTATACTGCTTGGTGCTGTGATGGGGATGGGTGGGGGGATGATGACTCAGTACAAGTCAATATGGTGGGGTAGTGGCGAGAGGCTCCTGGAGGCATGACCTGCTACAATCTGTATATCTGTGCACCTCAACTGTATTACTGCTGCTTCACTGTATGCATTTCAACTGAATAAAGGAGGGCAAATCCAGTGCCATTTCTTGGGGCGGAATGCTGCTAATTTGGGTTCTTTGGGTAAAGTACACTGGCAGGATGTAGTTATTCAAGTGGGCAGGAGTTTTCCCTGTTTGGCCTTCCACCTTTGATTAGAAGCCCTCTGCAATGTCACTCTTGTGGGCTGGGAGGGTGTCTGGGGGCACCTGTTTGGTGGAAGATATCACTTGGACACCTACAGCATCAATGCCATCCCAGCTCCTGCTGTAGGAGGTGCAGATAAATAGGATAACACTTGCAGTTGAACTAGACTCCATCGGCCTAGTTCCATCTCCCCCAGGATCTTGGACCAGAGGCAGTACTTCCTACATTTCCATCAGCTCGGGTCCATTTCCTAAGTGGACAGAGGCAGCCCTCCCTAATCTTTGGGGTCCCTCCCTACACTGAAGGACAGACTGGCACACATGCATGTTACAGTCAAATCCTGAACCCATCTATGATCATTCTCCAACTCACCTCGTAGATGTTCGGGTGCCACATTTTCGATAGAAACCTAAAGGCAGGAGGGGAGTATGGGTAATCGATGGGAAACTTCAGACGTGCCTGTAGAAAAAAAAAAAAGACAGGAATCAGGAGGAGCATGCTGTACAAGTAATTACAAAATATCAACTGATCATCAGAACATTTATTTTATACAATATATGCAAGAGTTAAACCTTACAGATAAATGAGTTATTCTGGCCATTGAAGCATTCTAAATAAGGACATTTATCTTAACTTTGGCCAAGTATAATCACTTTAGACAGGTCACAAATTAACTCTGAATCTATGGGAGAGCTGATGAAATAAGGACGGCCTTTACTGCACTCAGAACAGGGCACTGGAATCAAACAGAAGCAATTATATCTTCATACACCACGAAATTAAAGCGCTAATGTACTGCCTGAAATTAACAGCAACTATTGGAAGTAGTCTGCTGTCACTTACGTCTGAAGTGTTTTTTCCTTTCATGTTTTGCCAATTAGAAGATTTTCTTTGACAGTACTAGACTAGGTGTGATGTGTGGAACAACACTCTGCCTGGAGGACGAGTCTGTTCTGTCCCTCCCTGTACATCAGCATTGCTACCTCACTGACTGCATAACCAAGAAAAAAAATTACTCGCCTTAGTAGTATTGTTTCTTCCAATGTATTCTTCCATATTCATAACTCTCTGCAGTCTGCCTGCTCAGTAGAACTGCCCGGAGCAAATGGAACTATATGCTAATGATGGAATCATCACTGGCTCGTGACAAACATTCGAACTGCTGCCCTCATCTGCTGCACATTCCATCAAGTCTCAGAATTGCTCTTATGGGTGGCTTTATACTGATCCACCTTCTTCATGTACTCTTCAGTATGTTTACCAAAGAGGGAATGATCCTGAACAGGAAAATCCATGGCCCTGGTCTGGGTATCCTGTGTTGAATTAGTAGCCCCTACCCATGCCAATCTTCTCAGGGCTACAGTCGGAGCCATCCACCTAGCAGCATTATCACTGGCATCTGCTGCCATTTGGACTGCTATTTGGATGCTTCCAGTCCAAATCTGGCCGTTTCTGCTAGGTCATCAGAGATAGGGGAGGGAACCTTCTCTGACATAGCTAGTACGGACTGCCACAGTGTTTTTTGATATTGTGCAACATGACCTGGTAATTAGCTCGTCTGACCCCCAGAGAGGCAGCTAAATACCCTTTTCTTAGACATACCATTTTCCTGGAATCCTTCTCAGGTGGATGAGAGGATAGAGGAACCCTTGTCTTCTCACAGGTTGCCTGCTGGACTATACCCTGATGATCAGGGTGACAGTAAAGGAATTCAGCCCCTTGTTTGTCCAGCTGATGCTTCTTGTCTGCCTTCTTATCCAGAGGCAGGACAGAATTTGGGTTCTGCAGGATAGTAAATAAATCTTTTTTAAAGAATATATTTATGGGGAGAAAATTTTTCTTAGTGGGCATTAACCCACATCATCTCCATGTATTCAGCCTCCTCTTCATGTTCTATAACTTCAGTGGTAGCCAGATCGAGGGCATCCACTATTTTCCTTACAAACAGAAAATGTGAGGGAAAATCCTCCGGCCTGGGAGGAGAGCCAAATTCCTGCTCTGGTGAGATCTCCAGTTCAATGGGCTCACCATCATCAGGCTCTGGTAAATCATAATCCCCAAAGTCCATATCCTGGGAGGGGAGGTCAGAGGAAGGAGTAAGCTCCTGAACTCTTGGAGGAGGGAGGGTGGGAGAAGGTATAAAATCCTGAATTGCCTGAATGATCTTCATGGCCTTGGCAATCTCCTCAGCAGTTGGCAGACTGAGGCACAGAAGGATCCCCTTTAGGTTTTTCCTGGGGTTCGACGTGCTTGGTCTTTTTGGTTTTCTTGGAGGGAACCAAAGAGTCAGCCGACCCACTCATTCTTTTTAAGGTGTCCAAATCACCCTTCTCCGGGGTGTGTAAAGAAGAGACAGCAGTTTCACCTGCAGGTTTTGAAGGTGTTGGCTTGTCGGGGCCAGAAGCACCTTTGTCCAGTCTCTTCAGCAACCTTTCCAGTCTTTATTCCCCCCAGAGTCTTCTGTGGAAAAGATTCACAAATTTCACAATCAGATGACAAATGTTCAGTTCCCAGACAGACAACAGCGTTCGTGCTTGTCTGCTCTGAAAAACACATCCCCACATTTAATACAGTTTTTAAAACATGGGGGAACACTCTTTTCCTTAGGTTTTTCTGACAGCTCCATTTCCAGGAGAAAAACCCCAACCGTAAACAGAAAACCCTTTTACTTTTTGCAGTCGGTTCAGGAACAGATTAAGTTCCCTAAGAAAAAATTACTCACCTTAGTAATTATGTTTCTTCTAGTGGAGTCTTGCTGTATTCTGACAAGTGCAGTTAGCCCCAGCCTTTAAACTGCCCTGGAGGACAATGGGTTAACTTTTCTATGCATGGCATAGAATGTTCATCTCTAGCTCGGTTGATGTCTCTGCCTGTTGTAATTCGAACTGCAACCATCAGATCTTTACGAGCAAAACTCACTCGGTGTTCTGTGTGGAAACTGTAAAAATTTTTACTAGCCAACTGGCAGAAAACTAATGTTTTGGGTTCTCAAAGGAAGACTCAAGGTAGGAAACCCAAACACAAAAACCAATCAAATGAAATAACATCTCACCCCATGAGAAACAGAGGGTGTAAAGGTGGCACCCCTAGGGTGCCAACACTGCACCTGCCCACCCACATCCTAAAAAATCTAGGTTCTGAGAGGGGAAGGAGGGAGGTCAGAATACAGCAAGACTCCACTAGAAGAAACATAATTACTAAGGTGAGTAATTTTTTCTTCAAACAACATGAAGTCTTGCTGTATTCTGACAAGTGCAGACTACCAAGCAGTACCTCCATGGAGGAGGGACAGAACCTACTTTGGGAATAGGCTCTGAAGTACTGCTGTGCCAAACCGAGCATCACTCCTAGCCTGGATATCCAGAGAGTAATGCTTGGTAAAGTATGGACTGTTTTCCAGGTGGCTGCTTGACAAAATTTCTGAGAGAGGGATATCCCTGGCAGGAGCCAGGGAAGCAGCTGTACCTCTTGTGGAATGAGCCCTCAGGCCTGAGGGTGGAGTTTTTCCCAGTTTTTCATAGCAGAACTGTATACAAGACACAATCCACCTGGCAATAGATCTCTTGGTATCAGGTTTGCCCTTCTCAACTTCTCCGTACATGAGGAACAACTGGAGGGAGTCAAACCTGTGACCCTTGGTACGCTCTATGTAGTAGCTAAGGGCTCTTTTAACATCCAAACTGTGTAGCCTCCTCTCTGCCGAGCAAGAATGATCAGTGAAGAAAACAGGGAGAGACAGACCGATTCAGGTGGAAATCTGAAACCACTTTAGGCAAGAACTGTGTTAGTTCCAAGGACCACTTTATCCCTGTGAAAAGAGATGAAATTAGGTCCCACTGACGGGGCTTGCATTTCACTGATACGTCTAGCAGAAGTAATGGCTACCAAAAACACTGTTTTCCAAGTCAAGTACTTAAGCTCTGCTGAGGCCAAAGGTTCAAAAAGGGGGTTGTATAAGCTGAGCAATGCAAACATTAAGAGCCCAAGCAGGGGCAGGATCCCTAAGGGGGATTGGTGTGAAGCAATCCCTTGAAAAACTTACAGAATACAGGGTGGGATGACAGTGAGGAAGACTTGCCTACTGACAGGAAAGCAGAAACAGCTGCCAAGTACCTTGAGAGTAGCTGGTCTGAGGCCTAGGCCATTGACATGGACCAAATAATCCAGAACCGTAGGCAATTCAGCAGTGTCTGGAGGAATACTCTGCTTAGAACACCAAATGCTGAATCTTTTCCATTTGGAGTTGTAAGTCTTTCTGGTGGAGGGCTTTCGAGAAGCCTTGAGAATATCCAGAACCCCCTGGGAAAGATGCAGCTCTGCAAACTAACTCTTCAAGAGACAAGCCTCGAGATTGAGAGACTGAAGATTGGGGTACCAAATCCTCCCCCGAGAGGATGTTAACAGGTTGTAATTCTTGGGAAGAGACAGGGGAAGATGGACTGCTAGGGACGGCAACAAGGGATACCACGGCTGCCTGACCCAGTCTGGAGCAATCAGAATCACTCTGCAAGGTTGTGACCTTATCTTGACGAACACATTGAACAGGAGAGGGAAGGGCGGAAAAGCATACAGGAATTTCCCTTCCCAGTTCAGAATCAGAGCATCCAGGGGGACTGAGCCCAAGACTGGGGGTCTGCAACAAGAGAGAAAGTTGGTGATTGTCTGGGACTGCAAAAAGATCTCTCTGGAGTGCCCTGTCTTGAGAAAATCACCTTCAACACCAGAGGATCCAGGGCCCATTCGTGATGGCCCTGAGATATTCTGCTCAGTGCATCTGCTAGGACATTATCCTTCCCCAGAAGGTGAACTGCTATCAGAGAGGTTTGCAGGGAATAAGCCAGGGACCACAACTTCATTGCTTCTGTGCACAACGCTGTAGACCAAGTGCCTCCTTGCTTGTTGATGTACCATATGGTGGTGGTGTTGTCTGTTCTGACCGGAACCACCTTGTTCTGCACTGATTTGTAAAAAAACTTGCAGTCCCAGAAACAGTGCCCTGAGTTCCAAGAGACTGATGTGTAGAAGAGATTCCTGAGGCGACCACAGTCCCTGGGTAGTGAGGTCCCCCAAATGGGCTCCCCAGCCCAGCAGGGAAGCATCGGTGGTGAGGACCACTGAACGAGACTGAGTGACAAATGGAACCCCTTGCTTCAAATTGTCCTGATCCTACCACCACTGCAGGGCTTGGATCAGAGTTCGAGTCACTGGAATTAGTTTGGTAAGGGAATCCTTTCTTTGGGACCAAAAAGCTCTTAAGTGGAACTGAATGTCCCTCATTTGGAATCTTGTGCCCTAGACCACTGCTGTAGAAGCTGCCATGTGGCCCAGTAGCTGAAGGAAATGCCTTGCTGGTCGAGACACCTGAAGGCTGAATGAAGAGGCCAGTTCCATGAGGGTCCTTGTCCTTTCCAGGGGAAGGAAGGCTCTTGCTTTTACCGTATCCAGCTCTGCCCCTATGAAGGTGAGGAGCTGCACTGGTTCGAGAACTGACATTGGTAGGTTGAGAAGAAATCCTAAAGAAGTGAGCACTTGCTGGGTCACTTGCAGGTGTGACTTGACTTGGTCAGGGGACTGGCCCACTACGAGCCAGTCGTCCAAATATGGAAAAATGGGAATCTTTTGTCTTCTTAGGAAGGCACTTTGAGAAGACCCTTAGGGCTGAGGTTAGGCCAAAGAGCATTGCTGTGAACTGAGAGTGGCCTGAGGGCAACTCGAACCTGAGGTACTTTCTGTGGGAGCACCTGATGGGAATGTGAAAGTAGGTATCTTTGAGGTCCAGGGAGGCTAGCCAGTCCCCTGGCCTTAGACAGGGAAGGATAATTCCCAGAGTTATCATCTTGAACTTTGACTTTAAAAGATGTTTGTTCAGATATCTTAAGTCCAGGATGGGTCACCACACTCCTGTCTTTTTGGGGGTTAGGAAGTACCTGGAGTACAGTCCTTTGCCCTAGTGTAGGGTAGGTACTCTCTCTACAGCTCTTAGAGCTAGGACAGCAAAAACCTCTGCCTCTAGGGCAAGGGTTTCTGAGAGATTTGCAGGTGGAAAAGATCTGGCTCTCATCTTTGGAAATTTTTTGAAGCTGAAAAATGTCCCTGGCTTACTATTTCCAGGACCCACTTGTCTGATGTAATAGACATCCAGTCCTGGACAAAGTAAGCCAGACTGCCCCCTACTGGGATAGGAGTCTCGACCCGGGCAGACCCATCAGGGTGTCTGCTTGGCAGGGGCTTTAGGCTGAGGTGTGGATGCAGGATTGCTCATCCCCCTTCTGCCTCTCCCTCTGAAGAACCCCCTTTGTGAAAAGGAAGAAGAGGCCTGTGCTTGGTAAAAAGGCCTTTGAAAAGGCCTGCCCCTAGACTGCTGCCTTTGAGGAGTTGCCTGCCTTTCCTTGGCCTGAGCACTCCTGTAAGTGGTCCTGTATTCGTCCATTTTCTTCATGTAATTCTCTGTCTGCTCCCCAAACAGAGAATTACCCACTACAGGAAAATCCATGGCCTTAGCCTGGGTAACATGCGAGAGGCTAGTACATCTAAGCCAAGCCATTCTCCGAAGAGCCACAGATGTAGCCATGACTCTTGATACATCATTGGAGTCCACAGCAGCATGAAACTGAACTTTTGATGCCTCAATCCCATCTGCAGCCACCTCCTCCAGCTCCTTGGCAAGCTGGGGGGAAGCCTGTTTAGCCAGTGCCAGTACAGTGTCCCACCTGGACTTCTGGTACCTAGCTATATAGGCCATATAATTTGCCTGCCTGAGTCCCAAGGAAGATGCCATGTATTGCTTCTTTGCCATGGCATCAATCTTCCTGGAGTCCTTGTCTGGGGTGTGTGATGCCAAGGGAATTCTTGCCTTATCACAGGCAGCAGCCTGTACAACTCCAACATGGCTGCATTGCTGATAAAGGAACTCCGTAACTGAGCCTGAAAGAGTATACCTCTTGTCCATTCTTCTATCCACAGGAGGTATGGAATTGGGAGACTTAAGAATTTTTTGTGTTGGTTTCCCAAAAGATTTGTGGAGGGGAATAGACAGTCTCCTAAACTCTGGGATGTCCATCATTTCTACATAGTCAGGCTCCTCCCGATCCTCCACTGCCTCCTCCACAGGAAGCTGGAGGGTATCAGCCACCTTTCTGTAAAACATGAAGTGCTAAGGGGACTCAGAAAGCCAAGGAGGAGAAACACCTGAAGGTCTGTCTGGGGAGATGTCCGGGTCAATAGGCACATCCAGACTTTCACCATCACCATATTCATCTTCCAACTCTCCCTCCTCCTCAAACTCCGGCTCATAAAATTCTTCCAAGGTATAATCTTGAACCAGGGGAACCGACCGTACCGAGCCCCTGCCAAAGGTGCCAGATAAGTTAGAACCGGGCGAAGCGATTCCACAATACAAATCGCTTCGGCTATTTCCTCGGCGGTTGGAGTATGAAATTCTGGATCCGAACCAGTCGATTTGTCTTTGCGTTTTCTTTTTGTCGGAACAGATTCCTCGGAATTGGCTCTCCTTTTGCCTGAAAAAGGATCGCCCTGGTCAGAGGGCACTCCTTCTGGTTCGGTCGGAACCGAACTGGGCTGACCATCCAGGATCAGCGGACTTCTCAGCCTCCCTTTCCCTCAGTCTACCTAATCTCTTTTCAAGGGTAGATTTGGGAAAATGTTTACAAATTTGGCAGTCCGAATCGAGGTGGTCAAACCCCAGACAATAAAACACAGGTGGTGTGGGGATCGGCCTTAGCAAAGACCTCCCCACACACAATGCAGTGTCGAAACCCAGTGGGCCCATTTTTTTTTTCCTGGGTTTCTCAGACTTGGCCAACCTAACCAAATTTACCCTTTTTTCCGCACCCGCCAGGCAAGACTCCCCTATCGGTTCCTGACCGTGTCATGGTTCTTGGGGGGGAAAAAAAAAAAATGTACTAAAACCCTTTTTTTTTTTTTTTTAAATAACTGATACGGACCGGTAACCACACACTAAAGTAAAGTACAAAATTTACCTGAATGATCGGTTCAGCTGAACCGATCCACACTTTTTACAAGTTCCATACTGAAAACAGAACAAAACATATCTAGTACTAATGGTACCACAGACAGACTTGAACAGACTATGCGGAAACAAAATTTTTCAGTAGAAAACCAACCGAAAATAGACACTTCAACCGACTTCGAACTGAGCTACAGGAGAAACCTCCGGAGCGACTGTTCAATGAGGCGGCATAAGGAATCTGACGGTAGCAGTTTGAATTACAACAGGTAGAGACATCAACCGAGCTCGAGATGAGCATTCTATGCCATGCATAGAAAAGTTAACCCATTGTTCTCCGGGGCAGTTTAAAGGCTGGGGCTAACTGCACTTGTCAGAATACAGCAAGATTGCGTGTTGTTTGAAATGAACCTTTTTTTTTTTTTTTTTTTTTTTTATAAATATAAATCGGAACCGGGCTAGCGGCTGAAAAGAAACTGGGTCAGCAGTTCAAAATATATATTTAACAACAGTTTAAACAACAAAATATATATCAAAATATAGCGGAAAAGTTCCGCAACTAAAGATAACTAGCTGGTTCCTCAATGGTTATCCTGAACCATGAGGAACTGAGAAAACAATACCGAAACTAAATAAAACACTAAAGTTACTGTTAGAATAAAAAAATACAATAAATTAAGGTAGCAGTAAAAATATAAAAGTATAATTAAATTATACTTTACAAATAGCCAACGAATGGCCTAAGGGAAGTCTCCTGGGCATCTTGACTTGTGAGGCAGAGTAAGAAATCTGAGATGTTGATGGAACGTGCAGCAGATGAGGGCAGCAGTTTGAACGTTTGTCACGAGCCAATGATTCCATCATTAGCATATAGTTCCATTTGCTCCGGGCAGTTCTACTGAGCAGGGAGATTGCAGAAAGTTAATAATATGAAGAATACATAGGGTTAGAAAAGCAATCTGCTGCCTTACACAGCAACCGACATGTGTGGGGCACACAACTTATACTAAGGAGCAAATCAGACTAGTTTTGCATACTTATAAGCTGCATCTTTTACTACAAATCCCAGAATCCCCTGCAGGCGACATCAGAACAGCAGCAAGAGAGACGATTAAATGGCCTGCAGTGCACTTTAGAGTTTATATAAGCTCTGATCTTTTGTTTGCTGGTCCTGCTGTCCTCCCTGGGCTATGTACAGTTAAGAGGACTGTGCATGGCCCCTGGAGAAAAGCAGACTCTGAAAACATCCATAGATTATAAAAGCTCTAACATGCAGGGAGGCTAGTGCCTCTTCCACTGCTGCCTACTGTTCCAATGAAAGGAGACGGCAAACCACGCGCTTCAGGAAAATAGGGTTGGTGCAACTGCCAAAACCTGAAAGCACAAACATCCAAAAACTGCAGTGCACTCTGGAGCCTGGATGTACATAACTGGAGAGAAAAAAAAAATAATCACACAGAATCCAAGCCAGTAAAGTTCAATTACTTTATTCAGCCTGAAAAGAGAGCCATGGCTGTAAACCCTGGCGCTTTGACTCTAAAGCAACTCTTCTTCAGGGGGAATGGCTGAAACACACCACAGCATATTAATTTATACTGGTCAGTTACAGGTGAGAGTCATTGATTTAGTAATATGTAATAGACTGACAAATGTGTGGTGGCCACAGAGAACGCTGTAACGGGTGCCACAATTAAACAAATACATCCAATTGATATGCAAGCGATGAGGTGTGGGTTATGGACTGAAAAGAGCATGCCCCAGGTGCTAAAGGCTCATAATGCACATTGGAAGTGCTCGGCACTGGGTCACAATGCCACATGACATTACGCCGCAGCAATATATCATGCTGCCAATACAGCGAGCTATACTGCAAGTGGCATGCGTCTTTTGCGTGGGGGAGAAGAGAGTTGCACTTAACATCGCACAAAGTGCAAAAAATAAAATTCCTTGCTTCTAGGAAGGGGAATCTAAACCTGGTCCCAAACGCGCCACTTCCCTCCCTTGCTGCCTGTGGCTCATGCGGTCAAGCCAATGGCAGGTGCTCACTGGCCCCACCTCCCAGCACTGGTCTCATCCCCTACCTGGGAAGAGTGAGAGGGTGCACTACCATGTATACATTCTTTCACGGTTTTGCACCCTCTCTATCTACCCTACCGCACTGTTCCTGTTGTGCGGTTTTAACGTGCATGGCAGAGTGTACGACAAAGGGAACCGGTAGGGAAGTGCTCTTATCAGACCATAACCCACACTTAAGAGTGACTTACTGCACTTATAAAATGGGTCCCCCAGTAAAAAAAAAAAGTGCA
This sequence comes from Neoceratodus forsteri, assembly GCA_016271365.2. Taxonomy (NCBI): domain Eukaryota; kingdom Metazoa; phylum Chordata; order Ceratodontiformes; family Ceratodontidae; genus Neoceratodus; species Neoceratodus forsteri. The sequence continues at coordinate 105,587,387 of JADMNL010000031.1, read as the reverse complement.
ATAAAAATGTACATAAAATGTGTAAATAGAGATTAAAAAAGTATGTTAAAAAAAGTAGTCTTTGCCACTATATTGTAGTGAACATGTTTGATTAAAACTAACAAGAGTGCTGCGATGTCTGTCCCCACCCCACTGCCACTCAGACACAAAATGATCCACAATATGCTTTGGGATTTTGTGTGTGTATTTTTCTGTTAAGGAGCAAACGCCCAATGAGTTTTACTGAGAGGAGTGGGAGCGTGGGACCTCGCCAAACGCTGTATTTAGTGCTTCTGTGATACTGTCCCCCCACCCCACAAAAAATCCTCCACAATGTGCTTTTTCTTTGTGTGAATAAGCAAGCGAATGCAGAGAGTTTTCCTGTGAGGAGTGGGAGCGAGCATGTCCCTCGTCAGCTGCCATATTTAGTACTTTCCTGATCACGGTTTCAGCTACTCGCTCTTTACATACAGAAAACCAGGAATGTTAAAAAGTTTTTTAAAAATCGTCTGAAAGACCCAGCGGAGGAGCGGGACAGTGCCAGGTCTGGTGAGTCGTGGACGAGCGGGTATGAGCTTTATTTGAAAGTCACAGCACACAGGACACTCACCGGATCAGCTTCTCTTGACAAGCTGCAGAGGTCATTCTTATTTTTATATTCAGGGAAAGGAATAAAAAAAACATTTCTGTGGTGTCTTGCAGAGTAAATGGTGGCTGCAGTAACAGACGTAGTGTTCTGTGGTGGTGGGGGGGAGACAGACAGGCAGACTGGCAGCTCGGCCACAAACATCTTCATTCTTGGCAGCATGATTTCTCGTTTGGCAAGTCCTAAGCGGCTTAAGAGGTTAACAGTCGGCAGGTTATGCGCGAATAAGAACATGGCCAAAAGGTACCCCTCACTCAGTCATAACCCAGAAAATTCTCATCCCATTTTATAATTTAATATACTAGAAAAAAAAAAAAAAAAAAACATCACATAACCCCAAAAGATGAACAGGAGGAAGTAAATAGGATTCACGCTAAAACAGACAAAAAAAAAAAAACACAAGAGGGGGCAAAAAAAACAAAACAGTCTAAAAATAACCCGAAGCTGGAAAGCTAAATAAATACTAATAAAACACTACTTGTGAATTTTGTAACTTCTGGACTGCCTATGCTTCCTGGCCTATGCCACTACAATACTCCGGCAATGTGACATTACTGTTCTCTCTCTGTCTGGAAATGCCCCAGCACATACTGCTGCAAGCCCTAGATGTCTGATCTTCCTCTACAAGTGGACTTCTATGGATGTTCTCAGGTAAATACTTGATTCAGTTTGTAATATGATTGTGTCCCCGATTAATTTTCTTTTCTTCTGTGCTGTATTTTCACAATTTACTAATTTCTTCTGTAAATTTGTTTCCAAAGTTTTACATTCTCAGTCATCCTTATCGGACAAAAGTTGTTTTGCTTAATGTCCTCCATCTCTTGTTAATATACCACGTGCCTCTTCATCTTAGTCAACTAAAATGGTAAGCAGCGTGGATGCACGTAAGCTAGCATGTTTGTGTTTCTACACTTTATGTACTGTAACAGTCTGTATACCAATGCAACAGCAACATTGACAGCAAAGTACTTTATAGCGACAATTCGAAGTTGCCGCTGTAATGTACCCGCGGGACCCTGGCATTGCTTCTCTGGGTCTTGCACCCTCTCGAAACAACTTCAATTTGGAAATATTGGTTTTTGGGGGTGCAGGAGAACAGCCTTGCATTGGGGGGTTACTTGATGGCTTTATGGCAACTGCGCCTCCACAAGCTATCGCTAACGCTGCTGACAAATGTGTGTTTAGAACTGCATCGTAGATCCCCAACAGTCATAGTTTTCACCATATACACTGACACACACACACCCTTCAGATGCTACCTCAGGAACAAATACTACATTTTTACCATTGTTTCCCCAATTATTTGTAATCAATATTTTTCTAGAATCTTGCTTGCCTCTGAGGGTTTAGACACCATTATAATCTTGATATTAATTTTGCCACTTGAGCACCTTTTTCAATGTATACATTCTTTGTACTAGGCTTCCGGTAACTCATTTTGAGATTATTCTTTAGTATACAAATACAAGATAAAATCTGAGCATTTGTGCTCTGGATTTACCCTACCCCCCAATTCCAGCTTCCCATATTTTATGACGTGGGCCTTAACTCTGGGGTCACTGTACCCTGACTGTCAGCGCTGTCAGTTAGCCCGCTCCTCCTTTTTAGAAACAGAGAATTTGACGGCAGATAAGGACCGCTTGGCCCACCTAGTCTGCCCATTTTCCTACCTAACAGATAAGCTGCAGATCCTAGTTAACCAACAGCTTACTTCCTCCCCCCCACTAGGACTACCTTATGTCTGTCCCATGCATTCTTGAATTCCCTCACTGTACTTGACTCCACGACCTCCTCAGGGAGGCTGTTCCATGCATCCACAACCCTCTCCGTGAAAAAATACTTCCTCACATTACCTCTGAGCCGCCCTTCAGATTGTGTCCCTTGTTCTTGCACATCTCCTTTCCTGAAAGATGCTACCTCTTTGACTTTGTTGATTCCCCTTGAGGTACTTGAAAGTTTCTATCATGTCCCTCTCTCTCCTTCTTTCCTCAAGGGTATACATATTAAGCTCCTTTAGTCTTTATTTGTATGTCTTCTGGTGCAGACCCTGCACCATTTTGGTTGCCCTCCTCTGGACAGCCTCCACTCTATGTCTTTGCGGAGATGAGGTCTCCAGAACTGCACACAGTACTCCAGATGGGGTCTCACCAACTGTCTGTACAGAGGGATAACAACTTCCTGTTTTCTACTATTGATGCCTCTCCATATGCATCCCAGTATCCTCCCAGCCTTCTTTATTGCCTTCTCACATTGCTTGCCCACATTTAGGTCATCTGATATAATTACCCCCAGGTCCCTTTCCAATGTTACCGCTGTCTGTATCTCACCCCCATTGTGTACTCTTCCCCTGGGTTTTTGTTTCCCAGGTGCATTACCTTGCACTTCTTTGCACTGAATCTGAGCTGTCATACATTTGACCATTCCTCCAACCTTGCCAAGCCCCTTCTCATCCTTTCCACTCCATCTTGTGTTATCAACCCCGTTGCAGATCTTTGTGTCTGCAGAGAGACATACTGTACTTTTCCTTCCAGTTCCTCTGCAATGTCACTTAAAGACATTAAAAAGGACCAGTCCCAGTACTGAACCCTGCAGTACCCCGCTAGTAACTCTCCTTTCTTCACTTTGGACTCCGTTTACTACTACCTTTTGTGTCCTGTTGTCTAGCCAATTTTTTATCCAGGCTACCACCTTGGGACCCACTCCAAGACTGGCTAACTTGTGTATTAATCTTTTGTGTGGGACTGTATCAAATGCCTTGCTAAAATCTAGGTAGGCCATGTCCACAACCCCTCCCTGGTCTACTACTTTGGTCACCCAGTCAAAGAAATCTATTAGATTCATCTGACATGACCTTCCCATCGTGAATCCATGCTGCCTTGGTTCCTGTGCCCCAGTGGCCTCTAGGTACTCAACAATTCTTTCCTTCAGAAGTGATTCCACCATTTTCCCCCTACCACTGAGGTCAAACTAACTGGTCTGTAGTTTCCTGCCTCTGTCCTGCTCCCCACTTTTGTGAAGAGGAATCACATCCACCCTCCTCCAGTCCTCATTTAACACCCCATCCTCCCATGATTTGTTAAAGAGAGTAGTCAGCGGTGTCACTAGTTCTACCCTTAGTTCTTTTAGAATTCTACAGTGAATCCCATCAGGCCCCACTGCTTTGTCCACCTTCAATTTTATTAGTTCTTTCAGAACCCTTTTTTCTGTAAATGGACTGGTATCGACCCCAGTCTTCAGACTGTTTCTCTTGTTTGGTTTAGGTACCTCCCCCCTCCTCTTCCTTTGTGAATACTGAGCAAAAATATTAATTCAGTATCCCTGCTTTTTCACTGTCACCCTCTGCCCACATTCCCTCCCCTTTATTAAGCCTCAGTATCCCTCCTTTGGTCTTTCTTCTCTCCCTAATGTACCTATAAAATGTCTTGCCCCCCTTCTTAACAGAGTTGGCTATCCTTTCCTCAGTTTGGGTCTTTGCTATTCTGACTGCCTTCCCTGCCTCTTTCTGCTTTAACTGATAAAGTTCTCCATCTTCCTCCTTCTGTGTTTCCTTATATTTCCTTAACCTTCCCTGCCACCTCTTTTGAGAATCATATTGTTTTTTTCCTTTGTTGTGTTTTGTTGATTTGTTTTACACAAAGGCGTGTTGCCTCTGTGATGGCAGTTTTGATTACTCCCCATTGTTCCTCTACCCCTCCTTCTTACCTGTTTGCTGATGCTTTTCTGAGGCACTCATTTTCCCCAAAGTCAGCCCTCCTAAAGTCCAATACTCTTGCTTTTGTATGGCTTGACTGTATGGCTGTGTTTATCACGAACCACACTGTTTGGTGGTCGCTTGTTCCCAGATGGCTACCCACTTCTAAATCTGAGATTCTTTCTCCGTCCCCATTTGATAGCACGAAGTCTAAGATTGCTCCCTCCCGAGTGGGTTCCAATACTAGCTGTCTGAGGCATGCCCCTTGTTTAATTGGAATAGTTTCCTTTTGTTGCTTTTTTGGTTTGAATCGGGGTGCTGCTTTTTCCTGTGCTGTTCCAGGGCCGCAGTCAGCGGCAGGGCGGGAGTATTCTTGTCAGTCGGCAGTAAGGCAGAGGAGGTCGGACACATAAGCGGCAGTCTGGCAGAGAGGACCAGTGGTGCAGGACAATAGAACAAGGGGGGGGTCCACCACAGTCGGCAGGTGGCTAAAGATGTGAAGGCACCCTGACTGGCTGCAGCAGAGACCGGTGGAGTCGGACAGCCAATCGGCAAGAGAGGCGCCAAGTGGTCTGGCTTTAAAAAGCCCAGCTAGACTGCAGAGGTGTAATCTGGGAGCTGCTTTTCCCTGCGCTGTTCCAGGACCACAGTTGACGGCAGGGAGGGAGTATTCTTGCAACAGTTGGTGGCAAAGCAGAGGCTGGCCACATTGGTGGCAGTCTAGCAGCGCAGGGCAAGAGAGCAAGGGGGGGGGTCCACCACAGTTGGCGGGTGGCTGGAGATCTGAAGGCGCCCTGACTGGCTGCAGCACTGGGCGGTGGAGTCAGTCAGCCAGCCAATCAGCAAGGGAGGCGCTAAGCAGTCTGGCTTTAAAAAGCCCAGCCAGACCGTGGAGCTGTAATCGGGAGCTGCTTTTTCTTCCCGCCCACCCTGCCCGACCCTAGCCTCTATTAAATGCCATAGGGAGGAGGAGGAGCAATGCAAACAGGGGTGAAGTAAAGTGCAAGCTGCAGCTGAAGCATCAGGGAGTGGCCAAGGAACATAAAGGACAGCTGAAAGAGCAGCAAGCTTCACCACAGACGTGATCTGGAACTGCTACTCTGAATTGGTCTATGGAAACTGGTCAATGGAAATCATCTTAAAGGGGACAGGAATTGATTACTTATGTGAAGCTGTTTGAAATGTCTATTTTCCTAGATTATATTAATACCTCTAAACAGGATTCTTATTTAACTGTCTGAATAAAGGCTAAAGCTGTCAGTTGTGTTTCGTATTGTTTTCTTTGTATGGACAACATTCTGTGCAGTTTTGACTATGTCACTTCATGGTTCAGAAATGCGAGCATGAACTTATGCAGGGTTTTAAATAACTGATTAGCACGTCTTTTCTTGGGACAATGCTAACTGTACAGAAAGCATTTATATAGGTTTTCAAGAAGTGTTTGTTAAACACAGTGAGGCAAGTGCTATGCATTTTCACAATGTTTTAGAACTTTTATGAGCAAAACGCTAATCAATTTTTAGCATTAAATAAAACCTTGTTATTAGTACAGTGCCCAAGGTTCTGAAACCATGAAGTGACAGTCAAAACTCCAAAATGCTTGGTTCCATGAAAAGAACTGCACAGAATCTTGTCCATACAAAGAAAATACAAAACACAACTGACATTTTCAGCTTTCCTTCAGGCATCGTTAGATAGGAATACTTTAGAAGTATGAATATAATTTATGAAAACAGAAACATTTCAAACAGTTGCACATGAGCAATCAGTTCCTGTCTCCTTTAAAGGAGCTATAATTGTGGATCTTGCTGGCTGTACACAAGGGGAGCGGCATAAGGAGCTGGTCAGAGGCGACTTTAAATACCCAATGGTGAGGGACTTAATGAAGATATTTGCTAAAAGTCTTAGAGACAGTTGCCACTGAGGGATGTAGGTCTGGGACTCAATTCATTACTGTAGGGATTCTGTACTGTACTGTCAGTTAAAAGAAATTATACCACAGACATAAGTGAACAGCCAATGAAATTGTCAGACTAGCAGTTTACCGGCGTTGTAAATCCCCCGATAACCAATGGCTGCGGGAATATATCTATTATATCTTCAGCATAAGAAAAAAAAAACCACAACCTCTAATATTTGTATTTTATTATAGCAAAAAAAAAAATGACCCGTGGTATAAATCGAATAAGCCACTCTGAGGACAGTGTTAGTCGGAAGTTTACCATGGCTGGATGATTTACCCACTTGGCTGCGCCTCGGGCAAACCACTCCAGCCAGAGTAAACCCCCCCAAATAAACCCACACCCCCTCGTGTGGCTTACTGCTTAAATAAAACTAGTCTGTAAGGTTGTTTATTGTGCATATCCCAAACCTGTTGAAAGAGCGGATATTGCTATGGAGGGGCAGCAGCAGGGTGGACTCTTTGGCAGAGTGGTGGGGTATAGCTGATGTGGGGCGGCCATGGTTCTAAACTGGGCACGGAGGATGGGAGGATGCATGGTGTGTAAACAGCTTACAAGGCTGAGGGAGGAAATAGAGTGCTTGTGGAGGGGGGCAATGTACAGGGGGAGGACAATGGGGAGGATGGGCGGAGAAGCAGAGACAATACCAGCTGGGGAAAGTGAGGGAGGAATATTGGGGGTCCTCCAGGGGGTCAGGAACATGGTTTGAGAACACAGGGGTTTGAAGGAAGGAGGCCCAGTGGATGTAATAGAGCACTGGGAGATGATTGCACCAAACCAAGTAGTGGGACGAAGGATCTTGTAACAGGTGGGGATGAGGCAACTAGGGCTCAAGGGGTATGGAAGGTAACAGGTTCAGTAAAAAAGAAGCAAATGCCTGCAACTAGGGGTCAGAATTTAACTAAGGGCATGACCAACATAGGAGAGAGAAGCATGGGAGTAGCACAGGAAAACAGTTTCGCACTCCTCGCTAAGCTAGTTGAGGATGTGAGGGAGGAGAGTGACTGCAAGGAGCAGTCGGAGGAGGAGGTGGTTATAAGTCATGGGGAAGATACCTTGGGAGCAGGTGAAACTGGCTGTAAAGGAGATGGACGACTTGGGGATGCACCAGGGTGAGGCACTAAAGGAGCCGGGGCACAGGGTAGGTGGCAGCAAGGAGCCTAAGGTAGTAGAGACAATGGTAGGGAGATCAGAAAAGCTAGAGATGGGGGCTTCAGAGGCTGTCAATGGAAAACAGTGCTTATGGCAGGGAGAAAGTGTATGGAATGTAATGGGTGATGCACTGGGGGTGGCATGCACTGAGGGAACTATGCAAACAGAACAGGTGGCAAGGAAGAAAATTCCCTCAAGAGGGACACAGTGCACAGAAAATTCAGGTTCAGGGCGTGTATCGAAAGCAGCTGGGGCAGGAGCCAGTGAGGAGATGGAAGGGGTTAGTGCATGTTCCAAAACTCATACAGCAGATGTAGGGCACAGAAAACAGGGAAGGGCTATGAAAGGAAGAGGGTGGATAGAGGAGGGGCCGGGACAGTCAAGGGGAGGAGTTGATGAAGCTGTGCTGGGGGAGGCGTGTCAAAAGTCAGACAAGGACATGTTGGTCATTGGAAACAGGGACGCAAGGGGTGCAAGACCTAGGTGTAAACTCGAACTTGAGCCCCAAAAAAAAAAAAAACTCAAAGAAGTGCACACAAAGGTGGCACTCTTAGGGGACACCATTATCAGGGGAATCAGATGGGGGAGAAAGGGGGCAACAAAAAACAGTGTGGTGTGGGTGCAGTGTATGCCAGGAATGATAGCACTAGAGGTGAGGCACCATATTCCATCATGGGACAAGCAGCAAGACAAGAGGACGTATCTGGTGTTTCACTTGGGTACAAATGACCTGGAAGGAAACAATCTGATGGAGGTGCAGGTGCAGTACAAGGAGCTTACTAGGTTCTGTAGTAACAGTTCTTCCTTCCATTTCTTTCTTGGAGGTGTTGTCTGTACCAAGAGCAAGCATACCCAGGAAGGAAAATATAGGGGCATTCAATAGTTGGCTGAAAGGATGGTGTGAGCAGATGGGGTTCGGCTGGATAGGAGACCGGGGTTCAATATGGGAAGGAGAGAGGCTGTATGCCCCTGATAGGTTGCACCTGAGCTCTGAGGTGGCAGCTGTACTAAAGACTAAGATGGGGTGACTTTATAGCAAGGAAGCTGGATTTAAACTGAATCGGGGGTGTTTAAAGACAGGGCCACCCAAATGGGTTACAAAACAGAGGCTATCAGCCTCCCCCAGGACAATGACGAGGTGGAAGTAAGGAAAACAGACAGCAGCAGGGAGAGGTTGAAAAAGGAGGATAGATAGGGCTACATGGTGGAGGGGCTTGGTTGCAAACGCCAGGGGCCTGGGGAATAAACTTGAGGAACTGGAAGCCACCATGGTGAACAAGGGTCTTGACATTGTAGCGGTGTGTGAGACTTGGTGGAATGAGCATCATGCCTGGGAGTGTGTGATACCTGGATATAGACTGTTTAGGAAAGACAGGGCCGGGAGAGAGGGATAGCATTATATGCCAAGGAAGAAACTGGGGCTCGGAGGGGCTGAGGTGGAGGCGGGAACTGAGATAATGTGGGTCCCCTAGACAAGGAAATGGAGAACATTTGAGAGTTGGGGTGGTTTACAGACCTCCCTATGCAAAGGAGTGAAGGAGATATCCAGCAGCAATCTGTAACAAAGATGGCAAAAAGGGCACTTCTAGTAGGGGACCTAAACCTCCCTGACCTCAACTGGGAGATACCCACAGCAGCATCATTTAAGAACAGGGGCATCTTAGAGACTACCAGGTGTATTCCTGCAACAGAGAGTTAAGGAGCCCACTGGGGTGACAACCTGTTGGACATAATCCTCACAAACGTGGACAGTGTGGAGGAGGTGGGGGAAGAAATAGGCAAAAGTGATCACAGGGTTGTCAGGTTCAGAGTGAGAATGGACAGGGAAAGGAACAGGACGAGAACCAGGGTAATGAACTTTCAGAAGACAGACTAACAGGATGCGGAGGGTGATTAGGGAGAAAATGTCAGAGCTGGGGAGTATGAAGGAGGTGGAGGATTTATGGGCAGCTTTTTGGGGTGCTGAAAGCCACTGACCTATGCGTCAGGAGAGAGAGTCAGGAAGAACAGAAGAGAAGACCACTATGGTTTACAAAAAAGGTGGCGGAGGTGGTCAGGGAGAAGGCCAAGGCATTCAGGAGGTACAGAATGACAAAGGAATGAGAATAGGGAGGTCTATAGGAAAATGAGGAGGGAGATAGGGCAAAGAATAAGGAGGAGGGCTAAAGAGGCCACTGAGGAGAGGATAGCAAATCAGGCCAGGAGGGAAGATAAGATCTTTAGGTATGTGGGAGAGAGGAGGAAGACACAGCAGGGAACAAGGAGACAGGGGGGAGGGCAGACCAAGGTTGGAGGGGGATTTTGAAAAAGCGGAGACATTAAACAACTTCTGTTCAATCTTCATAGAGGAGGGCCAGGGAAAAGGGCCAGTGCAGGAGGGGAAGGGAGAAAACTGCAGGCAAATGGATTCCACGAAGTTCACAGCAAATAGAGTAAGGGAAGAACTGGGCAGACTAAGGGTGAACAAGGCAATGGGGCCTGACAGCCTGCACCCAAGGGTACTCGGAGCTGAAGGAGGAGCTAGCACCGCTTCTGGTGAGATTGTTTAACTTGTCCTTGGAAACAGGTGTGGTGCCTGGGGACTGCAGGAGGGCAGAGGTGTTTGAACTATATAAGGGGAAGAAGTAAGGAAGCGGTCAAAAACTACTGCCCTGTTAGTCTCACCTCAGTGGTGGTGAAGGTAATGGAAACATTACTAAAGGAAAGGATGGTGGAATACCTGGAGGCCAATGGTTTGCAGGACGCAAGGCAACATGGCTTCACAGGCGGAAGGTCCTGACAGACTAACCCGATTTCAATTGGATGATGCAGGTAATGGACCAGGGTGGGTCGGTGGACATGGCCTATCTGGATTTCAGTAAGGCCTTCGACGCAGTCCAGCACAAAAGGCTGGTGAATAAGCTTGAGTGTCTGGGGGTGGACCAGAGTTACTAGGTGGGTAGAAAACTGGCTGACGGGGAGGTATCAGTGATGGTAAACAGGGAACATTCCAGGGAATGGACAGTGATCAATGGGGTGCCGCAGGGGTCAGTACTGGGACCACTACTCTAACATCTATATTAGTGACCTAGCAGAGGGATTGGAGGATAGAATGTGCCTATTTGCGGGAGACACGAAGGTCTGCAACAGGTAGACTCGCAAGGGGGAGTGGATGACATGAGACGAAACCTGGAAAAGCTGGAGAAGTGGTTGTAAACCTGGCAACTAAAATTTAATGTGAAAAAGTGTGCAGTGATGCACCTAGGGTGGAACAACAAGAAGGCTACTTACTTACTTTGGGGGGAGTGGGGGGATTAAGGGTAAGGAACAGAACGGAACCTGGGAAGAATTATATCAGGGAATCTTAAGGCGGGGAAACCAGTGTAGCAAGGCTGCAGGTAAGGCAAATGGTATGTTGGCCTGCACTGCAAGGGCTTTGCTAGCAGGAGTAATGGAGATGCTAATGCTGTTGTACAGAACTATGGTGAGGCTGCACCTGGAGTATGGGGTGCAGTTCTGGAGACCGCACCTATGTAAAGATATTGAGATGTTGGAGAGGGTTAAGAGAAGCGCTTCCGGGATGGTGCGGGGGATGCAGGATAAACCATATGAGCAGAGGTGCAAGGAGCCAACTCTGTACCCATTCGAGATCAGGAGGGAGAGGGAGGACATGATTAAGACTTAAGTACTTGAAGGGGATTAATAGGGTAAAGGAAGGAGCAAACACGAAGGGACATAGCCCTAGAATAGAAGATGGGAAATACAGAGGCAATGTCAGACAGCAGTCCTTCATGGAGAGGGTGGTAGAGGCCTGGAACAGGCTGCCAGAGGAGGTGGTAGGAGCAGAAACAGTGGAGGTGTTCTAAAGGGCATGGGACAACTATATGGGTTTGGGAGGTGGGGGTGATGATCCGGAATTAGAATAATGTTGGTGAGGAGTGGGGGAGGATGTAAAGGGCAGACAAGATGGGCCAGTGTGGTCCTTTTCTGCTGTCAAATTTCTGTGTAAGCTGTGTAAATAATATTTTGTTTTTGAGCTTTCTAGCTCTGGGCTATTTTGACCCCCCCCCACCCAAAAAACTTTTTTCCTCTGTTTTAGCCTGGATCCTATTTACTTCTTTCTGGTTTCCACCTTTTGGGGTTATGCGATTGTTGGTTTTGTGGGGGGTTCTCTCGTTTTACAGCTCCTTGTATATTACAATGTCAACTGGATGTATCCGTTTCACTGTAGCATCTATTACAGCCTTTTTTGTGGTCATCACACATTTGTCAGCCTATGCTAAATTAATGACTCTCACCTGTAACTGACCAGTATAAAATTAATATGCTGTGGTGTGTTTTAGCACCCCCAAAAAAAAAACAAACAGAAGACTAGTGTTAAGAGTTGAAGCGTAAGGCTTCCAGACAGTTCTCTCTTTTCAGGCTGAATAAAGTTAATACACTTTACTGACTTCACTTCTACGTGATTTTTGTTTTCTGTTATATACATCCAGGCTCCAGAGTGCACTGCAGTTTTTGGCCTTTTCTACCACTGTACTCTGTCAGCTGCAGGGGAGTCTGGCATTTGTAGTAAAAGAAGATCTCACCCTAGATCTAAGCAAAATTAGTCTGATATAATCTGCAATACAGAATCTACACTACACTACTGTAAACCTTAAGTAAACCAAAATGTTTTGCACACAAAGTGCACAACGGGACTAGTCCTCCAGTTGAGTGTGGGGCCCTTTGTGTCGACTGATCCCCCTGTGATACTCTTCTGCTGGCTGCCCCTCAGACTCCTGGAGCCTCCCTTCAGCATTGCCCATCCTCACTGTCAGGAAAATCCTCCCCAGGGAGCTGCACATTCATGCATCTTAGAGCAGATGCACACTCAATAGGAAGGCATGCACGCCCTGTCACATACCTAGGTCTCCCAGACAGCAACTGGCAGCACTGGTTCACCTCTTGGGTGATATAGGGACTGTATGGCCACCAAACCACACTGAAGTTCTGGGACCCACACTGCTGTATTGCTCATGCCAGTAAAACCACGGAAGCAACCAGAGAACACACCTAAACAATTTTTATGACACAGGAACGTTTCATTTTTTTGGTCAAGGTCTGCTGTAGAGTGCTGAAGTGGCAACAAACTCCTCACTGTAAGGTGAGAGGCATAGGGTACATCTGTGTATGTTCTCCCAGTAGTGGGCTACTCTGGGACAGGCGTGCCAAGTTAATAGGGTTGAGGAGTTTGCGCTAAACTACACAGGACATCACATCAGAGAGAGTCCAGGAAACTGAGGTCACACAGAAAAGATCTCAGTACAGCCTGCTACACTGTTGAAATATTTATAGGCAAAGACAAAGGAGACCCGTTCTTCACCTTAGCAGTGTCTCCTCAAGCAATAACGCCACTTTAGGTCGACAAGGACTGACAGCATCATGGGGTCCTATTTCAGGTGACTAACTCCCTAAACAAAGGCAAGCTACAAAAAAAAAAAAAATACAAGAGAGAAACAGAAGAGGGGAGCAGTATCAGAGCTGCCCATATTAACTACTGAACTGACAGATGCAAGGTGAATGGCCACCAGTTGGATGCAGCCAACGTTCCACCCTTTTTAAAAGATAAATGTGTCTAGGTTACAGTGATAACACTGACCAGTCATCAAGCTGGGCCATATGGCATTCTGAACAGGTTCCTCCACCCTGACCTGCCCCCCTCCATAACCCACGACCTAATAACCCACATTCCAGCACTAAACAGCCAACCAGATTCCAGTCCTAATAAAAACTAATGCCAACGCGAATGTATAAACTGTCAAGTTCCAACCACACAGATCCCATCCAAACACAGCTTCATACAATTGTTCTTGCACTAGCGTCATACCGGTGTTTATTACTGTATTATTCTGTAATGACTGCTGCAGTTTTTCCTGGTGCAAGCCAGAAATTGCTGGGGATAGCATCTGTATGAAAGATGTGCAGCACAAATGGCGCCAAATATTCGCCACCCTCTCTACTTGCCTTTTATTAACTTATTCTATGAATTGTAGATTTCTGTTCTGTATCTCCCCCCATGTAGGTTTTCAGATATGTTTCTATCACAAGATACTGTTTAAAATAAAATTGCATTTTATTTAATTTTTTAACTGAGATACTATTTTAATAAGACAACTTTCTTTTCCTGAGCAGCACTTTCAGCACCTTGTGCCTCACAAGGTACCTGGGTGTGTGGTTCAAGGAAAAATACACCCAGTTTGTGTCTTATTGCTAACATATTATTTGACTATCTTCACAAAAAAAAGGAGTAGATCGATTTCCCAATTACTACAGTCGTGGTTTGTATGTTCACTTAAGGAATTAGATAGTATTTGCTGAATAGATGCAGTTCACTGTAGAAGGTATTCAAAGCATCTCTAGAGATCACAATAGCAATAGACGAACTGGCACTATAGCCTAGAGGTTAAAGCAACATGCTGTGACTGAGACTGGTACAACCACCAGATCTGGGTTTAATTTCCACTTTAATATAGTGTGACCTTGAGCAAGTCACTTAAAGGGGAACGGTCAGCACAAAGGGCGCAAGGAATGTTTACAGGGGCAACTTTGGGAGTAGAGAGAGATTAAAGGGAAACAGTCACAACCAAGGGCCCCCACACTCAAGTGTGGGGCTGGCCCCAACATGCACGTGGTGTGTGCCAAAACAGTTTACAGTAGTATGGCAGATGGTAGACTAATTTTGCTTAGTACTAGGCCAACATCCTCTGTTACTAAAAATCCCACAATCCCCTGCAGCTCACATCAAAGCAGTAGGCAGCAGTGTGAGATTCAATGGCCTGCAGTGCATGTTAGAGCTTTTATAATCTCAGATCAGATGTGTTACAGGACTGCTTTTCTCCAAGGGCTAAGCACAGTTCTCTGTGACTGTACTTGGCCAAGGGAGGACAGCGGGACCAGCAAACAAAAGATTAGAGCTTGCGTAATTTAACATGCACTGCAAGCTAGTGAATCTCCCACAAAGTGCACACTGGGGCCAACCCCACACTGGAGAGTGGGGGCCCTTAATGCTGACTGCTTCCCTTTAACCGCCATGTGCTCCTGAGCTGCCCCTGTAAACAGGCATCGTGCCCAGTGGGCCATACCCTGTTACCAAAGGATGAAAATGTAAAAATAAAATATACAAAACAAACAACATTGTCCATTGACTGAGCTGGATCACAGAAAACTAACTCTGGCTACGGTAGCTAGCTTTCACTTTAGAGTGAGCTCGGAAGTTAAAGGTGTCAAATGTTGACTTCCCTTTTAGAAGTCCCCTGTCTTAGCTGGGTTTTTTAATCAGTGTCAGAAAAAAATAGAAAAAAAAACACTAACACTGTTTTGCAGATACGTGCAAGATTAAAAACTGTCTTTGTCCACCTCAAACGCAAACAGTGATTTTTATCATTTTTTTATTATTTCCAATATAATACAGTCATGTAGTGCAGTACATCTTTTTCTATTACAGTTAGTACATTTGTTTGTCCGTATACATTGGTAAACATTTTTTCCAACACTGATTTTTTTTTTTTTTTTTTTTTTTTTTACACCCCCTTTGTCACCACGTCCGAAGCATCTCTTGGGGTCTCCCAATGCGGGCTGTGCCACAGGGACTGGAGGGGCTTGCTCCCAATTAGAGCCCCACTCCAGTAATTCCAGGCATCTCTTGACTCCCTGGTTGGGGTGGAGGAGTCCGCTCTTCCCCTCCAAATCCTCAGAGGAATGTGCACCTGGAGCTGCATCCCCCAGATACCACGGTTGCCAGTGCAGGAGCCTGTCGCCTGGCCTGGACGTGGGGTATTTCCTGTTTTTTCTGGTCCCCTGCGGATATCTGCACTCGGGGAGGGCCAATGAGATGAAGGCACACCGAGACGTGCCTTCACTCAGGTCCTTGGCAGACGCCCACCCCTTCCTCCCTTGCACTTTACGTCCTTCGCTGCACCTCCACTTGTGGTCATCCAGGTGGCGGTATAGCAGTGAGGACTGCAGCCCACCCCTCCCGGAGAAGGAGAGCAGCCCGTCGGGTGCTTAATCCTTCTCTCCCCCCCCCGGCCCTCTAGTGACCCGAGCTCGTTACTGAACCTTGGTCACCAGTGTTCCATGCGGTAGCACTACTGCTGCACCAGCAGGACGGCCAACAATCAGTGATTTTGATGTCCCAGGCATTTTTAAAGCTGCTCTTTAAAGAGCCCCTGACACCGTTAGAAAAAATGCGAGATTTAGACAGCTCAGTTTGTATTTCATGTATTTTCTATAATTATTTACCTTTTTTCTTTATTACTGAGAACAGCTGTACGAAAGAGGCGTACTGTCCCTTAGACCTTATCTGCTCTTTCTGCTATCCTACATATGACATTATCCAGATTGCACCTGGAAACGAGCATATATTCACGGTGCTTTTCCTGGTTACCAACTTTTAAATAAATTAATACATAAAATAAACAATCCCCCATTGATGGCATCATAATTATCCCCACAGCAAGAGATTGGGGTGTCAAACAGAACTGTGATGTCAGATGTAGGCAAGCAGCCAGAAGAGATAGGGCAGTAATCCTGTTTAAATGCAAATATCCTTACTAATAAAAAAGAATGAGAAATACAAAACAATATTAAAATATAAGCTGACTTGTGCTAAACATTTCACTTTCTCAAAGTTGTCACAACGGTGTCAGGAGCTCTTTAAGGGCTAACAGGATGGCATGGGGGGTGTTGCACAAGAAGCCATAAGGCGAGCTGTGGGATCTCAACATGTACTCCCTGGAGGAGAGGAGAATGAAAGGAACGAGTGAGACTCAGGGGTGCCTCACAGGGGTGAACAAGGTGCAGCTGGGGGAGGAGGAGAGAGAGAGACTTTCAAAGGAGGAAAAGCACCAGAACAAAGGGAAGGGGACATGCAGTGAAGCTTGGGGGGGGGGGTTAAGATGCCTGTGAGGAAATACTTCACAGAAGGGACTGTGGATGCCTGGAACAGCCAGCTATAACAGGTAGTGGCTGCGAAAACAGCAGGCAGCTTCAAGCAAGTGTGGGACAGGCACACAGATATACTAAGCAGAAGAAAGGGAGAAGGGAGGTGGGAGGGATGACTGACCAAATAAGGTCAGAGGTGTCTGAACAGGAAGGGGAAAACAAGACAGATTGGATGGGCCTACTGGTCCTTTTCTAGCGGCAAATTCTATGTTTCTATGTGACCACTGTGACATAACCAACTTTGCAAGCTAATATCTTGTCATGCTGGGTCAAAATAACACTTAATCTTGGCTAATGGCTTATTGTTGACCCTCGTTGTATAAATAAAATGTATAACACATTAGTGGAGGCAAGATGACAAAATAAAACTGATGGATACAACTATCAAAGGGGGAGGGAAGAGAGTCTAGACAGGCATTAAAGGAAAACAAAGCAAAAATTATATTTAAAAAAAATTAATTTGGGTTTTGTTTTTCTAACATTCTGTTCCCTGTGTCTGTGGCAATTTTATTTATTTATTTACACTTTCCCCTGCCAGTTTTATGGCCCCTGGAGGTAGCCATGTAGGCTTCCTTTATTGCTTTGAGCTGTTGGAATTTTCCCAGAATGCCTCTGGGAATTATACGAATTAAACCTAAAATCTTCAAAGTTGTACGGGCTTTATCACCCAGTGACTGCACTTTACAAAGAAAATAGCCACACTTCCAGAACAGTAGTAACCACTCAGAGAAATCTGACTCCGACTGGGGAGGGACAGCAAACACTTTTTTCAAAGCAATAAACTTTCACAAGTGATTGCAGTTAGAAAGTGTCTAGATTTTAACTAGGATCTTGGGCTCTTAGTTCTAATTCACATCATTCTCAGAGGCATTCTGGGAAAATTCCAACACATCAAAGGCAATAAAAGCCTGCACGGCTACCTCCTGGGGCCATAAAACCGTCAGGGAGGAAAAAAAAAAAATCTGCCACACAAGGAACACGACATCAGAAAACAGAGGAAAATAAATAAGTACACGTGCTTATATTACTCCTCAGTGTAGTTTTCCTTTAGGTCTTTACTTGTTGCACAAATTCATATTATTGCTCCAAAGAAACCAAGTATACGACACCCAGTTCACAAAATAATGTGTTATCTTGAGTCTGTTGGCAACATCAGAATTCATAATGAACCAATCAGAGCAGCTTTCAAGATGCTGCCATTACAAAAGCCAAGTGCAGCACGGAAGCCAGCAACTGAAATAAGAGAAACAGTAAAATATTTGCGCGCACGCACACACACACACACACACACACACACACACACACACACACACACACACAGTGGTTTTAAAAGCTAAAACAAGTAAACTGATGCTGTATAAAGTTAAATACGCAATGGGCAGATTCAAAATACACTCAAATAGTTACCTGTGCAGGAGCAGGGCTTTCACAACTCTCCCTTGGCACTACCAGTCTGCAGTTATGGTCCTACCGCCTAGCATGTTTTCAGCCAGGCCACTGAATATCTCCTATATAGAGAATAGTGTAGGACGAGGGTAGTGTATAACAATTTTTTTTTTTTTTTTTAAATACACACTCACTTGTAGAGAACATAGTGACACCTGCCCTGGACCAGTGCAGTTACCAGATACCAGTCTTGTGCTGACTAGGGTGGAGCACTGTGTGCTCTTCTGGAAATGGCAGTCACTTCTCTAGCAGCAGCAAGTACTAGGTCACTAGAATTAAACTGATGAGCTTAATTTCTTGGGCAGAATACAAGGCATAAATTGGTTATGAAAACTTGATTGACAATATCTGCTAATAAAAAAAAGTTTGATTAGCAATCACCAGCTCTCAGGGCTCTTGGTAGGATTTTGTTTGGGGGTTCGCAGCTAAAAAGTGCGAGTCCCCACTGAAAAAGTATGTGAGCTATGCCCCCACATTTTATGATGCGAGAATTTGGAGAGTGCAGGTGTGAGCTCCATTGGTTTCCATGAGGCCGTTTTTTAACTATGATTTTTAATGTTTTAGAGGGCCTATTAAAACAAATTAAGATCACAGCTCAACTAACAAGACCCTTGTTAGTTGAGCAGTGACCTTAATTTGTTTGAATTGGCCCTATAAAGCATTAAACAAATTGTAGTTAAAAAACAACCTCATAGAAACCAGTGGAGCGTGCTCCGCCTCTCCAGATTATTACTACCAGACGCGGCGAGGCCAGGGCGTGACTCAATACTGGGAAGTTGGGACCGCAGGGTGAGAGTCTTGGGGACATTCGGGATCTGAGCATCCTGAAGCACAAAAATGTGCATAAAAGATGTGGGCACCCGCGCACCAAGAGCCCAGAGTTTCACAAAGTGGTTATTTTTAGCTATAGGATACAGTCCAGCAGAATACAACTGTGGAGAAAAATGTCAAACTGCAAAATAAATCACTTCAACTCCACACTGTTTACCACAGTTGGAGGAAAAAGGTACTGCAGTTCGGAAATTGTTACTACAATGCAGCAAATCAGTTGATTAGTAACTTCAGCTAATCAAGGTTAAACCTGATTAGCGAATTGCATTTTTTGGGTAGCAAATTGCTAAGCAAACCCACTTATTTTATGCCTTGAAGTATGCTAGTATTTGCCCTTGTTATGTCAAATCTCCTTCTGTCCGTGACTGCAGACTGTGGGATGCAGACTGCAGACTCATTGTGGGATGCTTTGATAAACCCCTCGGGCTTTGCCTCGGAGTTTATGTAGCATCCCACAACTCGGGTGTGCATTAAATTCTCATATCAAACCCTTCCCCATCCATTATTCTCTATATATTCTGATAGCACAGTAGTGCTACCATAGTTAGGGTTGAGTAGCACTTTTATGGTTAAAAGGGTCAAACTTTTCACCTTAATAACTTTGCCACTGTTCAACGGAGTTGCCTGAAATTTGGAATGCATGATATACGGCTGCGGAGTTATTAGGTGTGATCTGCGCGCATTTACGGTTTCTGGTGAATTCTTTGCTCGCACCTACAGATCGCACAGTTTGAGCGACCTGTACTAAAACTTCAGGGAACATGAGGCCGGGGTCCCCGATGTGCCTTTCGAAGATTTCGTGAAAAAAAATATTACAGTTCAAAAGTTATTAAAAAAAAAGTTCCAATTATAAGTCAATGGGAAAAGTTAAAAAGTTAGCGTCACAAATACACTTTTTAATGTCACAAATGGCCCTAGTAGTGTCGCAAATCCACCATTTGTTTTCAGTTGGTCATCACAAAAATGCTTGGCATTTAAAATTTGGACCATCTAGGGACACATTCTTTTTGTGTTTACCTAGTCGAGCCCTGAGGATGCTAGGCATGTCTTTTTGGGGTTAAACACCCTTGAAATGTTTTTCAAAATTTCTTGAAAAAGTAGTGTCGCACTCACGACACTTTCGCAAATCATGACTCTACTTTTTCAGACTATGGCCAAAATGACAGCAGTTCTTTGCCACCCTGCTGCAAAAGAACGGTTTGGTCTTTTGAGCTGAAATTTGGAGGGAACGCAGCCAACATCTCACAGACGAGCCTTTTGGTGGTTTGGCAAAAAAAAATATTGCATGGCTACAAAGTTACAGTACTCCGAAGTTGGCGTTTCCCCCCCACAGACTAACATGGTGGTGTACGCCGAGCCTTTCAGGGCTCGTATCTCGAAAACGATGCGAGATAGATTTTTTGTTGCGAGTTGCATAGCCCTTTGGGCTATGTAACAGCAAAAACCTAGCCAGGAAAAATCAGGATTTCTGTGAAATTGTAAATTTTTTTCTATGTCGTGCGGTTGCTGAGATATTAGCAATTAAGTACTTCCAATGCTCGTTTTAAGCCTCGATGCCCATTACAATGCATACACTCTTTGTACACTGTTTCTCTATGCACATGTTAGGCAAACAACAGTATGCGCTACAGTTACAGTTTCCACATGCGTTTATGTCCATGTTTGCATTACCGCTCCTGTGTATGCCACCGTGTATGTTACCCTTTGCGGTGTCATTTGCGCTTCCATTTTTCGTTACTGTTACCATTTGCGTTTCCGTCACATGCGCATTGCCATTTGCGTTTCCAGCAGTCCTTTCGTTTGCGTTTCCGTTTCTTTCGTTTTGCGTCTTTCTTGCTGTTACCATTTGCGTTTGCAACTGCGTTATTGTGCCCATGCATTTCCTTTTGCGTTTGTTTCCTTTGCTGTTATTGTTGCTGTCACCGTTACCATTTGCGTTTACAATTGTGGTACTGTGCCCAAGTGCATTTCGGTTTGCAATTCAAAACGCGCTTATGTTTCCTTTGGTGTTATTCTTCATGTTAACTTTACCATTTGCATTTACAATTGCGGTACCGTGCCTGTGTGCATCTGCATTCGCATTTCCGTTTCTGTTCCCTTTCACATTCTTTTTGCTGTGACACTTAACATTTCCATTTAAAATACCACTGCCATCACTGTTCGCGTTACCAGTTGAGTTTTCGTACGCGCTTCAGTGTCCGTTTGCGTCACTTTGCACTTGCATTTCTATTAACGTTTCCTTTACCATTTATGTTTGCGTTACCATGTGTGCCACGGTTGGCACTTGTGTGCGTTGCTGTTTCTGTTACTATGTCACAAGACATCACGTGGCGGGAGCACAAGGCCCTCCCCGCCGTCACATTACATTCACTAGTTCCCATCGTCATTCTCAAAAAGAAGGGAAATTGGAGGCAAACAACTCCGTTTAATGCATCAGTTAGGGTTGTTCCGCAGCGATAAAAGCAAGGAAATTCGGTGTTAGGGTTGAAAGCCCCCCCTTGGACCCCTCCAGTCCACCCACTCAACTGGCACCCGGGTGAGTGTTGGGGTCATCGGTCCTAACTCTCACCTCATTCTCCTATTCCTCAGCTTCTTTAAACTGATGGGAAGAGAGAGTTAGGGTCAGACAACCCCAACACGTACCCTGATGCCGGTTTGGGGGGGTGGGCTGGAGGGGTCCAAGGTGGGCTTTCAACCCTAACACTGAATTTCCTCACTTTTGACGCTGTGGAACAACCCTAACTGATGCATTAAACAGTTTTTTTGATAGAGATAAATATGTAGTGTAGTGTGGTGTAGGTGTGTATGATGTATGTATATGTATGTATGTATGTATGTATGTATATATGTATATATATATATATATATATATATATATATATATATATATATATATACACACACACACACACACACACACACACACACACACACACACATACACACACACACACACATATACACACACACACATATACACACACACACACATATACACACACACACACATATACACACACACACACATATACACACACACACATACACACACACATACACACACACACACACACACACACACACACACACACACATATATATACATACACACACACACACAACCGGTCAAAAGTTTTAGAACACCCCCAATTTTCCAGTTTTTAATTGAAATTTAAGCAATTCAAGTCCAGTAAATAACTGGAAATGGTACAAAGGTAAGCGGTAAACTGCTACAGGTTAAAAAAAAAAAAAAAAAGTTTAGGTTAGCAAAAACTGCTGTAGAGAAATTGCAAAGAAAGCCAAGGTGTCAGTGAGTACAGTTTCCTACACCATCAAAAGGCACTTGGAAACTGGAGGAAACTCTGACAGGAAGAGGTCTGGCAGACCCAAAGCCACAAAAGAATCAGAAGACAAGTTTCTGAGAGTCAACAGCTTGCGTGATAGGTGGCTCACAGGACAACAGCACAGAGTGACTGGCACCCTGAACCAAAAGGGCTACCACAGCATTTTGCAGCGCCATGCAATACCCTCTGGTCTCGCCCTAGTTGGTCAGGGTTCATCCTACAACAAGATAATGACCCAAAACATACCTCCAGGCTATGTCAGAACTACACCGAGGAAAACAAAACGGTAGGCTTCAAATCATGGAATGCTAGCACAGTCTCCAGACAAACCCCATCGAGCTGGTTTTGGATGAACTGGACAGAAGGGTGAAAGCAAAGCAACCTACAAGTGCAACACATTTGTGGAACTTCTGCAACAGTGTTGGGAAGAACTTCCCGAACAATATTTGATGTCCATTGTAGGAAGAATGCCACGAGTGTGTTCGGCGGCTACATTATATCTGCAAAAGGTGGCTACTTTGATGAGTCAAAAATTTAGATTAAATTTTGTTAAACAAAATGATTCTGTGATTTATTTTTTATCTCCAATTGTTTATTTGTTCTATGCTTTAATTTCAGAGTACATTGAGACATTAACCTGCGTAAATTTCAATAAAAATTGGAAAAATGGGGGTGTTCTAAAATTTTTGACCAGTAGTGTATATACACACATACACACACTAACTAATGGTATATATCACATTAACAGCAAATAAACATAAAAATACAGTATTGTCACGATTAATGTATGTATATAAGGATCGTCGGGCCCAACTCTCACCCCATTCTCCTATACTGTTGAGGTCAGCTTGTTTACACGTGGAATGGGGTGAGGGTTGGGCCCTGACGATCCCATGGCATGCTCCAATGCCTGTTGGTGCCTGTAGGGTGGAGGTGGTAACCCTAATATCAAAATTTCCAAACTTGTCACTGTGACATCAACCCAAACTGATGCATTAATGGATTTTTTTTTTTTTTTTTTTTTAACATACATATATATTTATATATACACACACATAAATAACGCCAGCATAATAGTGGCTCTCAGGAAAATAACTTCTTGGAACACTAAATTGCTTGTATCTCAGAAACTGTACAATGTGGGGGGGGAATCAAAACCTCATTATTTACGACTTTCCATGCTAGTTTACATTAGCCTCCCGGAGTACTTTTAATGAAAAGTCTGCATCTCTTAACAGTTTAAGATACAGGACCGGAAAGGTGCGGCGGATGTTATCCTACAGTAAAAACTGTCAACTTCGGAGTGCCATAACTTTGCAGCCCTGTTATATTTTGGCACCAAACCACAAAAAGGCACATCTGTGTAATGTTGGCTTTCTTCCCAAAAGACCAAAGTGTTTTGCAGCAGGGCGGCAAAGATTTCCTATTGTTTTGGGCATAGTGTCACAAATATCTTTCGCAAATCACGACACTTTCGCAAAAAAAATAAATAATAAAATCACGCAAGTGTTGCATCTCTGTGCTACCTTACTACTTTTACAGAAATGAAAAACATTTCTGGGGTGTTTTACCCCCAAAAAAAGACATGGCTAGCATCCTCAGGGCTTGACTAGGTGGAAAACAACAAGAATTGTGTCCCTAGAGAATCCCAAATTTAAATGGCAAGCATTTCTGTGACCATCAACCGAAAAAAAATGGCTGAATCACAAAGTAAAAGGGTAATTTGCAGCAGCAAAAACTGCATTTGCAACACTTTCGCATAGTTAACTTTTTTCCCTATAGACTATAATGGTATTCAGTGTTTTTTGAATAACTTAACAGTTTAATATTTTTTCACAAAATTTTCTAAAGGCACACTGGGGACCCCGGCTGCATGTTCCCTGATGTTTTTGGACCGATCATGCAAACCATGCATGCAGTAGGCATGAGCAAAGAAACCCCCAAAACACCCAAATGTATGCAGTTTTTGGTGCTCTGTAGCTCTGCAACCATACATCCAACCGTAACGAAACTTGCCAGGTCCACAGATCTATGGTACTAGACCGTGCATTCCAACTTTTAGGCAAATTCGTCATACGGTGGCAAAGTTATTAAGGTGCACAATTTCAGCTTTAACCTTAAATGGGGTACTCAACCCTAACTATACTGTGTGTGTGTGTGTATATCTCACATACACACACATATATATAGATACATATATATTATATATAGATACATACATACATACACACACACACAAATATATATATATATATATATATATATATATATATATATATATACACACATACACATACACATATATACACACACACATACACACACACAGATAATCTGGTCACACAGTGGTACAGTCTCCCTTCCTGATTTTCTCTATTATTGCATATTTGTCACACTGGATGTTTTCAGGTCTTTAGACAAATGTAATATTAGATAAAGGGAACCTGAGTGAACAAATAACACTTTTTTTTTTTTTTTTTTACTTATTTCATTTATTTAATGAAAACAGTTAACCAACACCAACTGGCACTGTGTGAAAAAAGTAATTGCCCCCTTACACTTAATAACTGGTTACGCCACCTTTAGCTGCAATGACTGCAACCAAACGCTTCCTATAATTCAATATCAGTCTTTCACATCGCTGTGGAGGAATTTTAGCCCACTCTTCCTCACAGAACTGCTTTAATTCAGTAACACTGGTAGGTTTTCGAGCATGAACTGCTCGTTTCAGGTCCTGCCACAGCACCTCTATTGGGTTTAGGTCTGGACTTTGACTAGGCCACTCCAAAACGTTAATTTACTTCTTTTCAGCCATTCTGATGTGGACTTGCTTTTGTGTTTTGATCATTGTCTTGCTGCATGACCCAACTACGCTTCAGTTTACGGACGGATGACCGGACATTCTCCTTAATAATGTTCTGGTACAGAGCAGAATTCATAGTTCCTTCAATTATGGCAAGTCGTCCAGGTCCTGAGGCAGCAAAGGCATCCCCACACCATCACACTACCACCACCATGTTTGACTGTTGGTATGATGTTCTTACTGTGGAATGCTGTGTTTGCTTTACGCCAGACATAATGGGATCCATGTCGTCCAAAAAGTTCCACTTTGGACTCGTCTGTCCATAGAACATTTTCCCAAAAGGCTTGGGGATCATCCAGGTGCTTCTTGGCAAAATGAGAGACGAGCATTTATGTTCTTCTTGGTTAGCAGCGGTTTCCGCCTTGCTTCTCTCCCATGAAGCCCATTTTTGCCCAGTCTCTTTCTGATTGTGGAGTCATGAACACTGACCTTAGCTGAGGCAAGAGAAGCCTGCAGTTCTTTGGATGTTGTTTTAGGATCCTTTGAGACATCCTGGATGATTTTACGCTGCGCCCTTGGAGTAATTTTGGCAGGCTGCCCACCCCTGGGAAGAATCACTACTGTTCCAAGTGTTCTCCATTTGGAGATTATGGCTCTCACTGTGGCTCGATGGAGTCCCAGAGCCTTAGAAATAGCTCTGTAACCCTTTTCAGACTGCTAGATGGCAACAACTTTTTTTCTGATCTTTTCAGGAACTTCCTTTGATCGTGGCATAATGTGCTTGTTGAATCTTTGTGCTGGCAACGGGATTCTGATGGTAAAGGTCAAAATAAGTGAGGTTTATATTGAGCAGGGCTGGCTGTAATCAAGCCTGGCTGTGTTCAATCAGTTGACTCTAATTATCCCTTTAATTGGGTTGATTTAACTAGTGGGCAATTACTGTATCACACAGTGCCAGTTGGTGTTGGTTAACTTTTTTCATTAAATAAATGAAATAAGTTAAAAAAAAAAAAAAAAAAAAAAAAAAAAAAAAAAACACACAAGTGTTATTTGTTCACTCAGGTTCCCTTTATCTAATATTACATTGTGTCTAAAGACCTGAAAACATCCAGTGTGACAAATATGCATTAATAGAGAAAATCAGGAAGAAGGCAAATACTTTTTCATGCCACTGTATATGCATACATAAAATCCCTGCACAGTGTAACCCCAGGGCTGTGTACCACCTTCCCATTTGGGGGTGGGGGGTGGGGAAGCGTACTCCCCCAGTATCCTGGGACTGTGCACTCTCCCTTTATTACTAACATACTAACACACTAAAATGCCAGTAGAATAGGCCTAACGGTCTTTCGTGTCTGATCGTTTGGTCAGCCCCCACCCTGGGAGCTGACCTTGCTGCCCCCCTTACCTTCTCTGGCTTCTCCCTTCCCAGTTCCGGATATTCTCGCTGCATTGGATTTTGCTTCCAGAACCCTTTCCCTGTACCTGTCCCACCCCCTCTTGAACCTCTCCACCATCTCTGCCTCCACCAGCCCCCTAGGCAACGCATTCCATGGCTTATTCCAGTGCAGTGTATGCTCCCTACTTTATCCCATGTCTGTCTGTACAGCTATCATGGTGCTATATTCATTCTCCCATTACAGGTGCTCTGAATGGGGCTCTTATCCCAGTGTTATTTATTGCTGCCCCATGTTACCAAGGTGTTGTGTGCCCCCCTCTTTACCGCAGAACAGTCCCTCCATTACCGTGGACTTGTGTACAGTTGCTATCCTGGTGCGGTGCACG
The DNA here is from genome assembly GCA_016271365.2 of Neoceratodus forsteri. Lineage (NCBI taxonomy): Eukaryota > Metazoa > Chordata > Ceratodontiformes > Ceratodontidae > Neoceratodus > Neoceratodus forsteri. The sequence continues at coordinate 105,560,788 of JADMNL010000031.1, read as the reverse complement.
CTACCCCCCCCTTATAACAGTGTCGCATTCACCCATCCTACTGAAACGTATCCCCCCTCCTCTCATCCCAGGGCTGCATATCCTCTCCCCAGCTTCCATAGCTGTGCCCCCACATTACCCAAGGTTGAGTAACCTCCTGTTCCAGGATATACCAGGGCTGCATTCCTTTCCCCATTATGCTGGGTCTGTGCAATCCCCCTGCTATTCTAAGGTGGTGTACCCCCTCCCTTATCCCAGGTATGTGTATGCCCTCTGCAAGTAGTACTGGGGCTGTGTACCACTTCTGTTATCCTTGGGCTGTATATTCCTGTCCCCCTCAGTTATCCTAAGGCTGTGCCCCTCCCATTATTCCAGGGCTGTTAACCCTCCCCGTTGTACTAGGGCTGCATACCACCCCCGCCCCATTATTCTGGTGAAGTGCATTCCTCCCCCCCCATTCCAAGGCGGTTTACCCATCCCTAGTTATCCCGGGACTGTTCTCCCAGGACTGGATAGCCTCCAGTGGTTGAGACTGAACCCCGATAAGACAGCTGTACAGGTGGTGGAGTCAAACAGAGGGCATGACAGGTTGGCCTCTGGTGCAGATACTGGGCTTTTTCCTGGCTCTGTACCATTGAAGGCCTCCTCTAGGGTGCAAGATCTTGGCGTAATTCTGGACAGTGGATTGAGACTTAAGTTTCAGGTGTCTTCCACAGTCCGTACCAGATTCTATCATCTGAGGAATATCGCCAGGATAAAGCCTCTAGTTCCGCCGCAGGACCTCCCCACCTTGGTACATGCCTTTGTGACGTCCAGGCTGGACTACTGTAATGCGCTCTATCTCAGGGTCTCTGGGGGTACCCTGCGCCACCTGCAGCTGGTGCAGAACGCGGCGGCTAGGCTGTTGACTGGACAGTAAATACTGACATATCACTCCGGTCCTGAGTCAACTGCACTGGCTGCCAGTTAGGTGGAGGGTCCTCTTTAACGTGGGTTTACTCACCTTTAAGGCCCTACATGGCCTGGGCCCTGGTTATCTGAAGGACATTCTTATTCCTGCTATCCTGACCCACCCCCTCTGTTCCTCCTTTAGGGGCCTCCTCGCGATTCCCAGGATGAGGCTAAAAACAGCCGGCGACAGAGCATTTAGTGTCGCCGCTCCCGTCCTGTGGAATTCATTTACTCCAGCTGTAAGGGAGGCCCCTTTTGTGCAGGTTTTTAAGGCCCGCCTCAAGACCTTCTTATTTAATCAAGCCTTCCGGGATTGATTATTATAGTCCTTTCTGTACTAGAATCTTTGCCAGGCTAGTACTGGCCTTTTACCCAAGTCATCGTATTTATATATTGTGCTATATCTGTGATATTGTTATGATTTTATTTAGAACGTATAATATATATTTTCTTTTAAGTGTTCAGCGCCCAGAGCCTCCAGGATGGGCGTCTTAAAAAAAATTTGCCTTGCCTGCTAAGGGGACACAGGGAGAGAGGGTGGTGGAGCCGAAATGGGTGGAGAGGATTTTTTTTTTTTTTTTTTTTTAAACACCTTAGTTGCAAGTTAGATGGTGGCCGGAAGAGAAGGCGAGTGGTGGGTTCGTTTCCGCTGCTGCCGGGAACTAGTGTGGGACTGGGGTGCTCTGGGGGTGTGGAGTTGCCACTGGACAACTGGAGAATTATGGGGAGGAGGGGCTGCCACTGAACACCAAGAAGAATTTATGGGGGTGTGTGCCACTAGACAACACTGAGGGCTTATGGGAAAATTTTACACACACGCACATACATTGTGGCTTCTTAACTTTGTAGGCAGTTTTAATTCAGCTGCAATTTAAATTTTAATATTGTCAGTTACTGCAGTGGTATTATACACCTTGGTTTCCCCACAGCAATTTCTCCTTTTACCTGGTGCTTTGTTTGGCCCCTTCCCCACCCCTGGTGACTGTCACTACAGGCTGATCCCACTTGTAGTAGTTGCCTTTTTAGTATACCAATTTTTTTTTTTTTATTATTATTGTCATAAGTGCTTTGCCACCATGGCAAGACAATGATCACATTTAATCTGCTAGTTAGCAGCCTTTAAATGCTGGGCTAATTCTGAGTATAAACGGATATGCACCTTTTCATTTAGTGCACTTTAAATAGTACAAGACAATACAAAAAGCAAGACACCAATATAAAAACACTATTAACATACACTTAGACAACATTGGACATTAACCCCCTTCCCCACCCGAGATAACGGAGTTAATTAAATGGGTGCCTTAGGGAATCTCGATACACAATTTATCGAAATATACAGAAAATGACACAATAGACAATAAATGTGCTCGCAGCAGCAATGTACAAAATCTTGCTACATAATTAAATATTTTATAGCCGTTAAGGCAAAAAGGCATCCTGTTTCCTGTCCACTGATTAGTCTCCCTATTTTTGATTATGGTGACAGTCTATAGTGGAGCTCCCAAAGCCTTCCTTGCTAGACTGACACCCCCCCCTCCCCTTTTCACTCAGTCATTTTGTTTTGGATTGTTCCCGTCATATCCATCACTACTCACTCTACTCTGCTCTTTCATTACCCTCTCTTGATGCCAGGTGACTTTCCCATTGCATCTCCTTCATATCTAAATTTTGGTTTGTTCCTTTCCCTCCCTCACCTCCCCTCATAGAAACATAGACTTTGACAGCAGATGAGGACCGCTTGGTCCACCCAGTCTGCCCATTTCCCAACCTATTGGATAAGCTGCAGATTCTAGTTAACCAACAGCCTACTTCCTCCTACCCACCACTATAATTGCCTTATGTCTGTCCCATGCATGTTTGCATTCCCTCACTGTTTTAGACCCACAACCTCCCCAGGAAGGCGGTTCCATGCATCAACCACTCTCTCTGTGAAAACATATTTACTCACATTGCCCCTGAGCCGTCCCTCCCTCACGCCATCTTTAAATTGTGTCCCCTTGTTCTTGCAGATCTCTTTCTGAAAGATGCTACCCTCCTGGACTTTGTCAATTCCCTTCAGGTACTTGAAAGTTTCTGTCATGCCGCGCCCCCCCCCCTTCGTCAAGAGTATACATATTAAGCTCCCTCAGTCTCTCTCCATATTGTTTGTGATGCAGACCCTGCACCTTTTCAGTTGCCCTCCTCTGGACTGCCTCTATACTATCTATGTCCTTGCAGAGATGGTCTCCAAAACTGTATGCAGTACTCCAGATGAGGTCTCACCAACTGTCTGTACAGAGGGATAACCACTTCCCTTTTTCTACTTGTGATACCTCTACCTATGCATCCCAGTATCCCCCCGGCTCTCCTTACTGACCTCTCACATTGCTTGCCCACCTTTAGGTCATCTGATATGACTACCCCAGGTCCCTTTCCATTAATATTTAATAAGTCCTTGGAAAATGGGATTGTACCATTGGACTAGAAACAGTCTATGGTTACTTCTATATTAAAGAAAGGTTCTAGTAATAAATTGGAAAATTTTAGACCGATCAGTTTAACATCTATACCTTGCAAGATCATGGAAACATTAATAACCTATTAGAACAAGAAAAAAATTGCACTTAATATCATGGATAACTTGCAGCATGGGTTTCAAAAAGGTAGGTCATGTACAACAAATCTGTTACCTTTTTAAGACAATTTAAGTGACAGTATTGATAGGAAATGTGCATCTGATGTTATACTTCAAGATTTTTCAAAAGCTTTCGACGGGGTCCTTCATAAAAAATTTGGTAAACAAGTTATACAACTTAGGGTTTAGTAGCCCTTTAATAAGATGGGTTGATAATTAGCTACTTTAACAATTTCAAGCGGTTAAAATCAGCAATACACTATCTAACACGAAGGAGGTCACCAGTGGTGTTCCACAGGGGTCAGTGTTGGGCCCTGTGCCTTTTAAAATTTATATTAGTGACATTCAACAGAATGTGAATAATAAATTAGTTAAATCTGCTGATGATTTAAAATTGGGAGGTGAGGTAGATACGTTTAACATTTATTCTTAGTAAATGATCTAAATCAATTGACGAAATGGGCAATGGAAAATGGAATGAAGTTTAATGTTGAGAAATGTGCAGTATTACATTTTGGAAACAAAAATCAAAAGTATGGATATATATTGGGAAATGCGCTATTGTAAGTGGTCACATCTGAAAGAGACTTAGGGGTTACTGTTAATTCCTTTACCTTCTCAGAACATTGTTGCATGGTATCATTTAAGGCTAGAGGTCTCATTAAAAGAATAAAAAAAATGTTTGTAAGTCTGAGCAGTGTATTGTTCCCTTGTATAGGGCATACATTAGGCTACTATTAGACTTTGGATCACCTTTCTGGTCTCCCTATCATATGAAAGGTATCAAAATGATAGGCGTTCAGCGTTCCGTGACCAAACTAATCCTTCATCTAAAAAGATTACCATACGACATCAGATTAAAAAATACTGCATTATATTCCCTGGAACAAAGGAGACAAAGGGGAGATTTGTTACGTTTATATAAAATACTGAAATCACCTGAACTAATAACTCAGTGTGGACTGGAAATTTGTAATCGTAATCTTCGATCATGAAAATAATTGGTCATACGTAGGGCTTTTACAAGGAAGAGAATTTTTTCACAATTAGATGTACAAAGATTTGGAATAGGCTTTCACGAGAAATAGTTGAAATAGATGGGTTTAACCAATTAAAACACCTTTTAGACATACAGTTCTATACTGAGGGAATTATGGTCTGATGATGCCCACATGCATTCCCTATGCTACCTATGCATAACTTACTTGCTACCCAGCTACTGCTGTCAATTATACCATTTTTTGCTCTGTATTACACTACCAATGTTTGCTGTAACCAGGTGCCATTAATGCGTGTCTGTTTTATACTGATTCTCTTCTCTGTATGTACTATGCTTTCTATTTTAACTGTATTATCTACCATTGTTGACGAGGTACCTTTGTAAATGAGCCGTTGGCTCAAAGGTTGTAAACTGATCACATTAATAAATAATAAATAAAAAATAAAAAAAAAAACATGTGCGGGGAACAATAATACATGAGCATTTATGCTCCCTTTTGTCCTAATTTTCCTAGTATTCCTAGTATTGTCAGCGTTAGTACCTCTCCTGCCATTGTGTACTTTTCTCCTGGGTTTTTGTTTCCCAGGTGCATTACTTTGCACTTCTCTGCATTGAATCCAAGTTGCCATACGTCTGACCATTCCTCCAACCTTGCCAAGTCCCTTCTCATCCTTCACACACACACACACACACACACCCACCCACCGTGTATCAACTCATTACAAATCTTTGAGTTATCTGCAAAGAGGCATACCTTTCCTTCCAGACCCTCTGCAATGCCACCTATAAAGACATTAAAGAGGACCGGACCCAGTACTGAACCCTGAGGTACTCCACTAGTAACACCCCTTTTTTCGGAGTGAGTTCCATTTACTATTACCTTCTGTGTCCTGTTGTGCAGCCAGTTTGCTACCCTGGGACCCACTCCCAGGCTGGCTAACTTGATTATTAATCTTCTGTACGGCGGGACTGTGACAAATGCCTTACTAAAGTCCAGGTAGGCCATATCCACAGCCCCTCCCTGGTCTGTTACTTTGGACACACAGTCAAAGAAGTCAATTAGATTTGCCTGACATTACCTTCCTGCTGTGAATCCATGCTGCCTTGGGTCCTGTGCCCCACTGGTCTCTAGGTACTCCACAATTCTTTCTTTCAGAAGTGATTCCATCATTTCCCCCCAACACTGAGCTGAAACTAACAAGCCTGTAGTTTTCCTGCTTCTGCGTTGCTCCCACTTTTGTGAAAGAGAATCACATCTGCCCTCCTCCAGTCCTCAGGTACCACCCCGTCCTCCCACGATTTAAGGGGGGTCAGTGGTGTCACTAGGTCCCCCCCCTTAGTTCTTTTAGGATTCTGGGGTGAATCCCGTCAGGCCCCATTGCTTTGTCCACCTTGAATTTTAGGAGTTCTTTCAGGACTCTTCTGTAAATAGACTGGTGTCAACACCCCTGCCCAGAGTGCTTCTATTGTTTGGTTTAGGTAACTCCTTTTGTGAATACCTCAGCTTACTCCTACCCTCTATGCAAGAATGCTTCCCATTCCCTCACTGTTCCTTCTAGAAAATCTTCTGTTGGTCAATCTACTGCCTCATACTACTTCCTAAACGTTGGCCCTCTCTTCCCTTGGCTATTTGTTCCAACTCTTCAGTTTCTCTTTAAAGTCTCCTCTTGACTCTTCTACTTGCAACTGTCCGACCCAAAACAACTTCATTAGTTCTGTTCTGGCAATTTGTTTCCTTCGTTACATGTACATATTATATGTTCATTACTACTTTGCATGTGCATGTTATTCTGGTTTGTCTTCAATTTATTCACCTATACTACATGAAAAAAAAAAAAATACCACAGTAACAGTTTCTTCTAGGGGATCCCTCATTATGCTTGCCAATTGCAGCAAGACCAGCCAGTGAAGCTGCCTCAGAGAGCGAGGTTAGAATTTGGATCATCATTTGAACTGCTGCCCTCTAGGTGGTGCTGTGTTCCGCAGCTTAACGTCAGATCTTTTCATAGCTGAAACCAATGAGCCCACCCACTCAGTAAACTCAGCTAACCTATGCTAATAACGACAACAATTAAATAAAAATAAAATAAATAAAAAAAACACACCAAGACTTAAAATGAACTGGGTCCAGAGGACCAAGTATGACTGTCCAGAACAACAATGCTAAAGCAATTAAGTAAAACTAATGTCAAGAGATTACTGTGGAACCTTTTCATGGTTCTGGAAGGGGAAGTCTGGTGGGAGATTCACACATAATGAGGGATCCCCTGGAAGATGCACTATTACTATGGCAAGTAACCATTTCTTCAAGCCCCAGGAATCCCTCATTATGCTGGACAATAGCAGACTAGAGAACAGTAGCTTAGGTGGTTGGGTACAGAACCTATTTTGGGAAAAGGTTCTGCAGAACGGTTGTGCCGAACTTGGCATCCCTTCTGGACTGAACATCCAAACAGTGCTTTGTAAAGGTGTGGATGGTTTTCCATGTTGCTGCTTTACAAAGTTCCAGTAAGGGAACGTCTCCTAAGAACTGCCACTGAGGCAGCAGTAACATGAGTGGAGTGAGCCTTGAGCCACTGAGGTGGCTGCTTGACAGCTTCCATGTAACAGAACTGAATGCATGCCACAATCCAGCGAGCAAGTTCATTTCAGGGCTGGAGTGCCTTTCCCCACTTTGCAGTATGTGAGGCACAGCAGAGGACCTATGGTCCTCTGTAAGCTCCAGGTACTGACCACGATTCCTCTTGACATCCAGACTGTGTAGCTTCTGCTCGTCAGCACTGGACTGCTCTGTAAAGGAAACCGGAAGGGTGGACGGCCGGGTTCAGGTGGAACTTGGACATCACTTTGGGAAGGAATCTTCTGTTAGTCCTAAGGACTAGATCATCCTAGTGGAAGATGATGTAGATTGGGCCTGTGCAGAGGACTTGTATCTCGTGCACCCCTCTGGCCAAAGTAATGGCTGCCAGGAAGACAGTGTTCCAATTGACATTTCAAATCTGTGCTGGCCACTGACTCAAAAGGAGGTTCCACAAGCCTGACTATCCAAATGTTCAGATCGCACAAGAGGGACAGGTTCCCTAATGGGGGCATACAGTCGCAGAAGTCCCTTAAAGAACCTCTTGAAGATGGGGTGAGAGGCCACTCTTCTGCTTACCCGCTGATGTATAGGCAGACATAGCTACCCTTAAGGTAGTACGTCTCAGGCCTAAGGCCTAAGGTTTTCAGGTGAAGGCGGCAGTCCAGGAGTGAAGCCAGGTCAGGCCTAAGGTTTGCAGCAGCACTACCCAGAGGGCAGTTCAAACGACATCCTAAATTCTAACCTCACAATCCAGGGCAGCTTCCCCTGCTGGACTCGCTGGAATTGTCAATCATGAGGAATTCCCAGGGCTTGAATGCTGTATGTGATTTTTCACATTCCTACCCCAGGACACATCTCAATATAAGCTGTTAGCAACTCAGTATGTCTTCTCTGGCAAAATGTTTGAAATAAACAAATTGAGGGGAATTCTCCCCTGCAACACCAGGCACTCGGCACCATAGCCTCATCTCAAGAGCAATAAGGTTTGCAAGGGTTCCTATCTAGCTTGGGAAACAGGTATCCATTATTCAAGGCTGCAATAGTTCTCTCGGTGTGATATGCACCATTGTATGTGGCTCCACACCCCTCACGAAGAGTCAGAGCGACTCGAAGCACTGCGGATCTTTGGGGTGCGTTTTTGTTCTTACGCTCTGATGGAATAAACATTTGTACCACATTGTCTGGAGTGAACTGATCTGTTTTTTGATACAAACAGAAAGGGACACAGTGGGGGTGGGGGGCGTGGCCAGCAGCCGAGCTGAGTGAAGCATAATTTTACAGCTCTGCAACTCCTGCTCTCGCGTGGCAATCTGAAACGAAAATTTGCTAAACTCACCCACAGAGGCTAAAACTGGTTCCAGTACAACTTTTCAATCAGCCACATACAAGATTTTGGAGCACTGGAATGTATGGGTAATCTGAAAACAGTGGCAGGAGATGAAAGCGCTAAGCAGAGGGAGATACGAATGGGCCCAAGCAAAGATGGAGACCCTCCACCAACTACTCCGAACCAGCTGTCCAATGCCACTCTTCTCAATTCCATCCAGGCTAGAGATAACCAAAAAAAAAAAAAATGGATGACTTAATCACCAAAATGCTGGTGGAAGATATGAAACTGCAGTAGGTGGAGGTCTAAGGTAAACCAGCTACTAAACACTGCAGACAAGGCAATGGCAGAGACGGCGGGTCTTGTTAAGGAAAATACACTGCTGAGATGCAGACTGGAAAACTTGCAAAATGGGGGCGTGGGCATTCCATAATCGTATCATCAGACTACTGGAGACTGCAGAAGGGAGCATCTGTGTTGCTTTTTGGAACAATGACTCCCAGATCGACTCTTCAATCACAATCTGAACCTACTTAGTGACACATCGTGGCATTCGCCTTCAGGCCGCAGCAATAAATCTTCAAGTCAGTACAATACTAGCAGTTATGGACTCTGTTAAAGAAAAGAGACATTGTCTTGCAGGATGCAAAAAAAAAAAAAGTAGCCCACTTAGATGGCAAGACTCACCCAAACATATTTTTCAGACCTTAGCTTTGCCACCCCTCAATGGCGCAAAGGTTTTGATGGGGGTGCGCTCAAGGCTAAGGCAGCTAGGAGTCCATCATGTGTTATTAATGCCAGCCACTTTAAAAGTCACATATGAAAAGAAAACCTACCACTTTTCCGACCTGGTGGAAGCTGGAAAATTCTTGGCCAAGATCTGGCCGTGATTCAGGACTGGAATTAGAAGTGGAGGAAAATCCACAAGGTTTGGTTGGCTGGGGTTCTGAAGGCCGAAGATTGTGAAGGAGAATGCTGGGGACTTGTTTTTAATTTTCTGTAACGTGTTTGCCATACTTTAGTTGCAGACAATCTCCTTGGGGATATTTTTGCATTAAAAAAATTATATATAAAAGTTTCACATTGATACATGGATTCTAAAATCCTAGCGAGATGTCATAGTAAGGTTGGGCTACTGGATTAAAAGTCCATCTGGTGTAGTTCTCTTTCTATTTTCTCAACCCCAAATTAGTTCAGCAGTGTGGTGAATACACGCTTATTGCTGGGGCTCCAGTCTCCTCATGTTTTTTCAACCAGTGTAGTTAGTGGATTGTTTAAAAGTTGTTACTAAGTTCAAAAGTTTAATACTAAACTTACAAATTAAAACAGAGTTTGGCCTTAAACGACGATATCTGTATTGTTGTTTTGGAACACTGACCTACGTCAGAGTGTGGAGACGGTGGGGGAGGAGGTAGATTGTTCTGCCTGACGTCTGGATGAGTATGGAATTTTGCACAGCTGTGTAAAGACTCTGAATATCAAGAAAATTTCCCTTAGTGAGGATATAGGGGATGATAAAACTATTATTAAATGGGTACCACTATGGAAATGTTTTTACCTAGCCTGGTAATTCCCCACTCATGGCAGCAATAGCATATGCATACTTTTTTCTGTAGTAAATCGATTGCAGATAATCTTCCAATGCTGTTCCAAATGTAGGCATGCAAAGATGCAGAACTGTTAAAATGTAGATGTTACAGTTGCTATGTACTGTCCTACAGAAAATGCTTGTATTGACAGACTTCATAAAATAAAAATACACAAAAGGGATAAAGTATCACTGGAAAACAAGGAGTAATTGGAAAGAGGTGGACAGAGGGAGCCCTCAGTAACTCCCCTATAGTTTGGGCCAGTGTAAATTGGTACCACTGTCACAGAAACACTGATATTGATGGCAGATAACCACTTGGCCCACCTAGACTGCCCATTTTCCCTACCTAATGTGACACTGCAGACCCTACTTGATCTCTGGCTTTACTCCCTTTCCCAAACTCTAAAGTTCCTTATGCCTATCCACGATTCTGAAAGCCAGTTATTGTTTTTGGCCCCAACAAACTCCACTGGTAAGTTGTTCCAGACATCCACCACTTTCTGTGAAGTACTTCCTCACATCTGCCGAGCCGAGCCTCTCCAGCTTCATAGCATGTCCCCTAGTTCTTCAGCATCTTTTTGTCTGAAAAATGCTTCTCTCTTGAACCTTATTTATACCTGTGAAGTGTTTTGAAAGTTTCTATAATATTCCCCCTCTCCCTCCTTTCTTCCAGGGTGTACATACTGAGGTCTTCCAGTCTCATCATACGGCTTGTGATACACACCCTGCACCATTTTGGTTGCCCTCTTCTGGGCCACCTGCACCCTGTCAATGTTCTTTTAGAGATGTGGTGTCCCGAAATGGACACAGTACTTTACGTGAGGTCTCATTGACATATACTGCGGTAACCGCTTCTCGCTTTCCACTTGTGATACCTCTCCCTATGCAGCCTAGCATCCCACTAGCTCTCCCCACTGCCTTGCCACCTTTAGGTAATCGCATATGATTTACCCCCAGTTCCTTGGTGATTGCTAATACCACTCCGGCCATTTTGTACTCCGCCCCTGGGTTTCTGTGCCCCAAGTGCATTATATAGCACTTTTTCGCACTGAAACTTAGTTGTCATACCTCTGACCACTCCTCTTGGGAGGGGGGGAGAAGAGACCGTCACCGAGGTGACAAGGGACCTAAGGGTTCTCTCTGATGACCTTAAGGTATCAAAGCAGTGCACAAATGGTGGCGGGGAAGGCCAGTGGCATGCTAGGGCACATAGGGGTATCACTAGCGGGAGGTGGTGATGCCATTGTATAAAACATTGGTAAGACCTCACCTAGAGTACTGCGAGCAGTTCTGGAGGCCACACCTGCACAAGGACATAAACACGGCGGCGACTATCCAGAGAAGGGCGACAAAGATGGTGCAGGGCTTGCACCACAAAAACATATGAGAAGAGACTAAGGGACCTCAGTATGTATTCACTGGAGAACAGAGGAGAGCAGGGGGACATGACAAACATTCAAGTACCTCAAGGACATAAACAAGGTGCTGGTGGGGGACCTTTCAAATGTAGAAACAGTAACATACCAAGGGGGCATGATATGAAATTGGAAAGGGAGGTAGATTAAGAGGTAATGCGAGGATATTTTTCTACACAGAAAGGGTAGTTGACACTTGGAATAGTCCACCACAGGAGGTAGTGGGGGCAAGCACAGTGGAGGGGTTTAAACATGCCTGGGACAGGCACAAGAGAACACTGGGAGGAAGTGACGAAAAGCCATTGATCACACAGGGTCAGTGGCCACATACAATGTTTGGGCTTTCTTAGATCTCTGTAGCACTTCCTCTATTTTGTACTCTGACCCAAGTGCATTATTTTGTCCTTCATCACATTGAAAATTAGTTGTCATACCTTTGAAAACTCCTCCAGCTTTCTTAGATCTGTTTATTTTTTGAATTCCCCCGGAGTGTCTGCCCTGTTGCAGATTTTAGTGTCCCAGCAGGACCAGTACAAAAAAAGTTAAGACATGACCCGTAGTAACCCCATTGTTATTCCAGAGTTGGGTACCTCCCCGTACTGTGAACACAGCCCCCCTTCCCTTATCCAATGGCCATGTACAACCCCCCAACCCAGGGGTTCTGTACCCCGCTTTTCAAGAAGTGGTGTACCCCTTATGTGGTGGCTATGGGCCCTCTCCTTGTCTCGGTGCTGTGGACACTCACACATATATACATAAATACTTACCAGTAAAGGTGGCGTGTGTATGCCCCCTGACATTATCCAAGTGTTACGTATGTGCCCCATTACCAGAATAAACACTCGTTACCCACATCACCTATGCGTACACCCCTCCAACCAAAACTGTGTCCCACATTATTCTGGTGCGGTGCACTCCCAATCAGCCTGCAGCTATGTAGACCCCCCTTCATTCAACATGGTTGTAAGCGATGAACCCTTACCTTGAAGTAGCCCCCTTCGTAATGGGTGTTCGGTGGCCCGAATATCGCAACCTCCCAGTTATAGAGGTCAGCCTCGTCCACCAGCGTGATGCGGAACCCCTCCACTGGCTCCTCCTGCAAGGACTTGAGCTCCAGCAGCAGTGCCTTTTGCGAGCTCGCCACCTGGGGCACTCCGCCGCTGCGCTGAGCCATGACCAGGGACGGCGGCGACTCTGTACGCCGCGAGGGACAGACCGTTGCGAACTAAGGGCTCACGGGCCGGGGCTGCGACACACTCTGGGGGAGAGGACGGGTGGGAGGCCTGAGCGCGCGGGGCCAGGTGCGGACACACAAAACGCTCGCTGTCGCGGACTAGGAAACTCCGGACACGGCGCCGCTTTTCTCACTCCTTCTTCTACCGTATCACTCAGATACAAAGTGGCGAGTTCTGCAACCGACGGCGCTCGCAAACAAAGGTAAGCCCGAGCTACACCGCGGGGCACGCCGGGACTTGCAGTTCAAAAGGCGCAGCAAGCCGCAGAGTCGCGCTATCGAGCGAATCGCAGGCCGGAGAGGAACTGTCTTGTGCGCTCACGTTCCGATTTCTCTGGCCTGTGCTTGGAGCTCCGGTTTTGTTGACTGCGGAAGTCATCGAGAGAAGTACTACATTTCCCAAGGTGCATTGCATTAATAGGCCACGTGCGCGGATGACGTCATGGAAGTGGCCCGTCCTCCCCTACAAGCAGGAAGTAAGGAATTGGAGGGGTCTTTTAATGAAACACAGGAACAGGATTTGTCGGCAAATAAGAATTGCTTGACCCACAGTCTGCCCACTTATCCTACTTAAGACTCACTGCAGACCCGATTTTATCTTCAGTTCTTTCTCCCTCTCCCCATTCTTTTCCACTAAGATTCTCTTATGCCTATCCCATGGTTCACTTAACCCCAACCACCTCGGTTGGTAGGTTATTCCAAGAATACACCTCCCTTTGTGTGAAGAAGTATTTTCTCACATCTTTTTTTTATTTACTGTATTTTACTTTTTCCCTTTAATACACCAAACAAGATAAAACCGGACAAACAAAACAGCCCCCAAACTGTGTACAAGGAGTGAATGCACGAACTGCCAAGCGATATAGAATTTGAGCAATGGAGAAAGCTGCAGACAGGAAGGCTCCATGCTACTAAATACATCACAGGCACCAAGGGATACTGTCTATGACCCCATATACATGCAGTCTCTTACTGTTTTAAAAGCGCCCTTAAAGAGGGTATAGAGACCAGCTGAAAGGAAATTTGAGGACTAGGAGGTCATGGATGGCAGGGGAACCAGTTCAAGGGGAACATTAGGAAGTATTATTTCACAGAGTGGGTGGTGGATAATTGGAATAGGCTCCCTGAGGAGTTGGTTGGAGAAACAACAGTGGAAGGTTCCAAAAGAGCATGGGACAGACACAATCATCTTCGCTTTGTGATTATTCCTACTTTATTACGTGAATAAAAGCCACACTCCAGAATCCCAACCTGGTTTGGACAGTACTGTTATTGCTTCCACTTTGTCTGGATTTACTTGGGTGCCCCTGTCTAGAAGTACAAACCTAGCATAACTGTGAGCAAACGTTTTATTCCAGGGACCTAGATTGATGGCCATGGTAAATTGTCTCACCAGGTGTGTGCCAGGTAGTTGCCACGCTTGGTTTGCCTTTTTGTGTATGGCAGGCTCAGAAGTAGATGTACTGTAAACTGTTATGTAAACCCCCATCCCTCTCGTTGGCGCCATGTGATGAGAGGAGCAGCCCTGCTAGTTAAACAAGGGGGCGGTGGGGAGGGGTTACACTGGTCACTGTGTGAAATCAATTTTCAGGCAGGAGTCCAAAATTTTCTCCACCCTTGTTCCTGATGTGGGGTCATAAGAAGGCCGTGTTGAAAATTTGGGGTAAATATATTAAAAAATGACAAAGTTACAAGCCTACGTTGAACTGTATGAATGCAGGTTCATAACTTTGGTAATTTTCAATATTTTGACCCAAATTTTCAACATAGCCACATCTTCATGGCACCTCATTAATGTGACAGTTGTCATTTTTCAAATCCTGGCCAAAATGTGTTTTCGCACTTGTGGCGCAAAATCACCTTTTGGGTAGAATTTGAAAATTTTCTCTGCCCTTGTTCATGAGGTGGGCTCATGAGAAGGCTATATATAGTCATACAAAGGCTATGTTGACAATTTGGGGTAAAAATATGAGAAAACAAAGTTAGGAGTCTATGTTGCAATTTCTCAATACACTCTCGTAACTGTGGTACTTTTCAATATTTTGATCCCAACTTTTCAAAATAGCCAATTGTTCACACCACCTCATGAATGTGACAGCTGCTATTTCTCAAATCCTACCCAAAAAGTGTTTTAACACTTGTGACACAAAATTATGTTTCAATTGTTGTTTTGTAAATGGCACATGTCATGCTCAGAAGGAGTGGTCATAAAAAGATTATGTTGAAAATTTGGGGTAAAAATGTGAAACAAACAACTAAGTTAAAAGGAATCACATTGTTCCAACAGTTACTCATAACTTTCTTTTTCGCAGATCTTGGCGCCTAATGTTCAGAATATCCCTCGCGTTACCCTACCACCCGAGCATGGCAGGTGCCATTTTTCAAGTCAACTCTGAAACTTGTTTGCACAGTTGCACAGTGAAATCACCTTTCGGATGGGATTTGAAAAATTCAACCTGTCTTGATCATAATGTCAGGTCATATAAAGATCGTTGGACATTTGGGGTCAAAATGTGGGAGCCCACCTAACATAGAATTTTTGAAACATAGAATTTGACGGCAGATAAGGACCGCTTGGCCCACCCAGTCTGCCCATTTAAAAGTAGATATTGCCTCTCAACTGTCCTATCCTGGATAATTACAATCTAACAATTTGTCACAGCAGGACACCACTGAAAATGAGATGTTGCATCTCATCTGCTCTATCCTGGGTAAATATATAATAAAAATGTGTACAAGCAAGACCCAGTACAACAGCAATACCAGCGGTGAACATTTGGCATTGACATCGGGCGGTGTTATGTAATGCCAGGCCATCAAAAACAAGACAGTATTAGAGCTGATCTTGTTGAAACGAACTTGGCATGTATTATCGAGACCTGGCTGGATGAAAATGCTGGCCCAGTATTGACCGCTGCAGTTTCAGCTGGGTTCTCAGTAATTCACCGCCCAAGGTTGGATAGTAGGGATGGGGGTGTAGCCATCTTTTTTAAGACCAAACTGGGCCTTGCGGATGTTCCAGAGGGGACCAACAGATCCTTTGAGTGTATCATGGGAGAGGGTGTGGGTTGCCAGATACTCCTCAAGTAATGTCCATCAGGTGATGGGGGGTTTATTCCTGCAGGAGATCGCGGACTTCATCGTCGATGTGGTATTGGAGTCTCCCAGATGGATTATTCTGGGGGACTTTAATGCCTGGGTCAACGAACTCTCGCAGTTTGGTCAAAATCTCCTCCAGCTAATGACAACGCTGGGCCTTGCACAGTTTGTTACCTCCTCTACCCATATGGGAGGTCACTCATTGGATCTGCTGTTCCTTCTAGGGATGGAGATCTCTGACTTGGGGTGGAACCAGTCGGTTGGTCTGACCATCACACCATAGGGTTCAGTTTTGGGGCCCCCCCCAAATGGACCTACCTCTTCGGAGATGGTCCGGTACTGCCTGTTAAGGAGAGTTACCCCAGATGGTCTGTCGGCGGTTCTGGACCTATCGGGATTGCTGGGTGAAAGCACAAGTCCAGGGGACCTCGTACTAGCCTATAATAAGGCAGTGGGAGATGCCTTGGACTTGATTGCTCCGGTTCGCATTCGACCACTCACTCTTCACCCAAGGTCCCCTTGGTAGGATGGGTCCTTGAAGGAGTTGAGGTGAGTTGGTCAAAGGCCGGAGAGAGAGCAGGGCAGAAATCCGACCTGGATGCTGACAGGCTTAAATTGATGGAACACTAAGGGCTACAAATCAGAAATCACCTGTAAGAAGGCAGAGTTCCTGTCCATGGAGATTTCTGCTGTGCAGAATCGACCGGCTCAGCTTTTCCGAACTGTCGACAGAGTGTGCAATCCAATCTGTCTTCAGTCCAGAACAGCTTTTTCACAAATTAAGTGTGATAAGCTAGCTCGGTTCTTCACAGATAAGGTTGCCAGCATCAGGTTTGGAATCAGCCCTGCTCTCTCTATGAGGGGTTGTGGAGGTCAGTGGGAGGTAGTGAGCCCCCAGTCTGTCTGGATGGACTTCAGCCAACCGGAATCCATGGACATTGTGAAGATTGTCCAGACTCTGCGCCCAACCTGTTGTAGTTTGGATCTGGGCCCTACCCCCCTTTTAGTGGGGTGTGTAGATGTTATCTGCCCGATCCTAGCTGAAATTGTATGGAGATCCTTGGAGAGGGGAAGTCTTTCCAGACCCCCTAAAGGAGGCGGTCATTCGACCACTCCTTAAAAAACCCTCCTTGGATCCCGACAATCCAGCTAACTACAGACCTGTCTCTAACCTGCCTTTTCTGGGGAAGGTTATTGAGAAAGTGGTTGCGTTGCAACTGGATGATCACCTTGTAACCCACAATGTCTGTGAAGCTCTTCAGTCTGGTTTCAGGAAGAGACATAGCATGGAGACTGCCCTTGTCCGGGTATTAAATGATCTTCTAATGGTGAAAGATCAAAAGGCTTGTACTATCTTGACCCTTCTTGATCTCTCAGCAGCCTTTGACACTGTGGATCATGGGGTGCTTTTAGAGACCCTGCGGTTCCTTTGTGGACCATCGAGTACAGTCCTTAAATGGTTTCGATCGTTCCTCTTAGGCAGGTCTCAGAGGGTTGTCACCAGAATTTTTTCCTCTGACACCCTTCCCCTGTCCTGTGGGGTTCCACAGGGCTCCATATTGGTGCCTATGTTGTTCGCAGTGTATGTGCTGCCATTGGGAGATATCATCAGGCGATACAGCTTGAGATTTCACTGCTATGCAGATGATACTCAGCTGTATATGTCCTTTGTGCCAGGATAGGTACATGCGATCTCTGTGCTAAATAATTGCCTATCTGAGATCAAAGACTGGATGAGCTCTAGTTGGCTAAGACTGAATCCGGATAAGACTGAGGTGTTGGTTGTGGACCTGGGTCGCCCGGGGGTGGGCTTGGTGGCTGGGCATGTGTCGGGCTTATGGCTTGATGGTGTCCAGCTCACTACTTCAGATTGGGTGTGTAACCTGGGTGTTATTTTTGACAATGGCTTGACCCTGAGATCTCAGGTGTCAGCTGTAGTTAAATCCTCATTTTACCATCTGAGGAACATCGCCCGGGTGAAACACCTGGTTCCGCCGGGGTGACCATCCAACACTGGTCCATGCCTTCATCACTACTCATCTTGACTACAGTGCCCTCTACTTAGGGCTGTCTGGGATTGATATCGGCTGCTTGCAGCTAGTGCAGAATGCTGCAGCCCGGCTGTTGACTGGTACTTCTAGGACCAGTCACATTACGCCTGTGCTGCGCGGACTGCACTTGCTAATGGTTCAGTGGTGGATCACCTATAAGGTAGATTTGCTTACCTTTAAAGCCCTACACAAACAGGGACCTGACTACCTGAAAGATCTCCTGACTCCCTACTCCCTCAATCCTCTCTGATCCGCCAACGAGGGATTGCTAGAGATTCCCAGGGTTCATCTAAAAACATCTGGAGCACATGCTTTTTCATTTGTAGCACCAACCCTGTGGCATTCTCTACCTCGTCGGTTAAGAGAATGCCTGACCGTCAGTAATTTTAAATCTATGTTGAATAATATAATAATAATAATAAGCTTTATTTTGTAGGGGCCTTTCAAATACCAAGGCGCCTTACAGAATAAAATCACAAATCAGATCTCAACAACACATCAGATAAAATCAGTAGTTTCATCGCAAAAGGGGGTTAAGAAACCATCAGGAGGAAAAACTATAGATGTAAGCTATGAACTCCTGACCTATGGTACAAAATCAGATCGCACTACACCCATATAGAGAATCCATCTTCTCCAAAGTAGCTCAAACTGAGCCTGTCTTTTGTTAATGATGGCAGTAAGGGCGTCTACTCGATAGATGGAAATCATAATAGCATGCCATTGATTTAAGGTGGGCTGCTTGGGAGTCAGCCACAACTTAGTTATGGATTTCTGAGCAGCAAGTAGGACTTGTCTCAACAATTTCCCTCTACTAGGATCCTTATAGTTCCTCAGGATATCAAACAGGAAGTACAGATACTCAGTCAATTGGAGGTCATTGTCAAAAAGGGCTCGTAAGGCACGTTCCAACTCATGTAAAAAGGAGGCCAACTTTGGGCACCCCCACATCACATGGTATATGGTTGCCGGAGTAAATCCACACCCTCTCCAGCAGGTTGCAGTCCGGGAGTTCTGAAACTTCTCCTGAGTAGCTGGGGTTCGGAAATACCTGATGAACATTTTCCAAGAGAATTCTCTCCAGCTAATAGTTGACAAACCCCAGTACAATCTCCCCTGTGCCCAATCCCACATTTCTTTAGTTACCTGGGAAGTCAGATCTCGGGACCATGCTCCCCTGACTGATTCGGTGGTATCCCCCTTCCAGAGCAGGAGTGCCTGGTATAAAAAAGAGATAAGACGGTTCAGCCGGAGCTTGTTCTCCACCGCTGCTCTAATGGTAACTAATATCTGAGGCGGAGTACTGTCATCTTCCCCCAACCCAAGCTGCAATATTTTTATGCAATTTCTTGTCTGAAAGTACCGAACCCTATCCCTCCAGGGGATTCCATAATCAGTCACCAGTTCCTGAAAAGGTTTAATCTCTACCCCATCCAGAAACTACCATAAATGGAAATTACGTACTTACCGTAATTGTTGATCTTCTTGGACAGTCTCCATCACTCATTCACACTAGTGGGATAGCACTGGAGGCGCTAGGACAGCAGGAGCAAAAATTTTCTGAAGGGCCAGCTGAGGTAGGACCACGCCTTGACACCAGCAGACAACTCGCACCTGTGTAGAAGCTATCTAGCGTCGACCTCCAACAGCCTCAGTACCTTTTGACCAAGGAGGTGCAGCGTAACTAATGAGAATAACCCATTCCAAGTTTCTGGGCCTGAGAGGGCCCAGATGGCCTTTGGAAGAAAGGTCAAAGAACAATGTCTTCACAGTCTGAACCATAGGCCATGAAGACCAGGAAAGAAAAACGAGTGAACCAAGGGGATGGTGGGTGGGCGTGTGAATGAGTGATGGAGACTGTCCAAGAAGATCAACAATTACGGTAAGTACATAATTTCCATATCTTCCTGGACTAAGTCTCCATCACTCATTCACACTAGAGGGAGAGTACCAAGCTAAAATCAACAACCCTGAGTAGGGTGGTAGGAGATAGGGTTCACTCAGAAAGGACAGCCAAGGACTGTCCTGTTGATAAAAAGAGCAATCTTGTAAAGCATCTATAACATAGTGCCTACAAGATAAAGGCTCAGTTGTAACTCGTCACCTTGCCGACGACAATGGGCAAAAAATGAAAGTCCGCCAGGCAGCCGCAACTACTCTAGGAAAGCGGCAAGAACCTGGCCTCACGATTTGATCTAGGACCAAAATTAATAGTGTCAAAGGCATGCACTAATCTAATGTAAAGGACCTCAGGAACTGCAAGAGCCGGAGGTAAAGTGTACAGGTTCAGGGTAGACCGAAAAGCGGAGACAGAACCCCCACTACCAAGTATGGCTGACCTGCAAACAACAGGTCCAGTAGCACTTGAACCCCTTACTTGGTGAGTAAAAGAAGGCCCAGGTGGGGTTAGCTTATCAAGGAAAAAGGTTTGTACTAAGTCACTGAAAACTTCCTGATGGAAGGCAAAGCACAACTTAGAAGCCTCTTGTAGTGGCCTAGTAGAATCAAATCCTAGTCACTGCATAATCCAAAAGGGGATCATCATGCCCCTATGTGTATGACTGTATGTGAATATTTGCGAAGCTACCTCAAAAAAGACCTACTTGACCAATGGTCAAGAAAGGAGCATGTCATCTGTTAAGTTGAAGCAAACATGGAAGTAGGAATCTCAGTTCTGACTTGCTGAAGAGTCACTTCTGTTGCTGCAAGGCTCTGATCAAGAGAAGAAAGCCTGATTAAAAAACAAAAAGGGACTAACAGACTGGTTAGATGCCTAGGTTTTTGAAATATGTCGGAATAAGAGACATTCTCTAGAGAAAGAGGTGAGCTATACCACCGCTGGATCGGACTGCCCCCTGGGGTAGAAGAAAACAGGTACTCTTTACTGAGGTTTAGAGACGACTGCCTCAAGGTTGAGGCGGAACCTGATCAGATCCAAGTGTGGTATCGGGAAATTCCAACTAGGCCCTGTGCTGTGATAATTCTGACCCCACCCTTTTTTTTTTTAAATATCATTAGTCCGAGCCAGACAAGGTTGCTGGCTGCTATTTATGAGGATTGCCTGATACAGAAATGACAAGGATGTCATTCCTCTGAGGAGCAGGAGGAGCCTGAGGATCCATAACCGAACCCCTGACTGGACTAATAATAGCTAGACAGATGTTAACTACCTGTGGAAGCAGCCACCAGAGGGGCAGCATCAAAAGAGGGCTGTATACCCCTATCAAAGGAGCGGAACAGTCTGTGCGGCTCCCAACCATTGAACTAAAATGTTCCAAAGAGTGTAATTGTCTTCACTACTGAAAAAGTCTAGACGCAGAGGTATATTCTGAACACTATGACGGACCCCATAAATGAGGAACTACTAAAAGAGCTTGCATCACAGACTCTGATGATAGAGGGCGTGTCTTTCAGTATATAAAATGAGTCATCTGCTGTATCACTGACCAGAAGGACAGGGAGAGACTCATCTAGATGCCTTTCTACCACAGAAGGACCCCAAAAAGAGGTCTGGGTTAGAGCCACTACAGACTCCGCCACCAGGAAGGGTGTCGAGAGCTTGGCACCACGTGGGGGCTGAGAAAGTGCTGAGCGGAATGAGAGATTCCGCTGACAGAACAGAACAGAAGAGTCCCATCAGTGGAAAACCGCTGGATGAGGAGATCCGATGCAGACTGCCACCCACTAAAATGTGTGGAAAATAATCCGCAGAATAGGACTTCATTCCATGGAAACATCCCAACACGAGTCCTGCGGAAGAGAGGTCTGCAAAAAGAGATCTTTCCCTAGTTCTGTCAGACAGCACCAACTGGCACCCCTGTGGCACCAGCCTCACTCGTGGCACAGGAGGGCACCAAGCAGTACCCATGCCAACCTGAGAGACACCAGAGGGCACCCACGGCAGAACCCGCAGGTCTCCTTGGTACCAACGGCAGCAATGGCACGCAAGGGCACCCCCGAAGCCCATGGCACCCGTGGTACCATGGCATCCAAGAAACCCATGGTACCATGGCACCCTGTCACCAAAAACCCATGGCACCATGGGCACCAATGTCCCCATGCCACCTGCGGTGCCGAAGCGCCATCAGCGGCACCACCGCTTGAGTTCCGCGGCATCGCCAAGGGTACACGTGCATTGTCCGCGTACCCACGGGTGCACGGCATGCCCACTTGCACTCCGCGGGCACCGCACCACCCACGGCACCACACGCAGCACCCGCAGGTGCCCGGCGCTACCCACGGTGCTGCCTGCAGCACCCGCGTGTGCCCAGCGCCGCCCACAGCACCCGTGGGTGCCCGCGGGCATCAGTGGCACCGTGAGACACCCACAGCACCGCTAGGCGCCGGCAATGAAGCACCCATGGAGCCAAGCATGGCGCCGAGCGCAGCGTGAGCCATGGCACCGATCCACGGCACCAAGCACGGTACCGAGCCGCGGCGCCGACTGTGGCACCGAGCACGCCTGGCCGAGCATGACCGAGCCGCATGGCAGACTGCGGCATCGAAAGCATGCGCCGACCATGCACCGAGCCACGCGCTGAGTCCCGGTGCGACCCAAACACCAGCAGCGCCGCCTATGGCACCAATGCCAAACCAGTGGCATGGCACCGGACCTGCAGTGCCACCAAGGTGTCAGGCACAGCACCAGGAAAAACACCGTGGAAAACCAATGGAAAAGATGGAGAAAGGTGGTGCCCGTGCTGGCCCCAGCATGGAAAAGGAAGAGGGGGTAGGCACGAGGGGCTGACACGATGGCGAAGGCACCAAGAGGGCACCACGCTCATTCTGATCCAACTGACCCAGCTCCGGTCCAATGGCTCCGAGGCCCAGAGGCCCCAAAACCAGGAACACAACCAGGAAAAAAGGAGTCAAACCCCCTGCTCCACAGGAGCGGCTCAGAGGTGAAACTGCTCACCGGAACTCCAACGAGGACAGAGATGGAGTCCGGAGTCCAGTATGCAGCCATTAGGAGCGGGGCCAAGGGGGAACCCACGAAAGTCGGTTCAGGCCTATCGCCCCTACCAATGAACAATCCTAGTGCAGACATACCAGCGGGCAGCCTCGAGCGGCACCAATTCTTCTTCCCCAAAGCGAAGAAGAAGAGCTCGAAGCCTTCAAGCGGGCACCAGATCGAGCGCCCGCCAGGTCGTGCCGGTGGACTGTCCTCTCCGCCGAGCACAGGACTGTCCGTAGTCAGCCCCGCTATTTAAGGGTGGCGGACCGGCACAGCCCTTCTGCCATAACAACTTTCAAACGAAGTCTTCCTAACACACCGCTACTGTCTAAGGATGACTCCGTGGATGGCAGGAAATAATTTCTTCATAATCTTCTTGTTCGTAGAATAAAAAAATTACCACTAAATAGTTAAATTAAAACATTTAAATTAAACACTAAAAGCTGCTGTCGTATAGATGAAAACTTTGACTCCGGCAGACGAGGGACGTCGACATCCAAGCACACTCGCGACGGAGAAAAGGAACTGAGGGCAGTTGGAGGTCGACGCCGAGATAGCCTACACAGGCTGAAGTCAGTCTAGCTGGGTGTCATGGGTCCTACCGGGCGCCGTCTCTTCAGAAAATTTTTTGCTCCTGCTTGGTCCTAGCACCTCCGGTGCTATCCCACTAGTGTGAATGAGTAATGGAGACTTAGTCCAAAAAGATCAGGTGGAGTCCCCTTTTTTTCCCAACCTCAGTATCCAGCGTCCCAGACCACCGGTACAAATCCCTTCATAAGTGGTAATGAACAAATAAGGTGCCTCCACTTTCCCATACTTCTGTCTTCTATTACCCCGAACTAGGCATACAAGGTCACCTCTGTATAAGGATTCTGCTCTTTCCTCAAAGGGGTTCCTCTACTCCCTCCCAATAGGGCCGCGTGTAGGTCTCTTAAGTGTCCTTCAGATAATTCCAATGTCTTCCACTTAGCTATGTATCCCCTGTTAAGCCAGTACAGGACCGTTCTAAGTTGAGCAGCCTTATGGTATAGTTTAAAGCTGGGTAAAGCTAGGCCTTCCCTTGCTCTTGGTATCTGGAGAACTGACAGGCCCTCCCTAGCTCTCTGGGGCCCCTATATAAACTTAACGATCCTTCTATTAAGAGTGCTATAAAAAGAGTCTGGAATAAAAGTGGGTACGGTTTGGGCTAAGTATAACAACCGAGGAAAGACTACCATTTTAACCGTCTGGATCCTCTGTAAAAGGGAAAGGGGTATGCCCCGCCATCTGTCAAAATCTGCCCTAATTCTATCCATTAGTGGGGAGTAATTAAGTGGAAACAGTTGGTTACTATCAGGTCCCAATTGTACCCCCAGATACTTTAGGGATTTTAACTTCCAGCGGAAAGGGAACTGGGATCTAATCTCCTCAGAGGGTTCATAGTTAATTTGTAGTACCTCTGTTTTGGCTGTGTTAACTTTATACCCTGCCATCCTACCGAATTCCTCCAGATGACTGCAGAGCCCGGTCAGGGTCCCCTAGATATACTAACAAGTCATCCGCATAAAGCGTCAATTTATGCTCTTCGCCTCCCACCTCAATCCCCCAAACCACCACCTCCTGCCTGAGAGTGGCAGTCAATGGCTCCAGATACATGGCAAAGAGAAGGGGTGAGGGGGATACCCTTGTCTGGTACCCCTCATTAAGGGAAAAGGGTCTGAAACTCTGCCATTTATTTTAACATAAGCCTTAGGTCTACAGTAGATTCTATTTATGGCTTTCACAAAGGACTCAGTAAAGCTGAAGTGTCTTAATGTTGCCCCCAGGAAGGGCCATGCCCCCCCGATCGAAAGCCTTCTCCACATCCAAGCTTAAAACCAGAAGGGGAGACCTTGACCTGGTGGCATGATGCAAAATGTGTAGTGTTCAGCGGATATTATCTTGGGTCTGCCTGCCAGGCACAAAGCCCTTTTGATCATAGTCAATACGGGAGGGTAATAATTCCTCTAGCCTCTGTGCTAGGATTTTAGCATGCAACTTGTAATCTATATTGAGGACCGATATAGGCCTGTATGATACACACTGAGTATCATCCTTCCTCAGTTTGGGGATGCTGGAGATCAATGCATAATTCCAGGTATCAGGAAAACAGTCTCCCTTGTGAGCACACCACAATATATCCCAGGCACACTGCCTTAGAAGTAGCTGGTCCATTCCACTGGGGTGTCAAACAGATGAGGCATACTGATGAGTCCTGGTAGGACGAAACACGTGTCTATGTCTTCTGTTAGCACCCTTTGCAAATTGTGTGAGAGGCCTTTCGGCACCATGCAATTCTGCTTAAAGTTGGACCAGCATAACATTCTGTGGTGATTTGCATATGCAGCCCATGATGCTTTGCATTGTGGGGGCATGTGTGATTTTGTATTTTCTTGAAACTTGGCTTCCCAGCATAACATTCTGTGGTGATTTGCATATGCAGCCCATGATGCTTTGCATTGTGGGGGCATGTGTGATTTTGTATTTTCTTGAAACTTGGCTTCACAGCCAAATGCCCTTTGGGGTAACCCTTGCCTCAGTGTTTATGCACAGAGGTTCTTTGTCTTTTAAATAGTTTTTTATTTTAATGGGTTCCCACAATATATCCCAGGCACTGCCTTAGGGGTAGCTAGTCCATCCCACTGGGGTGTCAAACAGATGAGGCATACTGATGAGTCCTGGTAGGACGAAACACGTGTCTATGTCTTCTGTTAGCACCCTTTGCAAACTGTGTGAGAGGCCTTTCAGCACCATGCAATTCTGCTTAAAGTTGGACCAGCATAACATTCTGTGGTGATTTGCAAATGCAGCCCATGATGCTTTGCATTGTGGGGGCATGTGTGATTTTGTATTTTCTTGAAACTTGGCTTCCCAGCCAAATGCCCTTTGGGGTAACCCTTGCCTCAGTGTTTATGCACAGAGGTTCTTTGTCCCTTGTGAGCCTCCTGACAAGTTTCCAAAAGTGGCTCCTGAATCTCTTCCCTAAAAAATTTTAAAAACTCAGGAGTGTACCCATCAGGGCCTGGGGCCTTACATGATATTAGGCCTGTAATCGCCTGATTCAACTCTAATAGGGTGATAGGGGCATCCAGTTTGATCCTGGCCTCTGGGCTCAAGGTCAGTAGTGTTAGTTTAGATAAGTAGGCCTCCATCTGAGCATCATCTGGGGACATTCTGGGGTATATAATTCCGTATAGTAAGATCTACAACAAGATAAAATATGTTCAGGTGATCTCACTAGCTTACCTGAGCTTGCTTCTCTAATCTGGACTATAGTGGACTGCAATGTCTGCTGTCTCAGTTGGTGAGCTAAAACTCTAGTTGCCCTAGGACCTACTTCCCCATAACGCTGTTTTGGGTGCTGCAGCGCCCGCTCTGTTTTAATATCTATTTGTTTTTGTATTTGTTGTTTCAGCTTTAGGATCTTAACTAACACTGAGTTATCTCCCTTTGCATGGAGATCCTGTGCCTGTTTGAGCTGTGATTGGAGGCTATTCATTTTAACTCTCTGCTGCTTGTGATAATGTGCTGAAAACTTAATAACCTCACCCCTCATGACTGTCTTCAATGTGTCCCAGAGTGTAGTCCTGGAAATATCCAGTGAATCATTTTCCCTTACAATCTGTTGCCGTCTGAATTTGGCTACATCACTAAATTCTTTTAGGTTAAAAAAATAATTATTAAATTTCCATAGTGTTGGGCCCCTTTTATTTTCCCAGTCCATACAGAGGGAGAGCAGCACATGATCCGATAGGACTGTAGGTTCCTGCACACAAGCCGTAATATGGTGCTGATGTTTGCTAGATATTAAAAAATAATCTATATGAGCATAGGTGCAGGTGCTGGAACTAGGGGTGCTGGGGGTGCAGCAACACCCCCTTGCTTGAAGTACAATTTCCTATGGCTTCCTATGCAGTTTTGTTCAATGACTTTCAGCACCCCCACTATAAAAATTGTTCCAGTGCCACTGAGGATCCATGAGGTGGGGAAAAATGAGTGTATTCCCTTCGGACTGGGTGTATTGTATGCCAGGCATCTACCCAGCCAACTCCCTTTATAAATCTAGAAATGGCCTTTCCCGTAGGGGTGGGCTGGAAGGGTCTCGCCTTGGTGGTGTCAATCTGGTCCCAGATTTGATTAAGGTTCCCCCCCACCACCACCACTAGGGTTCCCCGATAATACTCTACAATCTTTTGAAGCAAATCTCTTGCTGCCTCCCCCCCATCGTTCCTAGCGGGAGGTAAAGAGATGCCAGGGTGATAGGAGCCCCACTCAGGTCACCCAAGACCACAGTCAGCCGGCCCTCAGGATCAGTGTATTGCTCCTGTAATTTAAATTCAGATCCCCTAGGGATCAGAATGGCAGTGCCTCTTCTCTTCCCCCCGAGGAAGATGCAACTACCTGAGAAAAGCCGAACTTTCCCAGCTTTGCATGTTCAGCCCTATCCAGGTGCGTCTCCTGAAGGAGTACAAAGGATGGATTCTGCCTTCGAAGGGCTGAAATAACTTTATATTGTTTCACAGGGTGGTTTAAGCCATTCACATTGTGTGACACTACTTTTAGCCCATGTCTGTCTGCCATATTAAACACGTATAGGGTAGCTCTGTATGTTTAAACAGATCCAGAACACTCATAAGATTTTCTCCCCCCATTCGAGAAGACGCATACACAATATGTATTAATGTGCCCAAAGAAAAAGTTACAAAACACACATAAAAACTGGTATACAACATATTCTTTAACCTTGAACTAGTAGGTCGGTGGCATATCTCCTGAGAAAAGGCATTCTCCCTCCAAGCCAAACTATATACAGTTAGACCTCCAAGGAAGGGCGGCCAATTAAATCAGCCCCCAATCCCCTGGGATGTTGACTCCAGGGGCAGAGGAGACAGAGCCCCTACAGGGGTTCGGCCCTCTTGGATCCTACTAAGTGTGGGCCCTGGCCAGATGACCTGGCCAAAATACATCACCATGCCCTTGGTCTGTTTCCACACAAGGGTAAGTGGCCTCGATGTTGTATGCGGAGAAGAGTGACAAGCCGTCTGACACCCCCATGAGGCTCAA
This sequence comes from Neoceratodus forsteri, assembly GCA_016271365.2. Lineage (NCBI taxonomy): Eukaryota > Metazoa > Chordata > Ceratodontiformes > Ceratodontidae > Neoceratodus > Neoceratodus forsteri. The sequence goes on along the minus strand of JADMNL010000031.1, from coordinate 105,532,907 downwards.
TAGCAAGGCTACTTCAAAAAACCTCCCCACCACTTCCGTAGAGAGTATTTTACTCACTCCCCCTCCCCTCCAACAAGCATTCAAGAACTTTGCACCAGATATATCCCTTATGCCCTTAATTCACACTGGATCCAGTCAGACCACATTTCTCCTCGTGCTTGTCAGTGTGTTAAATTATACTTTTAGCTACCCTCCCTCTCCCTGCTCTGTACATTATCATGTTTTATAGGGGTTATTCATTTAAACTTAACAGCAACAGGTCCACTCGGATCCCTGAAGGAGGAGACAACAACATATTAGGTAAAACACATCCCCCCCACCACAAGTTATTCACATTCTAAACTAATCTCTCAGTCTTTCCAGAGTACATATCCGATCTCCCCTTGAAGATCTTCATGACCGAGTCTAGGGTTGTCCATTTGAAATAGTGACCCGTTTAGTGTTAATAGTTAACCAAACATGGTGGATGTAAAAGCCTGTGGAGTCATCTGCAGTTCCCATTCCCCCTTCCCATCAAATACTAGGGCTCAGCCAGATGCCGTTATAGTCACAGGAACCACAGGAGGTCCCGTAGGACAGGGGATCACTGGAAATAGTAAAACCAAAAATGTACAATCACTCACAGTTCCTGATCAAGTGTCCACTGCCCTCTGGCAGTCCCTCTTATCCACTTGTTGCTGAGCAGTCAACTGGCGTAACAGAACCTTGATGTCCTGCAAAGTGCTAGGAGCCGCTCCTCTACCCATGCTCCTGTTGGTACGTGAGGGTACCATTTGCCACCTTTTCGAGGATTACCGGCCTTGATTTATCTGGTGAGATGCAGTGGGCACTGTATGGCCCTTTTCTTTTAATGCTAGAATTGCTTCCTCCACTGAGCAATACAGTTCTACCCGACTCCCATCTAACTCGTAGTCGCGCCGGGTATGGTGTCTGAAATTTCACTCTGAGGGTCTTAAGCACACGCAAGACAGGTGCGTAGGCCATACAGTGCTGTTGTATCTGTGTGTGTGTGTGGGGGGGGAAGTAGTCCTGAACGAAATACAGGTGGGACCAATTATATTCCACGTGCTGCTGCCTCCATGCCGTTCTTAAAATCAGTTCCTTATCCCTATAGCTTGAAAATTTTGCAACAATTGATCTGGGGTGGGCAGTCGGAGAGGTGGGTTTAGCTGAAAGTACTCTGTGCGCCCTTTCAATCCGGAAAACATAGGCCTGCGGTAGATCCAACACATGACGAAGTAAATCTGTTATAAAATCTGACATCTCTCCCACCTCTGCATCTTCCAGAATGCCATAAATTCGCAGGTTCTCCCTTCTCGCAGGGGCCTCCAAATCTAGACGTTTAGCCGCTGTGCTTTTCTGCTGCTGAGTAAGTACTTCAATGGCCTGTGTTAACTGGACAATGCCGTCCTCCGCTCCAGAGATCCTGTCCTCGGTGGTAGTGACTCAGGACTCAAGTTTTGTCAAGTCAGCATGCAGTTTACTGAATTCACCTAGATTCTTGCTCCAGAATTGCTTTATTTCGGTGAATAACATTTCGAAGCGTGATCTCGATAGTGTTTCTAGCTCCGCTTCGGTATCTCCACTTGTCATGCTAGATGGGGATTCTCCGCCGATATCGGGTGGGTTCATCTGCTGGAATCCAGTCTTCTGCGAGTTGAATCTTGTCGATTTAGAGCGGGATCTGTATCTCTGTATGCCCCCACTATAAGCTTTTTTAATTTTTAAGTAGAAATCAGAGTACTATTTGTAGCGTGGGCAATCTTTTGCCTGTGGGTTGGGGAGCTCCACATTTAAGCAGCCATTGCACCGGTGATGTCACCGGAAGTCTGAAAACCTATTTATTTTCATTGGCTTTTCCAGGCTGATTTTAAATAATTTATACTGTTGTCTGTTTTTAACATTTCTGGTTTATACTGTGCATAGCACCTTGACTTTGAAAGGCACCATATACATAAAGATTTGATTTGACAAATGCTTGTTATTACTGTTTTGAGACTGCTGACATTCCAAGAGAGCACATTAAAGATATCAATCATATAAGCATACATAGATATTCAAAATACAGGAGAGCATGTAAAATGGGTGCAGGTGAGTGTGGCCGCCTGGTATACATCTGCTGTAGTCTTACCAACAGACAGACGGTGCTTTGTCTGTCTGCTTCTCTTATGGACAGCGCCTCACTCTGACCTAGGTGTCAGTTCCCCCTCCATATTACTGCAGCCCCATTCACTCTGACTCTCTTCCCCCCAACTTTGGCGGAAACACACTTTCTGAGAATCTGGGCTCCTCCCGGGGTCCACGAAGCACCCAAATCACATACTGATGGTGCACTCTTCCCTTCTCCCCCTACACACTGTTGTGACTCTGGTGCAACGAGAACAGCCCCCCCCACCTAGGGGGCAATAACTACCCTCTAGTTTGAAGTGGTTAAGTGCCATAACCTGCAACAGGTGGATCATTGGTCCAGGGCACGTGAAGTTGCCAATCTGCAGAGGTGTACTTGTCCTGTACTCCCCACTCTCTAGCGCACTCTAGGGACCTAGTAGGGGTCCGGTGAGATGTAGCATCGAAATCCTTAAGGCACAGGGCATTCCCCTCTTCAGTTACTGTAGCTCCTAATGTGGACCTAAAGCTATCAAACTTGCAAACAACAGCAATCAATACAGGGCTTTAAACAGTGTAGCAAGTAACATGGCAGTGCAAATCCTGAACTCGAGCCTAGCAGAAATAAAAGTAACAGTTCCTCACAGTTTATGAGCGTGAGCCACACAGAGCATCCTTCCATGCATGCTTGAGGTTACTCTCCAAGGTAATCCTCTGATCTTGCTTATGCGGGCTAAGTAGCCACTCTGCTTTGCAGCCCTGGAGTTAAGCGCATGGGTTCTACAGGCAGTCGAGTGGCTCCCCAGGTTGAAGTACAGCACCGTTTGATAAGTCACCCTGTGTACCCCCCCAGAGGCCATGCTGGCCTCTCTCGGTAGCACATCAATTGAGTGCATCAAATTGAGTGAGGTAAATCGGGCAACTGCAAAATGGGCAACCGCCATACCACAGCGACCGCACAACTGGGGTGACTACACAGATTCCGCAAACTCCAATGGCAAAGTGCGACATGGTGTTAGCGTCTATAAGATGGGGAGGGTGCGGGGGCACCCCCGTGCTAAAATAGAGATGTGCACCTTTGCTTGAATAACAATAATAATACTAACTTTATTTATACTGCACCTTTCAAAAAATCAAGGCGCCGTTACAGAAAAAAAAAAAGAAGGTACTATAAAAAACAGTTAAAATACAAATTACTACAATTCAGACTTCATTTAAGTCAGACGGGGTAGGCTTGGTGTCATAAATATGTCTTTAAGGCCTGTTTAAATCCCTCCATGGTCGCGCATTCCTCAACCGACAGGGTAGAGAATTCCAAAGGGCTGGGGCCGTGTACATAAATGCACGGGCCCCGATGAGTTAAGGGATGCCCTTGGGATCTCTAGCAGCCCGTCGGGCCGAGCAGAGCAATCGTTTGGGGCAGTAAGGAACCAGAAGCTCTTTTAGGTAGTTTGGGCCCTGTTTGTGTAGGGCTTTATAAGTCAGAAGTGCGACTTTAAAGGTGATCTGCCACTGAACCAGCAGCCAGTGCAGTTCGCGCAGCACCGTAGAGATGTGACAAGTCTGGGGAGTTCCTGTCAACAACCAGGATGCAGCATTCTGCACCAGCTGCAAGCGGCGGATATCAACCCCAGGTAGCCCTAGATACAGGGAGTTGCAGTAATCAAGGCATGAGGTCATAAAGGTGTGGACCAACAAAGGAAGATCGCTGGACAGAACAAGGTGCTTGACCCTGGAGATGTTCCTCAGATGATAAAAAGATGATTTTATGACTGCCGACACCTGAGATCGCAGTGTCAGCCCATCATCAAAGATCACCCCCAGGTCTCACACCCATTCAGAGGTAAGGAGCTGGGTGCCTCCCAGGAAAAGTTCTGAGGGCATACCTGCTCCTGACCCCTCTATCCGGTGACCCGAGTCCATGACCATCACCTCAGTCTTTTCTTTGTTCCAACTTCAGCCAGCTGGAATTCAACCAGCCCTGGATTTCAGTGGGGCAGTTATTAAATACCGAGAGAGCTCTATCCTGGTCGGGTGCGAAAGACAGGTAGAGCTAGGTATCATCAGCATAGCAGTGAAACCTCAGCCCATACCGTCTTACAATGTCTCCGAGGGGCAGCATATACACTACGAACAACATGCGGGACAATATCGAACCCTGAGAAATCCCACATGACAGCGAGACTGGGTCGGAGGACTAAATCCCTGATGCCACCCTCTGAGTTCTGTCAGTAAGGAAAGATTTAAACCACCTGAGGACTGTGCCAGTAAGGCCACAGATGAACCTCGAGCATTTGAGAAGCACCCCATGGTCCACAGTGTCAAACACTGAAAAGAGATAAAGAAGAACCAATATGGAATGTTTTTTACGATCTCTCGCCATCAGGAGATCATTGAGCACCCGAACCAGCACAGTCTCGGTACTATACCTCTTTTGGCAACCGGATTGAAGAGGTTCTTAGATGTCATGGGTGGTCAAATGGTTCTCCAGTTGTACAGCCACTACTTTTTCAATCACCTTAATCCCACAAAGGGGAGGTTAGAGATAGGTCTGTAGTTAGCATGGCAGCCTGGGTCCAAAGAAGCTTTCTTCAGGAGGGGTGTCACCACCGCCTCCTTTAGGGAGCTAGGAAACTTGCCCGACTCAAGGGAGCACCGGACTATCCGTGCTAAGACCGGGCCGATGATCTCGCAACAACCCATAATCAGGGTAGTTGGGTCCGGATCTAAACTACAGCACACAGGGTGCATACCCTGGACAATCCGCATGACATCGATGAACTCCGGCCAGTCGAAGGTACTCTAGGAAAAATGAGGGAAGGTGACCGGGCACTGATCAGTAGCATCTCCCATAGAGTGTGCTGGTTGGAGCCCCGGCCTGATGTCAGCCACCTTATCCCCAAAGAATCGAGTGAGCTCATCACACTCCACTTGTGAAAAGACTCTTTGAGACTGCAGGCAGGCTGGGTTGCACAGTCTGTCTACAGTTCAAAAGAGCTGAGCCGGTAGGTTCTGGGCAGCTGCAATCTCCCTGGACAGGAACTCTGCCTTCTTATGGGAGATTGTAGATTGACAGACTTGATAATGTTCCATCAATCTAAGATGGTCGGCCTCCAGGGCAGATTTCCGCCAGCAATGCTCTAACCTTCATCCTAGTTGCCACATCTCTCTCAAGGTCCCATCAAACCAAGGGGACCGAGGGGGAAGGGAGAGAGAACAGACACGGACAGGAGCAATAAAATCCAGTGCTGAGGAAATGGCCTTATTTTAGGCCAGTACCAAGGCTTCTGGACTACTACTT